>VXBT01011137.1:272521-609032 GCA_013400235.1 Oriolus oriolus
GGAAGGGAAGGGAAATTCTCAACATTTCCAAAACAGTTCCTAGTATCTGGTTTCACCACAACTGTATCTGGAAGATTTTGCTCCAATAAAGCTCCCAGCTGGAGCTGTAATCAAGTCCATCTTTTATAAACAGACTGACTGACAAACTAACAAATAGCAAATGTTGGTGAGAGTGAGACTGGTGAAAGCCAAAGAAATTATCCAGTGCAAATAGAAAACTGAGATACTACTTGTGTATAGCACTTGTCTCGGGGGATCTAGAAATACAGCAATCACGGAGAAACCATCTCTTGAGCATATATCCAACTGGAAAAAAATCCCACTTGGAATTATATGCCTGAGTTACATAAAGTCTGTATCTCTTTATCTATTTAGTACCTCCAGGTTCATATGATAGATGTTCTCACTTCAATGAAAAGTATGTGTCATGCTTGTCTTGCTTAAGATCCTCCATAACTTTAGAATTTATTTAAATTTTACTTGGTGTTTTCATATCTACAGAAGCAACATCTGCTTAAAATGCTCATTCTTTTTTAATATGCAGTGTTATTGCTGATATGTTCTCACTTTGTTCTTGAATAATGTTAAGAGTTGATATGCTTTGTTTTGCTCTTCACTTTCCACATAGTAAAAAAGCATCAGTAGCATTTTCTAGCAGCAAAAGAAAGATGACAGACTTTTGCAGGTATTGTTTTCATCTCTGTGGCTATGGCTTCATAGCACGTTCTCACCTGGGACAGCTATGAGGCATCTTGCTATGTTCAAAGGGCTCAATATAATGCCAGACTAGATCCTAAAATACTTGCACTTACATTAGTGTCATGCTCTGATAGGGTTAGTATGCTCTGGATTTTTGACTGAAATTATTGCTCAGGACCAGTTCAAGTGGGTATCCCTATACAGCTTTACATGACACTGCAACCTCCTTCCATCTTACAAACATTAATTACCTCCTGTCATAACTGGTTTCACATCATTGACATTACTGTAACTTAGTATATTCTAAAGTCTATAACAAAAACTGAGACCTGTTGACAGAATCAGTATTTTTATAAATTTAAGAAGTGCATTTGTCAGCACTGGTTTTGGCTAGTACCAAAATGAACCATTCAGGGTCTAATAATTGTAGGAATTTAAGTATTGATATATGGGTTTGACAAAAGTAATTAGTGGATGACTTTTAGCTAAGATGTGGTCTCTTAATCTTGTATTAGAAAAATAAATACATTATATTGGTGAGCTCTGGAATCAAAGGAAGGAGATGTATTTAAGAATATTTCCAAGAATGTTTATTCCAGGAAGCACTGGCATAATCCTCTTCCATCCTCTGGTCTTACCACAAAGCCCCTTTTTGTTCCACTTACAACTTCATGCAAAATCTTCCATCACTACGCAATATCAGAGTACTAGAAATGTGCTTCTGGCTGCCAGGACTAGGGCCATTTACCATTTCCCCTCCTTGACACTCACATGTTTAAACAGTGACCAGCCTTGGTAATTTGGCTGTGATTGCACATTGCTAATGGGTGTTTATGAAAAGTATCCAAGAAGAGGAGAAGATAAACAAAGGGGAAACAAAGTAAGCAAATTGACAAAAACAATAGCAAAGACTTAATCCAGATGAACTAGAGGCAAAGGGTGTAAATATCCCAGTGGAGGAACTCTGCAAGGGCTTGTGTCTGTAGGAGGGAGAAATTAATTTATTTATAAAAGGATGTGTAAAATGTAAGAGGCTGGAATCATCAGCAGGTTTTTTTTTCCCCATTGAAAAGCAAACTAACATGCTGCTTGCCAAGTTTTTTATTTGCATGACAATCTTAACCTTTTCCTGTGTGTGAGCTTCTTGGTGAAGTTTTGTAAACATAAAAAAAATCCCCCCAAACCCCAAACCAAACAACAACAAAAACCCAACCAGGAATTAAAATGTTACTTCTTCTGTAGCCTCTATTTTTACTAGAGAAACAGGCTTGTCTCAATTTAAAGATATTCCATCAAACAATCTAATAATGTTTATGAGATAACAAAAGAGGAGTTGGATTCAGATGTCATTCTACTCTCAAAAAGTGTTATCAAAAAAGAACAACAAAACTCAAAGGCATATTGATCGCCGACAGCTGTAGCCTCTGATTCCAGCGACCACACTCTCCTCCCTCCTCCTAACCACAAGGAGGGGAGGTAAGGGGGCAAAAGAGGACACGTTATCTTCGTTCTAGTTAGCTCACAGAGGTGGATGGACAACTCAGCTGCAGATCCTCAGCGTTCAACCTCAGCTTTGCACTGATCATGCATTTCAAGAGTAATCACTGCTCTTTGGTTTTTGAGTCTTTGACCCAGTATAGCTTAAGAGCTTAAAATGTCTGTAATTTCAGCCCAAAAATCTTTATAGGTTCAGCCTATGTTTGCTATAGCTAACCACTGCCAGCAGCAGTTGAAGGGGATTCAGAGAGGGCACCAAGCCTGAACGCTTTCCCTGGCTCATTCCTGGCTCACCCAGCACTCACAGTCATGACGTTATGGATGTTAGAGGATGCACATTTGTCTGGTCCCTCACTGTCTCTTTATGTTACTCTGTCCCTTGTTGAACCTGCTGAAGATTGTGTCTCTGTCTTACACTCTCACAGGAATGAGAAAATTAGGTTTTATTTCAGAGTGACACGCTTCTCTGCTGAAAAAAACGAACACAAGGCGCACCTAAAAATTGTCAAGTTGGCATCCAAAAATAAAGGGCCCCAAATTGTTTCTAGTCACTTAAACAGTCAAAGAACATGAAATATAGACTGGAAATAAAGTACCCGTAGCCTGGGGTCAATGAATTTATGTGCAGCTCAGCATAATGCTCAGCCCCACAAATCTCAGTCCTTTCTTCCTTCAGTATAAACACCAAGACAGTTTTCTGGGCCCATGTCTCAAGCCAGACAAGTAAATTCTCCTGAGGACGGAAGGACCAACAAAAGCCACCTTGCCTTTCCATCTGTTCTCCCTTGTTTTGTCTTTTAACATACATACAGCAGTAATGTATCATTGCATGTTAATCCAAAAGATGAAATGAAATGAAGGACTTCACTTTGTCTATCTTTTTGGGAGATGATGAACAGGCAAAACACACTTAAAACAGAATTCTCAAAGCTATGTCTTCTGACCCCCTTTCTTTCTGGAGAGTGTGATGTGCTTGAGCCCTTCCCTCTCATCAAATACACATATACCCCATGGCCTTTTCTGCTCCAGACCCTGACTGTTCAGCTGCTTGCAGACAACCTTTGTATCTCAAGATCCAGCAAAAGCAACTATGAGCCTTCCAGCCTAACTCTGTCAATTCCTACATTCCAGTTTAGCCTTTTGCTGGCTGCCACGTTAGCCTTGAACTCCCTCTGCAACCACCATCAGCTTCGCTCAAAATACTGAAGAGAAAAATCTCCTTATCCTTCACTCCACCCCAGCTCCTCATAGCTTGGTTCCTGGCTTGCTTTGGCTCCTACTTGAAGGAAAATGCAGTCATATTTTCCTCCTGCCCAAGCTCAGTGTGGTTTACCATTTTACTGGGAATGAAAAAGTTTCAGCTTGCAGGCAGCCAGCCACTACCTCACACGCCCAGCATGGTCCAGCCCAGGCACTGCCTTCAACTTTTCTCAATTCCCACTACTATTGTGCCTGCTAGAATAAGTGTTGTGCTCCCTACAAGGCTCCCAGGTAGGAGGGAACCTCTGCATTGGAGGAGAGGAGAAAAGGTACCCAAACACAATGGACAGAGAAGAAAGACAAAAGACAGATGAAATTTTTTTGTGAAGACTTCAGCTGAAGATACATTTTCAGCTCCCCCAGGAGCTTTGGACTTGTTTCACCAGTCAGAAACCATCTGGCTTGAAATATGCTTAGAAGGTAATTATCAACGAAAAGATGGTACAATAAAAAAGAACAAATCTTTAAGGAACAAGTACAACCAAAAAGCTGAAAATCCTTAAACAAAAATAATAAAAAATCTGACTAGATTAGACTTAAATGTAAAGAAGATGGAAATCACCGTGACTCAGGCATGAATGGGAGAACATAAATAGCCTTGGTGGGAGATTTTTCATATGTTCTATTATGAGCTATTTATGTCTCATTTGATACATGAATGAGATGTCTTATTTTATCATAATAGCAACCTTGATTGAATACATTTATACTCAAGGCTTGTAGAGTAGAAGGCAAGAGGGTGATCAGTACTCTGCAGCTTGGAGTCTCCTGCCATAACAGCTTATGCCCCTTCACACACAGCAAAACAGGAGGCAAGGAGAATTGGCATGAGATCTGAGATGCTTCATGGCCAGCAGAAAGTGCACACCGTGGGTTGAAGTCCAGCCACTGTTTCAGTCATTCTGTGACATCAGATATGATGCTCATCCTTTCATTAAAATGACCATGCTTTTGGAAGCAATTTCCCTCATGGCAGCACTGCTCAAACAGGGCAAAAGCCTGACAAGAGCTAACTGATGGGGCTCAGCAGCAGCCAGGAGCAGATTATGAGAGAAGGAGAGTCAAAAGAGGGGAAGCATGTGTAATAGTAGTCCCAATATCCTCTCACATTTGCTGGCATGCTCTGCTTCAGAGACGTTTGAGCTGCAGGATGGAGCTGAACCTCAATCTGCAAATAGCCCTTGTGTGTGCAAGGATAACAGCGAACAAATGTTGCTCTTCTGTGGGTTTATCAAACATCATGGTCACTCTTCTGTGAAGGAGGAGAGTTTTCCTCATCCATAGCCAGAGGAAGTTCATCATAGCACTCTTTATCTTCTGCTAAAGATATTCTGCTTAAGATAAAACTCTTTGAGTTTTAGCTGCTGTTACAAGACAGTTGGCAGGGGCTAGGCCATTTGGCTTTCGGTAAAAAATCTGATACCCTTTTCAGGGGAATTTTCCACATATGGAAATGGTTGTACTCAGTGACAGCAAAGCAGACACACAGGAAGCTTTGTGAGTGCAAAGAGCTCATGTAGTGCTACATGGCCAGAAAACTCCCTCAGCATCTGGTGGTCTGTAGCTCAGGCAGTCCCAGAGATGGGGGTCTTCATATTTAGTAGTAGCCAGAAGCCTTTCCTTACATAAATGTCAATAATACTTTTTTGAACTAATGTGAGCTTTAACAGTCCACATCACAGTAAGGATAGTTCAGCTGCTCATTTCATGAAAAATCATCTTGACTCCTTGAGTTTAACTCCTACCAGCTTTGTAAGAAAGCCACCAGTCCAAACACAGAAAGACTGTGAGTCATTATCCTCAGCCTTTCCAGCAGTTTTCATAGGTTTGGTTGTCTTCTCCCCAGGCTGAAGAGAAGGATCATGCCATATCCTGACAATTTTGATCATTCTTTCCCACCTCCATGCTTCTCCTCTAATCTTGCTATTTTCCTTCCTAAAAGACTGAGTGAGCAGAGAGGACCACACAATGTCCAAAACTTTAGTGCACCATGAAGTTACACAGTAACATACTGTTGTTTTCTAATTGCAACCTATTCTTCTCTTTCCCACCATTCTTTTTGGTTTATTTTGCTTTGAGTTGCTAGTGTTTTTAACAGATTTATCTATTTATAACCCAAAATCTTGTTTATGCATTAAAAGTGTCAGGTCAGACTCTTTTGCTGGGTGAGTAGCACTGGAGTTCTTCCTTCCGTGTGTGTACAACTTGAATCTCTGTTTGTTGAAACAGCACAGGCCTCCATCTCTCAGGTGAATAAGTAATTTCTTTTTATACAAGTTCTTTATAAAGGAAATTATGTGGAGTAATAAGAAGCACAATCAATCCTATGTAAATTAGTGCAAAGGGGAACATTTAGAACTGCTGTCACTCTTCTTTGTGCCTCTCTAGGCAAATTGGCCTTCAGGGTCAAATTTTGATGCATAGAGACTATAAAATTGTGGCCCAAGGCAGCAGACGCCTTTCACCCAGCCCCTAAAAGGGCACTGCCTATATGTATCCCACATTACAAAATAGGACAGAATAAGGTGAGATGTTATTATGTTAACTAAAGTAACTGTAAGTGCAAGATATGAGTTTTTTAAGACACTACTGGAAGTGTCTACAAAGTTCCTCTATGGCCGAGGATGTTATCAGCAGTACAGCACAGCAGTAACTCTGCAAGAAACCCTAAATCAGGGCAACAGCTGCTCAGTTTAAGGTTGTGTATCAATACTACAAGACTAAGTATAAGCGTGAAATTTGGAGTATCTGTTAAAAAGGAGTAAAAATAAAAGAGGCATCCAGATGACTTTCAGATATTTAGTGAATTCCTGTCCTGCATCAATATTGCCTTTAATAGCAATTGATAGACTCGTCTTTCAATATTTTGCTGTCTCAAGTTGCAAAAATGTTTCTCATTATTTATATTTTATGACACAGAGCTTCTCTTCTTCCAACCCAAAGACGATCCTGTTATGGAGTACCCTCTAATTTTTTATTGAGCCCTTATACTTTCACACTTTCCTTACCATCCAAAAATTAGGTGATCAGAGCTGCAAAAATGAATCAAGACACTCTTGTATCAGGGTTGTATTCTGTGGCAGCTTGACTGAAAGTTGAGATAAAATGATCTGATGCACAAAAGCACGAAATATACCAGTGAATTACCAAAGAAACGAAAGCAACCTGGTACATGTGGAAGAAGTCCCTGCCTATGGCAGGGGGTTGGAACAAGGTGATTTTTCAGGTCTCTTCCTACCAAAACATTGTATGATTTTATGATATCATGCTTACTTGTTAGCAGAAGTTGAGCAAAATCTCATTATTTTAAGAGCAGTGTTTCAAAACACATCTTTAAAAATTAATCCAAGAAAAAGGAGAAACTAGTCTATATTGTGCTTCCCACATTATTAAAATAGCATGACTGCTTTAATAGCAGTTCTCCTAACTTTCTCTTTTCTCTATTTCATTTTTAAAAATATTCTGCAATGCATTTGCTTGGCTGATTAAAAATATGCGCCAAATTGAATACAGCAACGAACAAAACTGTCAAGTGAGAGCCATGATAATTTCTGTCCAAAACCTTATTTTTCACCTTTGCGCCATCTAAAGAGCGTAAGGAACACCTGAGAGATGTTTACACCAAAAAGGTCTCAGAGAGATTATGGAGGACAGAGAAAGGGGCCAAATGAAAATCTGTGCATCTGCCATCCATCAGAAGCACGTGTTTCAGGTGGCTGTAATAGATGGTCATGCATGCACCTAGAGAAATAATCTCGCCTCATAAACCCCCAAACTGAAAAGCTGCCTAAGATATAGAATAATTTGATACTGGTATATGCATTTTTTACTGTCTAGAACTCATTGTAAATCATCCGGCTCTGTGCACTGAGAAATGAATGGTGTTCAAGGTGAGAACTTGTAGACATTAATTTGATACTGTATCTAAAATATTGCACCCTCATCGTCATTAAATGATCTATAAAGGATTGAGTAGTTCAGCCAAATAACCTTGGTTAACTATCACAAATTATTGTTCATTCTCTCATCTTATGGCCGAAGAATAAAGCTGAGTATCTTGCTAAAGATCTTTAATTTGCAAGAACTGTGAAGACCCTGTGCAAAAGGCCATTCCGTGGAATTCAGCAAATTACTTCTATGCTTATGAAAAACTGCAAGATTTCTTCTACCAGCATGTGGAAGGACTTTTATTTGGTCTCAACTAAAAGGCAATGGGAAGACATGGAGGCAGATAGCCATCAGCTCCTCAGTCTACAAAAGGAAATGAGGAAACGTATGGTCTATTAGTCCATTTACCAGCCATAAAACCCAGCATCTTGGCTGGATAAGTAGGACAGGACATAGTACTGCTGACTTTCCATTTCAGCTTCTTCCATCACATTCTTGCCTGTTAGCAAACAAAATGGACAACCTATTTCCAGGCTGACAATCCCAACATCTAGAAGGCTTTGGGGAATGGCCTCCATCTCCAGTCTCTCTGTTTCCACGGGAGAGAGTAAAAACTGGATGTGTATTAGCAAACTGTGTTGGAATGGCAGTGCTTATTTACTACAGGTGGGCAACTCTTGGTGTGCATCAAGAATTTAAAAGGCCAAGGTGCAAGACCCTGTTTAAATCATGGAACCATAGAAAGGCTTGGGTTGGACGGGACCTTCAAGATCATCTGGTTCCAACCACTCTGCCATGGGCAGTGACGCCTTCCACTAGCCCAGGTTGCTCAAAGCCCCATCCAGCCTGGCATGGAACACTTCTAGTGGTGGGGCATCCACAAAATCTCTGGCCAACCTGTTCCTGTGCCTCACCACCTCCACAGTAAAGAATTGCTTCCTGATATCTAAGCTGAAAGTACTCTCTTTCAGTTCAAATCCTTTCCCCCTTGACTGTCACTACATGTTCTTATAGATAGTCTCTCTCCCAATGGGGAAATATTTGGAGGGGAAAATTGAAGGAATAATGGGGAAGAGATAATGAGTAACACACATCATGACAGTAGGGAGGGATGAAGGGGGCAATTTATTTCTCTATATTTATTTATGAATGCTAAGGTGAAGAGAGTATTAGAAGAACAGTAACATTTCCAACATCTGGATCAGGACTTGTTGGAATATGAAATGAAATGTTTAAAAGGACTTCTACAATTGCATCACACAGTAGATTGAGCACAACAATTAAAGCTGGCAAAAGGACAAGACAATTTATATACTGTAGTTCAAGAGAAGGCAGTGAAACAAATGGCAAGTTTTTGGCAAATGTTTTTGATATTCAGAAAGGACAAAAATAGTGGTGCTAGAGGACATATTGTTCATGTTGCTCTGAGTTCTAGCAAATAGTCACTGGACTATGAGCCCAGCTCACCGTGGTACATAGCAATAAAAAATATGTTAAAGAGCTTATACAGCATATCTAATATTGATAAAAAATATTTGACATAGCCTTAGGGAAGGTTATCCATTTCAGAAAAATGTGACCGGCAGCCTTAACAAAAGATGCCTAACCATCATCCTAACAGGCAATGCAACAAGTTCAAGCCAAGGCACAGAAGAATTAACTCTCTTTCTTGGAGTCAGATATTAAACTGAGGCTGGAAGGGACCTCTGACAGTCGTTCCACCCTTCATCAAAGCAGAGCCAACACTGAAGATAGAAAAGGTTCTTTAGGGTTGTGTCCAGTTGTGTTTTGAGTATTTCCATGGACTGAGATGTCACAGATACTATGTACACCTGTTCCAGTGTTTGACCTCCTCCTCTGTGAAGTACCAGTAATCAGGAGAACGGGCAATTTATCGAGGCTGGCTTCAAAGCCATTTAACTGTGAGGGAACTGAGAAGAACTTAGGTCTGCAGGCTACTGGCAGAAGGGATTGCCCAATAAAAAGACATTATCTTTTGTTGTTTGCCAATTTCCTGCTATTAAGTAGGAGACATTTGCAATATTTTAGAAATTATTTTGGGTGTGGATTAAATGGGTATCCTCTTCAGGTGCTAACTGAAATAACCCCACTGCATTTACCGCTTGGTCTTCTTATCTTCCCAGAAGAAAATCATCTCCCCACAAAAAAATGAGATGTTTTTTCACTGTCTTCCAGCACTGGCACACCTGGAAAACGACCTGCCACACAAGCAAAAATCCTAACAGAGAAACAGAGCCAGATTCAGCAAAGGATTCCACAGAAAGCAGAACTGTGTGAAAGCACTTTCTTGGCTCCATTTTACAACTGAAATAAAGTTGTCCATCTTGGCAAAACTGAATTCATGAGAAATCCAGACCATGCTTGGGAAGGATTGTTTCATGGAAATAAAAAAGGACTTCCCTCATCAGAAAGCAATTTTGGCCTGGGGACTGTTTGACTGAAAACTGCAAACCTGAGCAAATCTGGTGGAATAAAGTTTGTATAAAGAGGAAGGCAGAAAGGAAATTCACAAAAACATGTTGCATCCTAGGTCAGCAATTTTTGTGAGCTGGGATGAAGCTGAGTTCGTACCCTATATGCCTCTGTTATACATGATCCACGGAGGGAGCAAGTGTGCTGCATCCCTGACTGAGGCTTTTGTTGTACTTTGCAGAAGCAACAGCTGCCCAATCTGCCAACCCTGCTGCTATGTGATTCCACCCCTGGGGACTCATGAAAGTGGTAAAAAAATCAAAATAGCATGCCCTAGACTGCTTTGTGAAGAAGGCACTGCTTGTGAGACCAAGTGCAGGATCACAAAACAGGGGACCTACCCTTTAGTGCATGACAAATCACACAGCTGATCCCACCACAACTGGCAAAAAATTTGCGCTTCTCTTTCACTCCCCCTTCTTTGATACCACACAGCTCCTCTGTTTGTCTGGTGTTAACAAAAATAAGACCCCAGGCCATGTGAGGATCCAAGTCCTTCATGTAATGGGAATGATAGATAAAATCCTGGGGATAAAATCAGCCAAATGATCAAAGGACAAAGCAGATACTTTTGTTTCAGTAAAAAATAGCAATTATTCTTGTGTTTCTTAACCACACATTTATATCGCTCCATTTTCTTTCTTTCTTTTTTAAATTTTTTTTAATTTAAAATGAACTTGCATGCTAGTGGTTATTGCTTTGCCAGTAATGTCTGGTTCTGCCTGATAACATCAAGCTTTGTAAAACAATGTAGTATTGTCTACAATCCCTGCTATTATAGTAAGTTAACAGTTACTGTAAACAGAAGGGCTCTTCGTAGAGAAGATGAACCAAAGATATATTTTGAATTAAGCACAAAGCAAACACTCCAGCTGGCAAACATTACAGGGATAGCTCATTCTTTCAAAAAAATTGCATTGGGTTTGCACTGCCAATAGTATACACAGAGTCATTGTTTCAGTCTCAGCAAGAGGGTTATTTATACACTTTGAATGCGTACTGCTTTCTCTTAAACTTCACAAAAGTAACCCATTAAAAATCATACCAAAAGTAGGAGGGTTTGTCCTAATGTTTGACGTTTGTTTTCTCTGGTGGGTGCCACTAAAGCTCATTTTAAACAGGTCTCAAGGACAGAGGGGAATATTAGGTCACACAGTCAGATCTATTGTACATCATAGTCCATAAAATTTATTCCAGCTACTTCTGCGTGGAGCCCAATGGCTGACATTTGGCTAAAGTGTGTGCCTGGAAGGTTTGCAGCCTTGAATCTACCACTTTCTGATGTAACTGGTTCCAGCAGAAATCAACCTCACTATTAAACATTTGTATTGTACTTCCACTTGATTTTCTTTGGCTTTGATTTGCATGCTTAGGTTCCCATTGTGCTTTTCTCTGATCCTTTAAAAAGCGGTTTAATAGCTGTTATTTCTTTACCATCCAAGAACCCTGAACCATCTGAATGCTGTGTATTTTTGGTTCATTGGTACTTCTGAATAAGGCCAGGAGAGGGAAAGCAGAGAAGCAGTTTTTAGTGGAATCTAGTTAAATTTTATTTGCCTTGTTTGGGTTTCTTTTTTTTTTTAAAAAAAAAGTTATTTCAGTTTAAATGGGAACATCTTGCTGTTCAACTTTGTTGTTTCTACTTGAAAAAACTTTCAGCAACTTTCAACTTTTGCAAAAGGTGTCTATCCAGAACCACCAGCCCAAAATGACCCAAAAAATCCAGAAGGAAGTTCAGCAAAATTCATGTTAGTTTTTTACCTTATCCAGTCTACATTTTTTTTGCTAGAATGGTTCCATAAACTTATTTTAATCAGCATTTACATGTGACAAGCACTTCAATTTTTAGTATTATTTAGTGTTATGATGACTTCCTCAAAGTGTATCTGCTACAAAACCTCTGCCATTATTCTTAACTGAATATATTTGATGTGGAACATGAAATAACCATTACCATTATATAGGAACATCAGCTGTCTTTACTGTTTTTACAAAACTAGGTGTCTTTTCAGTGGCTCAGGAAGGGTTTCATGAGGATGTTACCCTGTATTTCTTGAATTAAGATTGTTTAAAGGATAACTACATGTCTTCAATCCAAAAATTTGACTAGGCAGCAGATACTACAAAAATACACATGCATTTGACTATATAGGATTGTCTGTCTTCTCTGCATAGTCCTCTCACGCAGTACCTATACATCAATAACTAGGCAGAAAAATATAAGATGAAACTTGCTATTAATTATCTCTAAAAAATAGCTCCCTGTGATATGCATTCAAGGCCACCATTAAGCAAATATTTATGTTCCTGAAGATACCAATTTTCCATGCTTCTGATCTGATTTTCATACATATTGCACAAACCACTATGAATGTTCATCTTTGGCTTCCCACTCTTGCTTTCATTTAGGAGCATAAATCTAACTTGCATCATGGGAGTATTAAAGGGCAAAATAGCCTCTGAAATGCTATCAATGGCATCTATGCAATTTTAATGGAAATATAAAGAGCAATTGCCATCTTTTCTGCCCTCATTACACAAATTATGATATTTTCAGCTCCACTGAGTATGCCTTGCTATTGGTGTTACACCCAGCATTAGCATCCCTTCACTTGTGGGGGTGATGATGATACACGACTAGCGAAACTTTCATTTTAGCCAGCATCAGCACATTGCAATCAACATAGTATTATGCCTTCTGTGATCCTAATAATTTTACTGCTGAACTTAACTGGCAATCAACAAAATTAGAATGATCACTAATCAGTAGGGATCCTCATACCCTCTAAAGTATTTGCTTTAGGATCAGTGAAAAAGTAGGAAACCTGCCAAGAGTTTTCTGGCTGGCAAGTCCTTGGAGGCTTATGAAACTTCGCAGACTTCTCATTTTTCAAGAAAAAAAGGCAGTTTTGAAAAGCTTAAAAGGACTGCAGGCTTTATGGAGCTTTGTGATAACTTTTAGAGGGATCAATTTCCTATTGGGTAAAGTCACACAGACAACTTTCCAGGCAACTTCCCTAAGCCAGGTAAAAGCCTTCACTGTACCAGCTCTGCCATCCTCTGATGTACAAGAGGTCAAGTTCCCTTGTGCTTCATCACAGATGGACCCACCGGACCTCCCTGCCTGTGTTTCTCAGGGAAGAGAAGCTTTGCTACCTGATGGTGGTATTAAGCAAGCCTAATGTTTTACCAGATTGGAGAATATATTCAATGGTGAAGGAAATCTTAATAATGATGCTACATCACATTCCTTAATTATGCTCTTTTGCATGTAATCTCTTTTCTGTATGGAAATAAAACTGCTCAACAAAGGAAAATGCTGCTTCAGGAAGAAGAATAAGTATGTCTGTGAAAACAAACAGATGAATTTAAAATGAAGGAGAAAGATTACTAGCAAGCCTCATGCTCTTTAATGTATCTACACAGTTTGTGAGTTTAACCTTGTTAATAATAAAAAAAGATACCAATGAAACAGAATTCCCAAAACTCAGATTTGGCTTTATTTAGCAGGTTACATTTTGGCTTTATTTAGCAGGTTACACATAACATAAGCTGTTTGCTTTTTTTCAGCAAAATGAAGCACTTGAATACACTCTAACTTTCAACAGCCCTTGAATTAATAAATGTTTTTCTTACAGTCTTATGAACAGGATTCAGGAATCTCTAAACCTGGAAAATTCCAAGACCTCACGGCTGCCAAAGAGAGCTTAAAAAGATGAAACAGCTGAATGAAAAGATTTCAGCAACAGGAAGGGGAATCAGAACAAATTTACTTCCATCCCACCCCAAATAATCTCACTGAGAGAACTGTAGTAGTTTGTTTGGCTTTTTGGAATACTGGATAGCAGCAGTACAATGCAGGACTAGGAAATGCCTCTCTGCTCTTGCATCTGCATTGGGCCAGCAAGTGAGCAGGCGAGCCAGCATTTCTTCTATCTCTCACTTTGACTGAAACAGGAATCTGGCATGGCAAATTGAAGTCCCATTGAAACAGAGCCACTATGAAAATACAGAGGAAATCCAGTCTCAAACTAGCTCTGTCACTGCAGAGCTTTCACTTTTTACGTAAGATTTCATATAAAGTGTTTTTACCTTATAAATAGACAGGAAGAGACACAAGGGAGACACAAGAACAGTGTAGTTATTCCTAAATAGTTCCTCTTCCTCTCCTTTGTTTTCCTGATGCACTCCCCCGATACCAGGCTGTCAGTAACACTCAGGCTTTGCTCTGCAATCAGATACGCTGCGCAGCACTGCGGTGCATGAAGGCTTTTGAATTAGCGCCTGGGTCGAGAGGTGACCCAGGAGCGAGTCATTCAAGTCTAATCTCCCTTCCTTGCAAGGTGCTAGTCCTTATGGAAAAATTGCTTTCGCAGTCCAAAAGTAACTTTGTCAATTAAGAGCTAATTTTCCCTCTACTAAAGTCTTTTAAGTCTATCACACGTGGCCCATTATGGCCTGCTAAGTATGACGGCAAAACCAGCAAAGTCATTATCCACACAGCAGTGGAAGCTGCGTGGAAGGGCATTGCAAAGCAGTCTCCAGTGACCATGTCTGCTGTGCCACGAGTTCCAGTGGGATGGGGCAAACCCCTCAGGAGCAGGTCACAAGCCTGTGTACCTTTCAGATCCCATGAGTACAACTGCTTTTCTTCCTCCTGTTGTTAACCAGTAAGAAATTGCTGTACTGAAGATAAATGCACCCGGTGAAACTATTTAGATAGCAGCAGTTGATAATTTACTAGAACAGATTCTTTGAAAAAGACAGAAAAAATCAATAGGGATATCTCTGGTGTATTGATTAGCAGATGGGGATTCATATTACCAGAGATACAAAGTAATTTAAGCAAAGGAGTGAGAATTGAAATGGATTGGTATCATTAGTTAAGCTGGATAGCATGATGCAAGAAGAAAATGAATTCTGAGCTCTTTAAAGGAAGCAGCTATGAATGTTCTAATTTCAAAGTAGAAATAAACTGGAATTTTTTAAAAAAAGTTTCAGTAAGTCTGTTTAAAATTGCTTCTGGTTCCTGGCATAGAATTACTAAAGTGACAAGAGGACACAGAGTGGAGGCCTCAGGAAAAATTTGTCTCTTGGTGACTGCAGCCAGTATCAGAGTGCCCCAAACAGGCTGGGACTGTCTGCTCTGCTGAGCTCCAGCTGGGATCCCCTGAGCAGGTGGTGGGCTGAGAAGCCAGTGGAGGTGAAGATGGGAAGTGCAAACAGCAGAGAGCTGGTCCGTCCTGAGTCGGGTCCATGCTGCAGATGCTGGGTGCTGCATGCCTGCTGTGAGAAACTTTGCTTCCCCTGGTGAAGGAATCCACAAACCTGCACTTTAAAAGGGAAAAACTCTGGAACTCCCTCTCTGGGGGTTACCCTGTAGAAATATGATGACCTGATAAACAGAGCTCTGATGAAATACGGTCCACATCTGTAGTCATTTTATAGCTGACCAAATGTGCAGCCTGGAGTTTGTATTTGCTAGAGCTAAAATAATAACAGCCCTGAGAACTCCCAGGGGTTGTTTGCTTTGATTTGCAGAATGTTTGTTACACCACATTATAATCAAAAATTGGGTATATCCGCTGGTAGAAATCTCATGAGTTACAAAAACAAAGCTTCTGCCAATATTGCTTTATATTAAAAAAGGGGGGAGAAATTAACAGATATATTATGAGATAGTGAGGGTTTTGTTTTGTTGGGTTTTTTGGTGCTTTTTTGGCTGAAACATCTGACGGCCCGTGCTAGCACTCAGTAAAAAAAAAAAAAAAATTAAAAATTTAGGCAATAATCTACCATATGCTTACCACTGTTATCTGTGATTCAGATCACTTAAAAATTTATCAAGAATGTATTTACTGCTTCCTGAAGTTAAATAAAAGTAACGTTGCATGAGGTAAAGAGGAAAAGAAGAAAGTCCATTCCACAGTGTAGGTTGATCAGAGGATCAAGGTATGAGCACCAGGCAATTTCAGTGGCTGGAAGAGTCAGTGCCATAGAAATGGGCAATGGGATATTTACTTTCCTAGCTATCCATCTGTTCAAAAAGCAATGCTGACCCAGCTGGCAGTGTGTCCACCCTGGTTTGTTTTAAAGAGGGTTTGGAAGTTCCTGGAGGTGCAGGCAAATTTTAAATTCAATTACGACTAGAGGAGGAGGCTGCAAATCTGATAGTGAAATGGAGGTAGAAGAGGCCACAACAGGAGTTAATTAGTATAAGAAAGAAATGCAGATAACCAGCAGAATAAGGAGCTGGGAGTCCAACAAATTAGTCAAGGTATCTGAAATGCCACTTGTTGGCCATCCTTGTTTTTGTGTACTTAAAAGAAGCAAAACAAACAAATGATAAATAGAAAGCAATAAGGTTAAACTGTTATACTAAATTATGAGGGTAATTCCTCCCATGAGGAAGAAGAAAAACTCCCTGGTAAATGCCAAAAGCAAGGGTAAAAGAAAGGTATACAATAAAGGATGCTTGTAAAGAAAATAGCAATAAAAAAATGTTCAAAAAAATCTCAAACAAACAGAAAAGATCAAGGGGTTTTGTTTTGTTTTGTTTTTCTTTTCTTCTTTTAGAATGCAATATACTAGAAGCAAGAAGGGAACAAGTAAGGGTTCAGAAAAAGCAGGAAACCAAAAAAGAAGACAGAGAAAGATCTCAAAGAAAATCTATTATTTGACAAAAAAAGCTCAGAAGTCAGGTAGTAAAGTGAAAGCTGAAGCATTGAGTGCCTGCTTTTTTTCAGGCTGCAGGAAGGAGATTAGTCGTCACCAGACACTGAAACAAAGTAAACAGGGAAATGGGGCAACACAGACCAGAGCAGGGTAAAGAGTAAATTAAAGAGTGTTTAGACCTTACAGATGTATTTGAGTCAGCAGTGCCTGACGAAATCCATGTCAGTGTACTTAAGAGCAAAGCAGCTGACAAAGATCTGAGATCCCACACAGACCAGGGGAGGTATGGGAGGACATAGTCTGAAAAGAAGGGAAAGGACAGGAATTCTAGGCCAATCAGTCTCATTTTTTTATCCAAGAGAATTGTTACCAAAACCCAGTGCTTTTACAGACACCTATGGAGTAACGAGGCACAAACATGAAGATGAAGTTACCTACAGTTCACTTCAAACTGCAGGGCACATTACACTGAGAGCTGCAGGAGGTCTCTCCTGCTTAACACTTTACATTTTCTCTTTAAGAACTTACTGGTCCAACAGAGAATATGTGTCTGAACTACCTGAGGAAAAGCAGGCTCAGGAGCATTGTCAGGATCCAAATTCAGCTCATTCTTGATGAATCCAGGGATGGGTGGTCTGGAATATTTCAGGTTAAATTGAATGAAGAAGGTGCAAAAAGCTATGCTGCTTGAGGAGAAATCAAATGCTCAAAATGTGGAATAGCAAGCTGGGAACAACCTAGCAGGGAAACAAAAAATCAAAAAAACTGTAGGACCTACAGGATATCAGAACATATCCCAGACTGGGAGGAATTCCAACTAGCCCAAGATCTTGTTAATACCTTGCTAACATTTAATGATGCAGCATATATGTAAGAAGGAGATTGAAAGTGTAGGCCAGGACAGTACTACTGTGAAGAAACAGAAGTCTCCATGCCACATGAACGAGAGCTGTGTTGAAGAGATGTCTCGAGGGTGTCTAGAAGCACATCTCAGCTGAGTGTAGCAGCATCTTCAGTCACTTTTCAATCAATTCAGTAAGCACAGGTAGTCTTCTCCATGACAGATCAAGAAAATTAATTTAAGCCATTGCACTGGAAATACTTCTGCATTGGAAACATTTTCTGAAAGGTCTAAAGAGCATAAACCACTGGCTTCAGGTAGTGAGCAGGTTAGATCCTGCAGCATGGGTATTTCTCACAGTCTGCTGTGACACTGTGCTATATATTGGTATAGTCAGACTTGGTGTCCACTAAGAGACCTCTGAATAGAAGGTGCTGGAATTATGTTATGTTAATACCCAGGATGAAGATCTCAGTCCCCTAACCAAGTACACATTACCTGAGATTCAGTATAAGGGCATATGCAGGAAAAAAACAACCCAAACACCTTAGTCTGAGAGGTACTAGCAGAAGTGTCACTTGCAGGACCCCCAAAACAACTGTTCTGTTCTGCTGCCTGCTTTAGGAACCTGACATGACCTGCACGGTCCACTGCAGCTTGTGCACCACCTCTCAGCAAGTACACAACAAATCGGAGAGTAAGGAGGAGAGAAACAAGTATGAAAAGGAGATTGGAGGATTGAAGTTTTGAAGAAAATAGAGATGTTTGGGAAAGCAGTTACACCATTTTTGTCCTGTGTGCAAAATGCTTTTAAAAAGACAGTGGAGATCAGTTGTTCTGGCAGTAAAGGATAGGGCATAATTTTGCAGCAAAGTCTATTGAAGGTGATACAAGAGTAAGGTCACCAAAGCCATAGGGTGACATCTCATGCCAGTTTCCTGAAGAACAAATGATGCAGAGGACCTTGCTCTCATTAATGAGCTCCCTTCTCCCACCCTGTGAACCCTTGCTCAGATCAGTGCCTACATACAGTGTTAACTGAAGGGCTTCCAAATATTTGTCCATCCACTCCATCTGTGCATCAGTCCATAGAGGGGCAGAGGGGGAGGAAGGGGGCATTCAGGGCTTTCTGAGTGACTGACAGGAAGGGAGAAGAGGACAGTGCAGCTTGGTGGTGAGCCACTCATTGGTGATACAGATGCCTCTTTCTCAGGTGGTCACAAAATCTGTCACTTAGTCTGTTCCCTTCACTCCGTATTTTCCCTAATTCATATTTCCACCTCCTTTATCTTTTTCCTCTCTGCCTCTGTTTCCCATAACCTTTTCTCTCTTGCCTTACCAACCATTTTTCTCCACTTTTTCCTGGTTTGTTTTTTTTTTTTTGTCTTCCCAGAATGAGACCCTACAGTTCCAAGTCACATTTTGATTGTCTAGTTGTGGTGGGTTTTCTCTCCTGTGGCTGTGTGCTATAGCTGGGCTCTGCACACATTTTCACTGCAGAGCTCTTTTGCCAAGGCAAACATGGACTCCTCTGAACTGTTCAGCACTAGGAAAGACCAGGCTAAGGGGAAGCATGATGCTGAAAGGGAGAATGAAAGGGAAAGTGGTCCTTAACATGTAATATACCTGATTCAAGCAGGAAACTTGGCAGACCTGACCAAGGAAAAGCAGGACCAGACCACCCAACATCTGCATAGAATTACTTATGGGCTAGCAATCAAGAGGTGCTAACACCCAGCACAGACCCTTTATTTCTTTTCAGCAAGAAACCAGTTCAAATCCTCTCAAGGGCACCCTTGGTGCCTGTCTTCCCACCAAGGCAAGCAACAAGTCACTAATTGGATCACCTTCTTGGAGGTCTGATGAATGCATTGATGTGACTATTTTAGGAACTTCGGCCTGAAGGGGGAATTCAAGGAAAGAAAAAAAATCATTTGAAGAGTGGTGTGGCATCCACTGGGTGTCAGGAAAAAAAAAAAAGGAAAATGAGGAATAGGTACTATTAACAGTGAAAGAAATCAGATATGCTATTACAGAACAGTTCAAATGGTCAGATAAAAGGCTGATTATGTGGTCTCTTAGAATGAGCCACCATGTAATTTTGATCATTACCAGCCACTTTCTGTCACAGCAGATAATTCCTACTTGTAAGACGTGACCAGAATACTTGGTGACAAACATATCTGCTTTCCAGACTTCAATTTCAGTCTTAAAGTGTCCTGTTTTCAAAAATTGCATGTAATTCCACAAAGGGCTTGGACACAAGGAAGTCAGCCAGTTAGATGCCCACAGTGTGAAACTGCTCCCTGCAACTCCAATACTTTATATAGCCAGACAGAGAAAGCCTCACAAGGAACTGCAGCTCATTTTCCTGTGGGGTGGCTGTGCTGCACAAAACAACAAGGCAATCCATTCTCTTTTTGCAGGTACAAAAGTGACTGATGACCCAAAGGAGAGTTGGAGAAACACCCTTATGCCTTAAAATGCGTAGTCTGAGGTGATCTCTGCACGCTGACCATGAGCATTTACTTCATTCTCCCACAATAAACAAATGCATAAGCAAGTAGCAGAAAACTGAAACAAGACACAGTTATTAAGAAAATTCCTTGGATATAGGATTAAAAGAATGCTTATTGAAAATAACCATTAGGCTTATTTTCAGCCTTAAGATGAGACAGGTGAGATTCAGAGTAGATACTAGAAATTTATTTTCACTGTGAGGGTGGTCAGGCACTGGAATAGGTTGCCCAGGGAGATGTTGGAATCACCATCCCTGGAGGCGTTTAAGAGGCATCTGGATCTGCTGCTGGGTGATGTGGTTTAGTGGTTTAGGGGTTACAGTGGTAGTGCTGGGTCGAAGATCGGACTTGATAACCTTAAAGATGTCTTCCAACCTTGATGATTTTATGGTTCTATGAATAATGCAGGCATTTGTCAATAGACCACTATTTCTACTAGAGCAAGGAAAAAAAAGGAGGCAAGGAAAAAGTAAAATATACTCTGAGTGCATTTTGAATGCAGTGCTGATGGAGGAAGGAGAAACACGTCCTCCTAAGAGCAGTCTCTTCGTTCCTTTTCCATAAATCTGTTGGGCAACTTGAATCGATAGAGTCTTCTGGAACACCTGAGGGCTATTAGAGCCCTTTTCCATCATATACTGTTTTATAATAGCTCCGTTTATCCAGGCTGAATGTGCCCATTTGCATATCTATGCTTAGAACTAATCTGAAATAATGATGTAATAATGGTTTTAAGGATAGGCCTCTTTGCCATATAAATCTTAGGTTTTAAATTATACAGTGGCCCAGTGGCCCTTTAGAGCTCTTGCACTCCCCGACTGATAAGATTTAAGTCCCTGAGGTCCAAAATTAACTGTGCTATAGCATGCATTATGGCTGCATCACAGAGCAATTTTATCAGCAGTAGGAGACAGCAGAATTGCACAAGTCTGGTGCTATCAATAGGAAGTGATGACTCACCCAGCTAGTGCTTTCAAAGTGGCAATATCCTATACACTGAAAATATCTTTCGAGGGTGATAAGTGACCCCATTGCCAGGAATAGGTGAAAGAGTGTTAGCAGCAAGAAGAAGGAAAAATAAGTCTTTACACATTGCACCCTTTACTTCTGATACCTGTGAAAAAAAACTCATTTAGGTTGTGAGTTTGACCATTAAATAGACTAGAGATTTTCAAGCTTACTGAAGTGATTTTTGAACTGTCATCCTTATAAAACAAGTTCGTGTCAGTCTTCACAGAGCCCACAGACAATAGTCTGATCATATAAACACAGACTGATACAAGACCTGGGATGTGTTCAAAGAGCGCTGTGATAAAAGAACAACCTGACTTGAATGAATGGTGGATAATGTTTAGAACAATAGGTGAAAGGTGCTCAGGAAGGTTAAAATAAAGAGTTCTTAGTACTCAGAATGAATCCTAAAGAGTAATGACATGATTTGGTTGTGTGCAAACCTATCTATTCTGCCACTCAAAGATTTTGAAGACCATTTATATGGAGCTCCAGAGACAGTGTTTGATAAGCTTAACAATCCATGTGGCACCCTTCCAAATCTGCATGAGGCAACGGAAATTCAAACGGCTTCCAGCTTTCTAGAGAATAGATTGGATGTTAAGTAGAGCAAAGCAAAGCAGGTTTCTGCTATATGTCTAGACTTGGATGGTAAATGACTTTTTTGAGGGTGCATTGATTAGAAAAATGACTGCTTGCCCTTGAGTCACTGCCAAGCTCAGACTGGCTCTATATCATTGATGAATACTGATGCAAGAGGAATGAATAAACTTCTGCAATAACATTAGGGCTACACTGTCACTGAGAACTTTTTGAAAGGAAGAATGTGAATAATCTACTTATGTAAAGGAAAAGCAGGAAACTAAATTTCATTTTAAGCTATCTTAATTTATGATATAGTTCGGTGGGCTCTAGATTTAATGGCTCCCTATTTTATATATAATCATGTATTTTCTTCATTAGCAGATGGATGTTGATTTCTAAAAGAATATGGATGCAGATGAAAGATTCTTGGGTTTTGTCCCAAGCTAGGGTTTTGTCCTCTAAAGTTCCTCTAGTGTTTAGCAACATGTGTGCTCCATAGGAGAAAACCTTCCCCTAAGCAGCATCCACTTTTCCTTATTACAGAGCTGTTCTTCTCCTTCTATGAATCTCACAAGGATTTTGATGCTCTTTTTGAGAATTTCAGACCTTTCCATTGCTGGCTGATGTTGGACAGTGAGTTCAAATGTCATCAAGTCCCTGGAAAGCCAAACACATACATGCAGATTGGGAGCATTTTGTCTGTGTGAGAAGTCAGCAACAAAGGGACTCTGAAATGCTGGGTTTGCCCCTGGCTTTTTGCTGAAACTGCTCCTCAGCCTCTGGATTTCTCTCTAGTGAAACAGAAAAATGATGCAAGAGAACTCTAATTCCTAAACTGCAAACGTCAAGTGAGATCTATGTACAGGCTTTATGTTAGGTACCAGTAAAGGTAGCAGACTTTTCTTTGGACTGGAGCTTTTACCAGCTTGCTTGTAATCCATTATGAAAAGGTCAGTAAAAATCTGCAGTGCTTGTTCCAGACTCACAATTCAGATGTGCCTCCTTGGCCTCTTCTTGAAGGACACGGAAACAATAAGAGCTAAAGTAGTGGAAATCCAGGGGAATGACAAATACATTTATTTAAGATAGTCAGAGAGTGCCAGCAAGATAAGAGCAGTGCATCAAATAGAGATGAGGCAAATACTAGGTCCCAGCTCCTACTGAAACCACCTGAAGGGCAGACTGGCACTGTCAGAGATATTCATGTCTTCTGATTATCTCCAGCTACACGTTCGCATCACCAGTTGTGTGCCAGTGCCTCTTTGACATGAATGAATCAGAAAACCAGTCTGGTCAGAAACCTATCACTTTTTATTATTTTTGGACTGGTTTTCAGGCAGATCACTTTACTGAACCAGTTCACTGAACATCAGGATAAATAGTAGAGGTGACAAAAAAAGGAGAATTGGGAATGTATGGCCAAGGTTAGGTGAGACAGGCTCCACTTCTGTTGACTTAGGACCATCATAAAATCACAGCCTAAGCTGTAAATTCTTGAAAAGCTGGTAGATATTTCTTTCAGAGTACAGCTGTGCAGGACAATTCATAGGTAGTGAAACATATGAGTTCTGGGTCCCAAATAATTGTGTACACAGGGCAGATACAACACTTTAGCTAAAGAAATTATCATTGATATTAATATAAATAAATCAAAGCATCAGAAGCTATTAACAGAAAAGTGATTTAAATCGTTAGCAGCCAACTTCAGTTGCTCTAAGGGAAAAATATCCAGAATAGACTCTATTACCACACATTGACAGAACTGATCTAAATTTTAAACTCAGTAGAGAAAGTCAATGAACTCCCAAACCTAACTTCCTGGGAGATCAGTAGTGCAGAATTCAGAGAAGGGTTTGTCTGCAGCTTTAGCAAAACTCTGGTTCCAGGGAACTCTAGCTAGTGGGACCTGAGTCCCAGTTTGTTTGGAAATGGCTGCATATATACAAGTCTTAGAGAGGTGAAATTATGTAATTCACTCCAGCAAAAAAGCAAAAAATAGCTGCAGGGTAAGTTGCCCAAGACATGGGACATCTATAAAACTGAGAAAAAGCTGCAGATGATGACAAATGATTACATAGCAGAGCAATAATGCTTCATTCTTTTTCTTTCTTTTAAGATAACCCAACATATGCGCACATTTAATAAATTATATCTGCTGTTTATAAGCCGCATGAAATTCTGAAACCAGGAAACAAAATGTGCCTGTTGTGGTTCCCCTTTCAAGCTGCTTCTTCAGTGGCATTGCTAAACTAACAGCTCAATTTCCCTGCCTATGATGCAGCTACCTTTCTTTGGCAACCAAGCATCCCTGACAAGGCAGTTTCATCCAATTTCTTATTTCTGAAGACTGCATTTTTTGAGAAAAAGGTGCACAATACCAGGAGATATAGCCATATTTGTAAATTCTGGCATCCCACAAATACTAAGAACTGAAGGGTAGTACTAACAACTTCATATCACTCATTTATTTCTCCCATATGTAGAAACAATTGTCAAAGGAGGCTTAAGAATATTCTAAATCCAAGAAGGATGAGAGACAGTATGCAAACAAGGACCTTTCTGCTTTGGGAGAAACACAGGTTATGTGATTCACTTTTATTTCTTTTTCACTTTTTTTTTTTAAATTTTATTTTTTTACTTTGCCATTTTGATTTGAATGATTCCTAATCAATAAGCTGTTTTGAGTTGGTGTTTTTAGTGTTAGTTTGTTGACGTAAGTTTTACTTTTTTTCTTCTTCCTACATACTGAGCAATGTGTGTCTTAAATGTTTTTCCGCTCAGGAAAGAACATCCTCAGAGACAAAAATTCCACATTTAAAATATATTGCATGTTGATGCCTCATCTCCCTGGCTGACGATGGAGTTGAAATACCCCTTTGTGCACAAGCTTTTGATCTAAATATCATTGTTTAATACTATTTTTTCCATTGGGAAGAAATAGAGCAAAATTAAAAATTCATCAGTTCACCTTGAGGGGAGGTATGTTTTATCTTCGGCTTTTTAAAGCCAGTTGTATGACATGGAAATGATCTTTGATTTTGTAGAAGGTTTTGTTTTGTTTTGCTTTCTCTGTCTGCTTTCCCCATTTCCATTGTCTCCCATCTTTCACCTGAATCAACCTTTCTTTCTCTTTGATAATCGCTCTTCCATTTAACTGCTAGCCTTGTCATCGCTGTAGCTAAGTGAAATAAGCATAACAGTGCATGATGCCTCGAATATAATGAACTCATAAATAAATATATACAATATAAATAAATAAATATATCTATATATACAATATATTACCTCTGCAAAAATAAATATATACATAAATTATGGTAGGGTGATCTGGTCTATGTGCACAGAAATGAGTTAATTCCAGGTTGTTACACACTTGTCCAAACTTACTGACGGCTTTCAGTATCTAAAAAGTTGTGAGAGTCCAGGTTTCTCCATATTTGAAAACTGATGAAATCTTCTTAGCTGAATTCTCATGTGCCCAGGAAAGAACATTTTATAGCCTTTCTTTATGCGTTAACACTTGGGGGGTTCTTGCTTTAGGAATTGACAGTTAGAAATTGAAGAAATTTAATTTTCCCCTTGTGCTGCTTATTTCACAAATTGCAGGTGAAGGTATTTGTCTTAAGCAGATATCTCTTGGGTCCCGGTCCCCACTCATGAAAACAAGGGTCTGGTCACAATCTCCTGTGGCATCCTTCTGCCCTTTTGCCTGGTTGTCCTTCCACAGGATTCTGGGCTGCAGAAGAATATGATGTGCTTGGTATTGAGCAGGGATTTCAAATGTATGTTTTGAAATCTAGGCATGAATGTTAGCAATGCTGTGACAAAGGAGAGGAAGCTGCACAGGGAGAAAGGCTGTGCTTTATGGAGAAGAGAACAAAGTCATGGTGTGGTTATGGTTTCTGTTTAAATCTGTATCACCAAAAAATGATAGCGATAAAGAACACAGCCTTCTTCCATTTCCCCAGGGAAGATCTGAACCAGTCATCAAGATATTTATCACTATCAGGTGAGGGAAAGGCAGGTTTTGTGTCCTGACTTACATCTGTCATCTGAACGTGACAGTCCTCCTTCTCAGTGGAGCATTGCATTCCCAGGCATGCAGCAGGAGATGAAGGTTCGTGCTCTGGCCTAACTCTGAATAGACAATATGCATTGTAAAACCACATTGCCATCGTTTTTTTGCCTTGGGTGTAGTGCACACCCACTGCTTCAGTTGTAGAGACTGCTCAAATGTAGGCTAATGTGTTTGTTTTATGTACTTAGGGCTTGGTTTCCTGAATGTCTCAAGATCCTGATCGAAAGAGACATTATAACAAAAAATCAATTTTTTTTTTAACAACTACAATTCTATCAAGAGACAATAACATAACTCCAGGTCTCTGAAGTAACACATGAAAAAATTACAAGATAAAAGTCTCAATAGACTTAGGATATGACTGGCTGCAAGTAGTTCAATTGTTGCTCACAATATGTGGCTTGCTCTTAAAAACTTATTTTGCTGTTAAAATAATACGCTTTTTAATTTGAAAAATCTTTGAAATCCATCTACCTATACATCTGTCTGCCTACTTGTGTATTTACCTACCTACTTAGCAAGCAGCCCGCCTATCAGTAAAACACATAATGTTGCAGAGGCTCCCTTTTGTTAAGAAGGGGGCAAATGAGTGCTGTGTGATGTTCTGTGTCCCTTGGTCCATAGAGGACTAATTGGAGATAGATTCAGAACTGAATAGCAAAAAGTGAGCCAGTGAAATCAGAGTGACTTTGGCTGAATAACAGAAGAAGGAAAGATTTGGCAAAGCTGGCTATGCAGCTAAAATGTACCTCAGATTGTAATACTTGATACTTCTCAATAGGAAGAGCCCTGCTCCACTTATGGGTTGAGCTATATTTGAGAGGCTTGAATTTCCAGACTCTGAATACATCAATCAGACTGTGCAGTTTACAAAAAAGACAAGCCTGAATATCATGTTTCGTGAAGGTGAGACAGCTTTGGTGTCACGACTCTCACTGCAAGATGTCTAGAACGGCAGTGCTTGGGAAAAAGTACAACTGAAGGAGGCTAAAGGCTCTAGACAGCTTTTGGTATATTACTGCCCATCGGAATACAAAGCTGCAGGAATGACATATTCCCTACTGAGAGCAAGGACTGACAGAGGCAAGCAAGATACAGGTGGGCTTCAGCAAAGAGTGCTTCTGTCCAAAGTTCTTCCAGACTGATGGAGGTTCAAGCTGGGAAATGAGACAATAGAAAATGGAAGGGGAATTACAGTGACACTGTAAAGCCAGTGACACTGGGTAAAGCCACAGAGAAAAGGAGCAGCAGTGACAGAAAAACAATTATGGTCTGTGTATTTTATAGCTAGTGTGAGTAGGAGTGTTTCTCCCACCACACTGGCATGAAAGCAGGAAGATCATCTCATGCCAGGGGAGTAGCAGATGGAGCAGCTATATTTCATATGAGAACTTGTGTTCTGGGACTGTCAAACTGCTGTGGGAGCTGCTTAAGATTTGTGTGTCAGCATCATTGCTGCAGCCCATGACTTATACCTCAAGGACAAAAAATCATTTTGGATTACATTATTTACAGAAGTACAGTTTGTCCTTTATTCTGTATAAGTTGTTTTACTGCCTTCTTTATCCCACGTTTAAATACTTTCTGTTGGGCTACACTGTGTGCTGGAAGAGAGATTAGGCCTTGTTGCCCAGAGAAAGAGCCTCGTTCTCAGACCCAGAGGTGACCCTGAGATTACAGCCAGGTCACCGGGGAAGGGCTGAGAGAGCATTGTGGGTTTCTGGACAGCGTCAGCCCTATGAGATGTGATAATTGCAGTTTCTGACCTTGTAAGGTGTTGTTTACCTTTTACCATAATAGGCAATGTCTGGGAAATACTCCAGGTGATTGGGGGACACTGAGGTGAACATCTTTCCTGTTTATATGATGTGATATCCTGCTAGCTACTGGTATTTAAGGGAATTTCGGATACGCAATAAAGTCTTTGCATCTTTACCACCACCTTGCCCATGCGTGAATACTGCACTTTCTAGAAGTGTTTTTAACTAATCTCTGGCATGTGTGAGTCGTGGTCACATCCAGTCTCCAGAATAAATTATGTGTGCAATACAGAGATTAGTTTCCTGTTACATATAAAAATGTTGTTAGGGAAAAATTCCCCTTACATGACAAGAGGGCTGTGGGATATTCTGCAGCAGTTCATGCGAGCTGAGGACTTTTAGGGATGTCCAGCTGTTATTGGAAGTGTCTATCATGTTTGTAACAGGAGAGTGTTTTGGACAAAGAAAAATGGCAGATACTTATCCACAAATCCTCTTCCGTGTGGCAAACTATGGTCTATGAAAACTCCTGAACCACCATGCTGAGTGATTGATGTAGAGATTTATATCTGCACACAGAAGGATGGATGGTGTTATGGCCACAACCTCTCACAGAGCTCTCCCCTTTCCTTCCAGCATAAGCTGAAGCTTCATTGTAGATACCTGGTCTCGTTTCATCGGCAGACTGAGCTTACCCAAGCACTGGGGCACACTGACAGCACTGGTAGCTCATGTGTGATGTGGATGGCAAACCACTGTCTGCCTACTGACTAATTTTGGCTAAGAACTGAATACATAATCATACAGGATCTCCTAACATTCTAGACAGCGCAGGCTGGAGGCACAGACTCCACTTATGCACAATGCAGAGTTGCAACTTTTTCAATAATTTAGACATACAGCACCTTACTTTTGCTTAGCTTTTCATATTTCAGTGTTTGAAATGTCCAGGGAAAAGAAAATAGAATAAAACACTTTTCACGGTGGCAACAATACAAAAAAAAAAAAAAAAAAAAAAAAAAAAAAAACCAACAAAACCTTTAAACCAAAAAAAAAGGTTTCTAAAATACTGTCTGGCTTTTAAGCCCAAATATCTCACGGACAATTAGCAGCTTCATTAAGAAACTACAGGGCTACCTACAGCACAGGTCAATTAGCAGCTTCAACCTATCTGTCAACTTGCTGAAGAGCAATTTTCACATCCAGTTCTTTGATAGATTATCAAATTATTTTTTCAAAGGAGGAATTTATGCATAATGATAATGGCTAGTCAAATGACATGAGCACAATTTATCAATGGCTTTTTTTTTTCTTCTTGTAGAGGACAGTCTCAAAAGCCTGCATAAGTCCTGTAACAATTTCAATGCAGCTTGAAAATCCTACCGTCATCTTTCTGTGCTTCAGCTCAGCAGGAAGAAAGGAAAGATGAAAAGTTATTAAAAAGTTAAAATATCGTAGCAATCAGGAAGCAATTCTGTTTATTTAGCTCATTTTTAGTATAAATATTTAGAAGAGAAATGTAGAGAAAACAGGATGAGATAAAATTCCCCATACAGCTAAAAAAAATTTAAGTGCAAATAGTCAATGACAAAATAGCAGAGTAATGACCAAGAAAAAACTTTTACAAAAGCATATGAGAAGCCTGGGCTGGATGTGATCATATTTCAGCCTTGGACACATGCTGTATTCTTAGAATGCAGGAATCTCCTCATCATGCCAGCTTTCAAACAAAGGCAACAAAAAGAGAAGCATTGCTTTTAAAAGCTAAAATACATTCTATTTAACAACACAAAACACTCAAAGAAGAAAAGACAGAAGTATCTCAAGCTCACATTTGGCTAAAATTCCCTTTTCAGCAAAATCCCTCAATTTCAAAGATGAGTTGAACACATTTAAAGAAAAGAACTGATCTGGAGAATGATTTTGCATTACTCTCATTACATGAATTCTATGAACAATAATTGTGCTTCATGGCCCACTAGACCTAGTAATGTAGTTCAGTCCAGAAATTTGCAAATATATTACATATTACCATGAGAAAAATGAGGTACTAGAACCAATTGTGAAAGCTTCAGATTTTTTAACATTTACAAACTGTATAAAAGTAATGTCATTTATATATACATTTCAGGTGTCACAAATATTTAAAGTATGCAATAGTTCTAAGAAGTACTGTTTATAAATAAACTAATATTCATATCTGAGTATGAAATGACATATGACCGCCATACAGTGAGGTCCATTTTATTTTTTCCTTGTTTTACTCTTCAGAAATTCCACTTAAACTAGCAGTGATGTGTATAACAAGGATGAATTTGCCTCCAGGAAAGTAATCTAGGAAGTAATCTTAAACTGGTCCACTTTTGATGCTGTGAACTTTAGATTAAGGCTTAAAAGGAAATAGTTTAAACAGCTATTTAAACAGAAACCACAACAAAACAAAACTATTTTAATTTCAATTTGGACCCACAATAAAATTATTGATATTTTCATCCTACTCATCTCATTGGATGCTGCTTTTTATCATAATGTTAAGACTTAGGCAGACAGTTGTCATTATCTCCCCAACCTTTTACCTATCTAAGATGTTCACAACAATCTGTCAGGGCTGTCCTTCCGTATGAAAAGATTCTTAGTCTCTTGATACTTTAACAGAAATTAAGGGGTAAAAACTCCCTGCCTAACATATTGAGTTTGGGTTTGTACCTTTGGCAACTTGTACTTTGGGAATAAAGCCGTAGACAGTCAGGGGCTGATGACAGGGTGAAGCAGAAACAGAAACCACTGTGCCGGGGGTGTGACTCTCGTCGAGACAGAGCGATGGGGCAGGCTCTGAACAAGTCACTTCAGCTCCAAACTGCTGCACTTGCCTTTTCTGCTTATTTTTCCATTCATCAAGAGCTTAGGCATCCTTTTTTGTCCTATATGTATTAGTTTATGCATGCATCCTGTGTTCGGCATACAGTGTTTTAAAAAACACTCCACCATGTCTGGAAAAGGAAATAATTGTATTAAGGTTGATTCTCATCAATGTCATACTGCTGCAATCTTACCAAAAGGTTAATGACAATGAGGAAAATGTCTGGAAACCAGGATGGCTGAGTTGTATGGCTATCTTCTGTGTTTGACACAGTATTTTGAATTGTTTGCACTATTTTCAGAACTTATTTTCTTCATTTCATTTAAAAGGCTGTATAGGCCTGAATCCTTCCATATTTCCCTCTCAAGAATAGACCTTGACAAGCTCGTTTTGGGTTTTTCTGTTTTAGTATCTGATGATCTGGGTAGTTTTTTAAAGCTTTGTTCTGAAATTATACAGGAAAATACTGTTCAACATCCCTTGGATATTAATGCTGTTGACAGGACAGTATTTCAGAGTCAGAACTGAATTAAAATTCAGAGATCTAATTTATATGAGTTTGGTGTTTTGTTGTTGAACTTCAGTAGCTGATACATTTGTGATGTAAAGTTGAAATATATTTCCATTTATTCCTGCCACAATTGATCTAGAACTGCCACTCCATTTTCTCCCAAAACCTCTTTGGTTTTGTCTTTGAAGTTACAGCTCTGTTAGAGAACTAATGTAATTTATTCATGTGTAGCATAATATTTAAAGGAAATTACTGTTTGGCATGGAGAAAATAGATGGGTTCTGAGCAACTCTCTTGAACAGGCTCATCTGAGAGGTTACATAATTGATATTTACTATTATTGTCTGCACTTTCTTGAATTTTTCATATGAAATTTAATCAACAAATGAATAAATAAAATGAAATTAAAGCAAACTCAAATATAAATAGATCCACCACCTGGCAGCTCATGTCAAAAGGTAATAATAAAGTATGTTCTCAGTTTAAATATTTATACAAGGAGATTTTCTGAGACAGCAAGTGTTCTTAAAAAAGGTCAATTTACAGCACATTTTTTCCACACATAATGAGGTTCCTAGAGCTTAAATAATTTCATGAATTCATTTATTTTGACATCTCAAGAAAGCAGTTTATAATGAAGAGATGCCCAAACAAATCCACCTACAATGAACTGAAGAAAATATTAGCCTGGGTTTGATTGAAGAGATAGGAGTATAATTTTCTCTATAAAAAATCATTTTGTTTTCATAAATATTTTTTGTGTGTAAGGAAAAGTGCCATCACTTGTTTGAAGACCACCACATGTTACAGCCCAGTTGAAATGAATAGCAAAATTTCTTCTGATTTCAGTAAGAAGCAACCTATTTCAAGGCCTTCCAGTGATGTAAGGTATCTGAAATTATTCAGTCAATTAACAAAAAGGTGGAATTTTCATATTGCATCTCATCAAGGCATGATACATTAATTTCCATGTAAACATATTAAATTCTCGAAGTACCTAAGTGAGAGCATATGTTCTTGTATATACTAGAAAAACAGAAAGCCATGAAAATTATAAAATTATATTAACATTCCAGAAATTACTCTCCTGCAGAGAAATGGAAGCAGAAACTGTGTTACTTTCAAAAATATTCCTCTTAGTTAGAAGAATAAAATGCAAACACCTTGCCCTTGAAGACAGAATAATTCACAGTCCTTTTGTACTCCCCTTCCTTAAATGCCATCTATGCTAAATATTAAGCAAGAATGATTTGGGACACATTTCCCCTTTGGAAACATAAAAACAGTTGGCACCAGGTTTCCCATCTCATTTTAGACATCAGCTATTTCAAGATTCTTCAAAAGAGGAAATGAATTGTTTGGGAGAAGGCTGTGCGTGATAAATAAATGTAGATTTAACAGCATCATACTAAGGCACAGTTTACAGAGTATGTGTTTTATGTGGAGTTGACAGCACCAAGTAGACACAGCTGCCTGGTGCTTTCCTTCTGAGGCTCATTTCAATTATACAGAGGTCTCTCTGTGTTGTGGTTTGTGCTATGCTTTGTGTTGATCTTGGTTTTTATTAAAACATGTAAAAATTATAGGAGACTTTCCGATGTCTAACAAGCCACCACGAATGATCCTTCCAGACATTTTGAGATAATAAAAATCATCAGCATCTACTCATGAGTACGATGCAGACGAGGGCCTTCATTGCTGCAGGATGGTGATTTGACCCTGGCACAATAACCTGAAATGGATGGGAAAATAGTCACATGTCATTGTCTGTACCAAAGTCACAATGGACTTTGTGGGGTGTAACAGGCTTTGGAAGAAAGACCAGGTGGGTGCTGCCTCTCTGCCCCTTCTCAGCTCATGGGCAATGGAAGATAAAAGACAAGTTGTTACCAGCAGAGGTACGACTTGTGCTGTTGGAACAAGGGGCCATTTTACTCAGAAGAAGTCTCTTAGACAGGTAAGAGATGGAAGGAAGGGATTGATAATGATAAATTAAGCAAAAAATCACCCATGTAATTGAGTGCACAGTGGCTTGCAGGGATACGGAGACATAAAATGTGTAAGACTAGCAGAAAATTTACCTTTTTGGGAAAAAAACACACACTGTTAAGCCACAGTACTAAAACCTTGGGAAAAACACTATGCTTGAAATAAAAGCCAAATGTTAATGTTTCTAGGAGAGACAGAGAGGGTAGATAGGCAGAACAGTGTTATGTGGAGCCTTCAACACACCCTTGTTTGCCTCAGAGTTATTAGTAATATGGGGAATATGGGACACTGAGCATTCACAGATCACTTTTGGTTCAATAACAAAACCAGTGGAACGTTCTGTAAGATATAAACCGGAGCAATGAGCACTTCTCAGTAGTATACGAAAAAGAAATCATGTTATTAATGTCATCAGTCCAGGAAACCTTTCATGAAGGATTTGTGTGGGGCCCCATTGCTCTCCCATGATGTTTAAAAATGGAATTTACAAAGTAAGGAGAAAAAGTGTTTCTGCTAAAATTTAGGGGCCTTGAGAAACTGGTAAACAATAATGCAGACAGGGAAGCTACACAACAAAAGCTCTCTTAATAGATGGGATATACCAACAGAATACAGCACTGTACCCTGGAAAGCAGAGGCTCTGTAAGGAATTAAAATTCACAGCAGGGGGAACAACCTAATTAATGCCTCTGAGTGACATGTATTAGTGAAAAAGGACTGCTTGTACCCCATAATCCATGAAGTAAAAGTAACTTTAGCCCTGTGTGAAACACAGGTGAGGCTAATACTAAAATACAGCATGCAGTTTTGGTGGCTGCACTTATAGTGGGGTTTAGAAGCCCCAAGAGAGCTCCAGTGATAACCACAGTACTTATTCTATTTTCTGGAGAAAACATCTTGCTGTTAAAATCTTAATGCTTAAATCTGGTTAGCTTATTAAATGGGAAGATTGAGGAGTGATTTGATTACAAAGTATAATGCCCTCACAAGGAGAGAACAGAGGGAAGTACATAGCCTTTTATTTAGTGAGAAAGGTGAAAGAAAATCTAAGAAATTGAATCAGATAAATTCTAATAGGAAATAAAGTACTAAACACAGTAACACTCCAAAAGATTATTTCCTGAAGTAAACTGCTTAGACAATCCATCATCTCCTAAACTCTCCTCATCCTTAAATCAAAGCGGCACAATTTGCTTTGAAGGTGTGCTATTAAAACACAAAGCCATTGGACCCAGTAGAGCAGTAAGTGGTATGTGATGCAGGTGATCAGTCTAGCTGACTGAGGAATAACTAGGGCTTACACTACTGCTGGTTGGAAATCCTTTGAATTCAACAAATCATCACTTTCTAAACCCCTCAGTCTATATCTGCTCATTAGGTACGGAAAGAATTTTAACAAGTAACTGGCAGGAGCACCCCTCTGGCAGTGAGTAGGCTCCACCCCCACACAACCCATGGGCGGCATCCCATCCCTCACCCAGCTCTTGAGGAAGTGCAATCCTTGGACAACTCTTCTAATTGCTTCCTGTCCTTGGAGAAAAACAAGGTGTGGGACAAGGCTGTAAAAGAATGTGGTTACGCACTCTCCTGCACTGCAATGTCTTGCCATGCAAATGCTTTTGCAGTGAAGAGCAGCAGGGATCAGCCCCTCTAGACCACAGGGTCTTACATGTGTGTGTGGTAAGAGACCAGGAAAACCTTGCAAAAGAGGCTGAAAATATCAGAGGAATAAAGATTAAAGCAAAACAGAATGTGAACAGGAATAAATGCACTATGTGAAAACAGACAAGGGAGTCAGAAGGGGCACTGCTGGAAAGTGAGGAGGTAGGACTGCTGCATATGGAAAAGGGGCCCTTTCCAAGCTGAGCATCCTAACCAAAGCCACAATGCCTTCTGAAATTCTGAAATTCAGGGTTGGGAAGGTGGCAGGAAAATTGATAATCTGTACTAAAAGAGTCCACAGGAATAGGCATTAAAAGACAATGTCAGTAGAAGATAAAAATTTTATTTAAATATATGAAAACATAATTTTACACAGAAATGCTAGACTTGTGAATTGCTAAACACTGTGAATGAGAGCACAATTCCACACAAGGATGAAAAGGAAAGGGAAATGCTTCATAAAATATATTCTATACATTCAGAGGGAATAGCCTCATTATTACTGGAACAGTGAATGCTGCAAGATAGGGGTTCATCCATACAGCCACAAAAAGGAAGTTAGCAAAGAGATTGCTATTGCCGTGATTCCTATTGTTGTAGCTGTTACATGAGCAATAGCTCTGCTATTAAATCTCCAGAGCACAGAGGGAAGTTCTCGGCAGTCAGCAGTCAAGGCGGGCTGAATGTTGCATTCTGCCTGGTTCATTTTATATTTAGATTCACCGCAAGTTTATAGGGCAAAAGGATCATTCCATAAAAAGCCTGAAGCAAAGAGGAAATGAGAACGGAAAACCAGGTGCTGTGGAGACCCCTCCTGCCTCCTAAAACATCAGTGAGCAGTTTGAAATAATTCTCGTGAGGCAATAAAAAAGTAAATAGTACCCGTATCCACCAAAAGTTTGCCTTGCTTATAAAAGCAAGGATGACCGCCCTTCCTAATGCACATAGAGCTTCTGTGTTTAATTTCAACCTCTTAGTCTGTGTTTTTCCCTCTGTACCTCAGATCACTTTACTTTCTGGTCCAAACTGCAAGGCACACTTCAGACGTCTAGGGCAAAATGTCAGTAATTTTGTTTGAGAAGTTGTGGGTTGCTTGCAAAGGCAAGGGGCCTTTACTTTCTGTAAAACTCTTCAGTGCATGCTTTTAGGGCTTCGCTAGATTTTAGGGTAAGGCTCCTAAAGCCGTCAGCCATCACAAAGCAGCTGTTAGAACAAAACATTAGAGGCACCTGGAAATCTGTAAAGAATTGGTGAATCATTATCTATGATATTTGAGGAACTGAAATACCTGAAAATGTGACATGAATCATGTTTCTCTTTGTCACCACTGTGACTCACTGTTTCCCACTTGAAATAAGACGTTCTTTAACTTTCTTTGTTTTATAAATCTGGCACATGGGAAATATCCCTCAGGTAACTGGGATGATTTTTCCTGAAAAGAGGAGATCATACCTACGCAAGGAAAACTCACACAGCGGCAAGAAAAGTTCCAAGGTCGAGATTCCTATAAGTATCAAGTTGCATAGTAATTTTTAAACATAACCTAAAGCATAAATGTATACAGCCTCACCTCGGGGGATGAGATGCATGTGGCTTCAGAAACGATAAATAACAGGTGTGGAAAATCTCCTAAAAGCTTGTTGACAGCTCTGAAGAAACCACCCGCTCCCAGAAGCCAAAGAGCTGACTGCTGCACCAACAGTTTACAAATGTTATACTGAAACTCCCTTTAGACATTAAAAGAGAGGGCGAAAGAGCACATTTGAACACATCCAAGAGCTCTAGGATGGGAAACCTGATGAGGGTTGAAATGAATTGGGGATTGACCTAGAGATAACCACTAGAGGTAGAAACAGGAGTCTGGGTGCTCTAAAAAGCCCATGTTTCTCAGTTCCAGGCAGTCTCCCTAGAAAAGTCTCCCTGGCTTGCACCCTAGTGCCACCGTGCCATGCTCCTCTCGCTTCCTCTGTAGAAGTATTTTCTTGCCATGACTTCTTGTGAAAGGTGAGATTTATCTGGGAAAGAATTCAAGCAGAAATCTCAAGATAAAAACATCTCTGAGTTCTATAGGTTACCATGTACTCTGATAAATATATTTCTTTTTCAGTTTTGAAAGCTTTTCTCAGATATTGTCTCCAATGATCACTTTAAAGGCTTCTTCTCCTTCTTTGTATTTGCACTTCTCTTTGGTTTCCAGGCAGGACTGTTTGAACACAGTATTTTTTCATTAAGCTCTGCTATCCATTCCTAGATAGTGTTTTCATTGGTATCTTGCCCTCCTTTCAATTTTCTCAAACTGAAAGCACCTTTCTCTTTCACACCCTTGTCTTTGATTTATAACATAATATTTCTGTATTTTCTCTTCAGAAAAGGTGTTTGCTGTTATCTAGGTCCCATATTACTTATTGGAGGACAGTGTATCCCCAGAGGCCAGACAGAGCAGCACCAATTTATCTAGCACTTTTTTCCCCAGAAACAAAATGAAATCTGAAGTCTCTCCCAACAACTATAAGAAACATTTTCTTTCTGGGATGTCATCCCATCCATTAAGAGTATATTTAATTTAGCAATAGAAAGAAGTGCCATGTAAATCGAATTAGCAGTGAGCTAATAACCTAATAAACCATTTCTCAAAGCTTGTGTCCTGATTAACAGCACTGCTGTACCAGGGTTGTATTATGAACTAAAATCTGGCACCAAGTGGTATCTTGTTCGTTTGTTACTCAAGACCCAGGAACCCAGGGCAGGGGGATGATGCCAGTGGTCTTATTTTCTAGCAAGGATGAGAGTTACTTGGTATGAGGAGGCTGTTCCAGTACAGGCAGGTACTGTGTTCTTGAGAATACTGAGGAAGTCAGTAAGTGCTGCTCAGTGCATGGCCATAAACCCCACATGCATCCTGCCACACCAGCAGCGAGGAGAGCAGCTCTGGATGCTCCCAGGACACTCCTTTTCAACTGCAGTAGGACAGACTGGATAGATGTTTAACTCAGATTATATAACATGGGGGTTTGGGGTTTTTTCCTGCAGGGCAGCAGGCTCCATCATTCACAGAACTTCCTATTTTTATTTTCTTTTTCAATTATGTCATTACATGTTATTTGATTAGGTTGTCATTCCATGTTATATACTTCATATCTCTATATCTGTTAGGGAACATTTTTAAAAGTTCATTCAAAAATGAAAAGTTGTAGTAGAAATAGGAAACAAGAAAACTGTCTTGAATACCAGCTTACGAGATCTTTTTGTTAAATTTCAGTGTTTCAATGACAAGATGTGCAGAATCCTTAAATGATAGGAGGTAGAACTTTTTCAGAAATCCTCATCTCCTTTGGGATGTTTGTTTATACATTCCTTTGAATGAACTTTTGGAAGATAATTTAACCTGACAGCCCTGTGTCAGATAAATTTGTAACATGAGCATTAGATGAAAGTATGTATAAACCTGGTTTATTGGTTGAGAAAATACGTAATTCGTATCAGCTTGCACTGCAAATGATGGGCTATTTCTTGTGCCTTAATTGTAGACTACAAATAGACACTGAAATGACAAATTTTATGATACTTTAACAAGCTCAGTTTACCATTAGGAAGATATACAAGGTCTGTATAGATTATTTTTTTTAAAATTAATCTTATAAATGTCAAAGCAAATTAATTTTAAAAGTGTCAGTCACACAAAGACTAAAAAAATTGATTAGAGAGCCTGAAACTAAAGGTCTGAATGCTCATTACCAGCTCAGATCTGCTTATGGCAGACTAAGAATTGTTATTGTGAAATCTCAGAAAGTTTGTGAAATAGATTTTCTGCCTTTATTTTAGGCTTTCACAATAGAAGTAATGATGTTATTATCCTCCCTCTGCAATTTAAATTTCATTTTTACTCATATACTAAAACTACTTGAACATTATCTCAACCTCTGCTGACATTTATGTCTTCTGAAAATAAAAGAACTTGAAAATAGACTTTTCTTCATCAGCAAGTAAGCACAATCTGACTATTTATGTGGAAGGCTGAGTTAAATAAGCCCCAGGAGGACATGAAATGTAGTTTAGTTTCTTCCACAAGCCATCTGTTGTCCCTATTCCTACAGAAAAGAAAACAGACTTCACCTTATGGCTGCTTTACAAAGAACTGCAGGCAATGAAGTGCTGAGTCACTGTGGAAAAGGTTGGGTTATGCAGCCTGAGCTAACTCCTGCCAAATTCAACTTGGAGGTTGGGAGTAGGGAAGAAAGTTCCTTTTGGGCAAATGGTTTCATAATTGTTCACAACAAGTCTTTTCTACACATTTTTTCTCTCCAGAATCCTATATCTGATCCACAAGTGATGTTATGTTATGTTAGAAGGGTCAAGCAAAGCCAGGCATTTGTGGTATAACTGGGAGATACAGATCTGAGAATGATTTTTGTCAGTGATGTATTTTCCTGTGAGTGGTCAGGGGCAATAAGATGGCTCAGCTCACAAACAGAGATTAAAACTAGGTTTAGCAGGACAAGCGGCTGAAATTCTAAGCACTCTAAAGAAACCAGGGGCTGCTGAGGTGTAAGGAAGCAACAGGGAAACACCTGGGAATTGCCTCAAGGGAATTAGGAAGAGCTCCTCTAAAAAAGAGGAGTCTCACTATTCCTCCAACTGTTAGCAATTCCACAACTGCTCACCTTATTTTTCAGTTGTCCAAGGATAAAGTCTGACACATGATGGATGAGATAGAGTGATTCATAAAGAACTAAAGTGTTTCTTTCTTATTCCAGTCAAAGACTTTCCCTCTTTTGTCCTCTAGTGTCAGTTGCTCCAGTCACCTTTTCGAGTTGTTCTTTCTAGACTGATGCCGGGGAAACTGCCAATGCTAAGATGTTTTAACATTATTTCAGAAAAAATATCAGCAAGAGATGTTTTAAAGCACAACAAGATTTTGGCATCTTTCTGATGTGCCTTTCTTTTCCTATGTATGTATGAAAGATTTCTTGCTGGAAAACAAGAGACCTTGTGTTGATGTATTTTTCCTCCATGCATCAGAATTTATTTTAGTAGCATCACATGGAGATTTTGAGGTTCTTTTTTAGCAAACTTTCATGTTCTGCACCACAGCTTTAAAACAGACTTTCCTTTCCCCCTTTTCTCCTAGCTTCACAGCTTGCTGTGAACATCACAAATGAATGGTTCTTCTAACTGTGAGTGGGCAGTATATAATGACAGAATTAAAATTTATTATTTTGCAGTGCAGGAGATCCATGCAGCACCTGGCACAAATGAGCTGAAATGGTGTGCTCTTGATTATTTATCCATAAAATAAATCCTTATTAAAATAAATCACATTACTTGCGGTTCAAGCATCAACATTAAGTTCTTTCTAACCACATCAAGTTACCTCATCTTCAGAATGACTGGTGGCAAAATGGGAGTAGTTTCAGCCATAGTTTCCTTGGCAAACACAGGAAGATCTCACAGCAATACCATGAGGGCAGTGAGACAGTGGAACAGGTGTCCCAGAGAAGTTTTGAATGCCCAACCCTTTCAAGAGTTCAAGGCCAGGTTGAATAGGCCCCAGAGCAACCTGGTCTGGTGGATGGTGGTCCTGCCCATGGAGGGTCAGAAGTGTGCTCTGGCAGCCAGGAGGGCCAACCACGACCTGGGGTGCATCAGTCACAGCATGGCCAGCCAGGCAAGGGAAGTGACTCTTCTGCTCTCTGCACTGGTGCGGCCTCACCTTGAGTGCTGCGTGCAGTTTGGGCATCTCAATATTAGAAGGTTGTAAAGCTATTCTCTAATAGCTTTATAAAGTTATAGTGTCCAAAAGAGGGCTACAAAAACGGTGAAGAGCCTTGAGGGGAAACCTCATGAGGGATGGCTGAAGTCACTTGGTCTGTTCAGCTTGGAGAAGAGGAGATGGGGAGATGTCACTGCAGTCTACAGCTTCTTCATGAGGGGAAGAGGAGGAGCAAGCACTGATCTCTCTGGTGACCAGTGACAGGACCCGAGGGAATGGCCTGCAGCTGTGTCAGAGGAGATTTAGATCAGATATTCGGAACAGATTCTATATCCAGACGGTGTTTGAGCACTGGAACAGGCTCCCTAGGGAAGTGCTCATAGCACCAAGCCTGACAGAGTGCAGAAGTATTTGGGCAGTGCTCTCAGGCATGTGGTGTGACTCTGGAGGATGTCCTGTGCTGGGCCAGGAGTTGGATGTCCATGATCCCTGTGGGTGCCTTCCAACTCAGGATATTCTGTGATCCTACGATTCTAACTAGATAATCTTGAAAATCCCTTCAAACCCAAACCATTCTATGATGATCTTGCTCATTACTCTGCCAAAAGTGTTTTCAGTGGGCAGCTGAGGTGATCTCCTTATCATCATTACAATGTGCAGCAGCTAAATGAAGTCCACATTGTCACTTCAGGTAAAATAAGGAATGGTTCTGGAGATCTTCCTTCAAGCCTGAGCCTTTACCTCATGGAGAATGAAACATCATCAGCCGCGTACTCTACAGGCGGCTCTGCGCAGGTGCAGAGAAACGCAGTTACCACACAGGAGTGGGGAAGATGCTGAATAGAAAAATGGTGAAACAGCTTGTCCTTGTTCAGAAAGCCTGCTTTTTCTTTTTAGAGATGGAACAAGGCAGATGTGATATATCTCAGCCCATGCACCCCAGCCAGTTACTTTCCCTTCCTAATTCCCTCTTTCACCTACTGGAGGGCTTTCAAGGAATAGAGGCAGTATTTTGTGAGATGGGGACAGTGACTTAGGTCTCACTGCAGCTTCTGCAATCATGAGTAGAAGAAGGATAATCCAGGTACCGAACAGGATCTGAGCCCAGTACGGTCTTATGTCTCTTGTCCCAGGACTACAGCTGGCAAGTCACCAAAACTTTGCCTCTGTTTAAAATGGACATAATGATACTTCATAGCTGCTATTGTAAAAACTCAATATGTTGTCCGAGCACACCAAAAATATGCATGATGCAATCATCATGTACATTACATTTTTAAATAAAGTAACTGTAACAATCTTTAGAAAAAAAGACAGTACATGTTGGTGGCAAAGAAGGAAACTGAGGCATTAACTGGTCTGGGCAGGAAGGGTTTCTTGTCTGCCCTGCACTCTATCCCATTTTTTAGTTAACTTTAAGGACATTTTCAGTGCCTGTGTGTCTCTATCTTTTCTCACTGTCTCTAGAAACTTTAATATCCTGGCCTGAGGATATAGCCCTGGATGAAACCAGAAACCTTAGGGAGCTAGTTGAAAACAGACTAAACAGGCAAATAGGTTTTCCAAGCACACCTTTCCTTTTATTTAGCCACAAAACTTCACATTTAGTAGCTTCCCTGAATGCACATATAACCCTCTCCTCATTTGGGCTGGACATACAAGCCCGTAATCTGATTTGTCTAACTAACATTTGTAACCTTCACTCCCTGTGGCTTGCTATAGGACAAGCTATAGAACACCACTTCCTAGCCAGAGGAGGGATGAGTTCCAGGAACTGGAGGAAGAAATTGGATGAGCAACATGATGCCTCCAGGGAAAAAGAGAGAAGGAAACATCCGTGGTCCACCCCGCAAAGGGGAACAAAGTATAACATCCCTGTTAGAGTAAGGTTTCCAGAGTCAGGGTCTCAGGATAAAGCTAAAAGATTAACCCCCCCACCCACCTGCCTGCTGAGAAACTGCTCTGAAGTGTAAATTATGTGCTACCCAGCCCCACTGCACAGTTATATGATGTTAAATTAATCATTCAGGATAAGGACTAGAATCCAGCTTTCCTGAGCTTCAGCTGATGTCTCTAACTTGTAAGCCAAAAGATTGCTCTTACCTCTGTAGTGAGTAATTTTTCTCATTACTTGTGAGTAGAGTGCTGAAAGTGCACCTGAGGATGCAGACCCATCCTGGGGCTTGACTATTGTCAGGGAATGGAGCATGGATTGCTGGGATTCTGTGCAAGAGGAGTACTTGTGCTAAAGGTGGACAAGAAACCTCCCTTTTGAAGGGATGGGAAGTCCTTTCTCTCTCTTAAAAAAAAGGATACCTGAGCCTTTAATTTGGGTCTGAAGTCTAAGCAGTGAACCCTGAGCAGTGGTAAGTACATCCCTATCTCAGAATAAAGTATACAGATTTACAGGAAGGAATTCCTCTGGTTTATGTATCTTTAGTTTAAATTTCTCTTTCTCTGTTATTTGCTGTGTACTTGACATGAAGCCTTCACATCTGACTCTGAGCCCAATGCAATGCCAAAGGCACTCTTATGGTCTCCTCCATGTCAAATGCAAATATTTAAGCCCTCAAGATGACCAGCTAGGGAGTTTCTCCCCCTTGCACAAGAGCTCCCCCATCTGTGGTGAACATGTGCATCCACCTATAGATCCAGTACGGAAGATTCTGTCCTATTACAAACCAGCAAGCACACTATGTGTATTCCACAGGACATAGGTCAGTGTTTCTGATAGCAGTCTTGAGTCCAAAGGGCTTTACATCATTTTCCTTGCAACTGGGAAAGCATAAAAATTAAATGAAATTACATATGTGCACATGAGAATGCGGAGGCAGCAATCATTCATGCATTGGGAAGTGGTCAAAAGAGACTGTCCTCATTTTCTTCACGTATGCCATTTCCAAACACAATTGCAAGCACTGAAGTCCTTGCTGTAAAGAGCCTGGCACAAGCTGAAGTCAGACCAATCAGAAGACGTTAGATTATTTCTTTTTCTCCTCCACCTACAATGGTGAAACCTAAGTGATGGTCAGGTCCTTCAGGCACAACCCTAATACAGTTTTCAATTGCATTATCAGATGACATAAGCATAATGATACCGAATCTTCCTGTCTATAGTATTTGCACTCCATTAATGCCTGAACATGCAGCAGTTTCAGTCTAGTAAAAGAGACCCTGCCTGAGAAATTTGCAGTCTAAATAAGCAAAGATGGAGGAGCTATTTCAAGAGACCTCGCTGAGGGATTAAGGGATGTCAGACTTTCTGGCAGGAAGCCTGTGGGAGGTCAGGGAACTGAACCGAGGGCTGTAAACCCCCAGCAGCATCAGTCTTCAGACTGTTCTTTACCTGGCAGCTGCCTGCCAGAGAGACGTGGTGGTTGCTAAATGAAAAGCAGATGGAGTTAAGTTTAGTTAAAGCAGACAGTCATAACAACAAAGAGCTCTCATCTAATCACCCAGCGGTAGTAGGGCTGAAAATGTAATCAAGTTGTTTTCTATAAATCATTTTCACAAGATAAGAGGCCTGGCTATACAGCATGGCTCACTAGGTATTTACACTGTAAACTTTCCTGCCCTCAGCAACACCCCTTTGCTCTGAATTATTTCTTTAATGAATTTAATTGTGAAATGTAACAGTTGGATAATAAGAACCCTGTAAACTTCCCCCTCCTTTCCTTTTAAATTAAATTATATACTGGTAGTAAAAACATGATTATTTGAAGGTTGTGTTTATGAGAATTCTTGCCCTCTGAGGAGGGTGGTGTGGAAAAAAAAAGAATTAAAGTTTTTACTTACAAGAGAAAACAGCTTGTGGAAATAATTACACAACTTGTGAGCCCTGCACAGCATCTGTATTTAACAACGTTATACTCAAGCCTTCAGAAACAGCCAAGTAGTCTGTCTTTCAGACAGTTGAATACATGAGGTGCCTCAGTTATGGTACTAATTTACTAATATATTGCCAAGATAAAGTGATTGAATCTTCTGAAGAGGAGGGGGAGGACGCTGATAATATCTATTGTAATGAGGAACAATAATGGGCATAATAGTTTATTCACAAACTCCACAGGTCACTGAACAGCAACAGCAGAGAAGCAGTAAAAGGGAAATTCAATCATGTTCTGTTGGAGCTGGCAGCATGCACTGAACCTCCTCATGAGGTGGGTTCACAGCCCTCCAAACGGGAAAGGTCGCTAGCGGATGGGAGAGTCAGGGAGCAGAGCTTTGCTGCTTCAGCTGCACCTCAGCCTGTTTCCGGCTCGCATTCAGACAGCTCTGCTAGTTTCCTCTGATTGAGGTTTTTTAAACATTTTCAAGATTATCATGTTTTGGTTTACAGTCCATGCTCCCATTTACTTCTAGGTTCTTACAGGCTGGCCACACCAACATCTTTTCCTGCAGCCCCAATCCCTTATGCTGAAGTCAATTGAAAATAATGATTCACTCCAATACTAAATAAACTCCTGTCCACTCAGGTCACTGCTGTGGCCTCTGGAGGATTTAAAGTAAATAAAGGAGTTGGATGACAGTGCATTTTTTACTTACTTTGTTTAAAGTTGTGCATTGCTTTTCTGGAAAGACAAAGTGCTTTCCCTTATTTTGAGTTCTTGCATTTCCAGTGATTCTGGAAAATGGTGATGTTTGCCAGACTGGCCTGTTTCCTGCTGCCAACATCTTCCTGACAATGTTTGAATGACTACAGGGAGGGACATGGCCCAGAGCTGCCCTGCAAGCTCAGGTCTATCAGAAGACAGATACAGGGCTGGTACTTATATGAGCTCTCTCAGATGAGTTTTTCTTTCGAACTCACACACTAATTTTAATTATACAACTTGCTGCATGGAGCCCTTCAAGCATTGGCAGCAGAAGCAGAACAGCAAAAAAAAGAGAGCTATTTTAAAAATGTATTTCCTGAGGATTTAGATGCTTGCCTCATTTGGTATCTAGCATCTTGTGCCAGTTTAAATAGTTGATTTGACACTAATATCTAAAAATTCTTTGTTAAACCCATTAAAAAACCCTGCAATAGTGAAATTCAGCCGTTCAGTAACGAATATAGCCTCATTTGGTGCAGTAGTTTCTATTTCCCTTCCTACAGTTTGAAATCTGACAATGATGCAGCAAACAAACAGCAGATGGGATTGTAACAGGGCTTTTAAAATAATGAATATCCGTAATTCTGCGCTAAGACTCAGCCTCTGCCCTTGGACGGCATTTAGTGTGCCGGTAATGCCACTAACAGAATAAGGCAGATTGCTGTTTTTCTCACACACAAGTGAAGTACTGTCAGCACAGTGTGCAGGAGTGTGCTGGTGCTGTATATCAAGGGCAGGCGTTTGAGACGGAGGAGAGGGTGAGAAAGGGAAGCGGCATGAAGACATCAGCACAGTGCTGGGCCAGAGCTGTAAATCCTGGGGATGGGGTTTATGAGCTGTGGGGCTCCGTGGTGTGTTACACCCTCCCAAGGCTCTGGGGCAGCCCATGGAGGGGCCTGAGAGAGGTCTTGAGTAAGCTTTGAGCACAGAAAGAGTGAGTCTGCCTCTGTCCAAAACCTAATGAGTCTCTGTCAGCCCGCCAAGATGAAAGGAAGGAAATGTTAATAGATACATCAAGGTCCAGTTCACACAAGCATCCCTCTGGGATATCAGACCAGCTGTGAGAAACACTTCCCACAATCAGTTGTGTAGGGCTTTGCTCCCTCCTCACAGGGCTGCTTGTAGATTTTATCCCAGGCAGATTTCATGGGAAAGGTGCATTTTTCAAGCCAGCCAAAGCCAAGGTCTTCTCCCCAGTCTTCCAGGCCCGTAATAACCAGGTGAGTCTCCCCCAGGCATCTTCTGAGTGACCCTCCTGGGTCTTGCCCTCTTGCTGCTTCTGTGTTTTAACTTCCCAGCTGCCTGAACCTCAGCAGCACAGAGCACTGGTGCCCAGGCACTCAGCAGCCCCCGGGACACAGGGCCAGGCCCCTTCGTGCCTGGACCCCCAGGGACGAGCCCATGGTGGGGTCTGTGGGGCTGTCTTCCCAGGACCAGAAAATTGTCTGAATAAACAAGGGGAACAACAAACTGTCCAAGGTGACTTTGCAGGTTTGCAGACTTACCTGCCTTCCCCCATGGGGAGTTTAAACTATTACACTCGGCAAACTGGGTTGCTCAGCTAAAAATTGTCTGTGACGGTGTTAAGGCTGGCAGCTAAAACAGAGGGAGTGCATCTCCCTGCATTATTAGAAGTAACAGACTAGTTTGGATTTTTTTAAATTTACTTTTACTATTTCCTCTGCAAATTGCTAGGCACTTCTAAACACAAACCAGTTTTGCCCTTTCAACTTTCCTCACATTACAGCCCAGCTAACTCCATTAGCAAATAAAGTAAATAGCCAGAGCACTTATGAAAGTCTAAATTCCCCGAAGGTAGTAACTGTATAAAACACATGGGAGTTGTTATTTCAAGGCAAGGAAATGGAAAGCTTTTAGTTTATCATTAAGCCGGCTTAGTATTTTGGTAGACCTTGGCACTATTTATTAACAATTTATAAAGTCAGACTGGGGTGAGTCTACATAAGTGATACATATTTTTGTACTGAGATGCGGGACTTGTGCTGTTTGTCCTGAACTCCATGTAAACAGTGCTTAATAAGCTCTGACTTGGCTTTTCCCATTAAACAGTTTGCCCGTGTGGAGTGAACTCAAGTCACTGCAAGTTCCTGCAAGAATTGCCCTTCAATGCAGTACTGATGTCAGGAAGCATCTTTCCAGGCTGCCATTAGTGCAGAATTCAATATTTAGAAACAACACCAGAATGAGGAGCCTTTGAGCTCTCACAAAAGTATTGGAAGGTGTTATATCCGTATTCAGGAAGAGGTAGGGATTAATAAGAATGAAAAACACTCCACAAAGGAGAAGGGCAAGATAAGACACTGTCACAGATGTGATCCTATGGGAACCTAAGTCCATCATCTTACAGTGCAACACCATGCAGGTTCCATCTTTTGCCTGACATATTTTCTAGCTATGGCCTGACTTTTCTGGTCCCATCTTTTAGTCCTTCTAGTCTTTGTTTGCCTGAATGCCCTTTGCTTTTGTCAGTTCCAGTGTTGCAATGGTTAGACCAAGCCCATGTTAGCTCTTTTAAGGTATTTGCAACGCTCAGCAAAAGTATGAAAATGTACTAATAAAAAACTCAGGTACTAACTTCTGGCACCAGTTGGTAAGATTGGTGCTTTCATTTAGAAAAGCTCTGCTCATGAGATGCTCACCTGAGGCCTCATTCCCTCTGCTGTATATGTGTGCCACCTCAGGGGAGGACACTGGGCAGACACCAAGACATGCACAGTAGTTTTCTCCTGATATACCTGCAGAGCTCATGGGCTTTCTATAAGCAGCCACAAGTTGCCTGACATTGCTCAAAAATCCACCAATTTGCAAATGCTGACTACACCAAGTTTCTAGCCATGTAGATCGTTACATTAATGTTATTTAAGGTACAACCAGACTGTCTTTTTTTAAGGTAGATTCTTAATAGCTCACTGTTTGCTACTCACTGAACTCCTCTGAGAGTCTAAGGGCATCCTCGCTCTTTGATGCTTTGGGCATTCACCCATTTGTGGTATCATGCAGCATCAGAGGCTCTGGCTTAATTCTGTGAGCAGCCTTTGTCAGTTTTCCTGCCTGCTATACATGCTGCTGAGACCAATGCCATTCCCCAGAGAACTGGGGGTGGAATTAACTTTTTGCAGAACCTTTTTTTTGGTGTGTGTTGTCAATTTGCTGAGGCTCACATCTTGATTTCGGAGGAACCAGAGCCCTGGGAATGGATGCATTGATAGTGGGCCTGAGAGACAATATAAAAAGTTATTCGGGGATTACACAGAGATTAAACTGAAACAAGGCAAACCAACAGCCCATAAACTTCCTGTTTCAGATTATTTAATTTCTTATGCTTTCCACTCTGTGGGTAGTGGGACTGTTCAAGCCTGAGATGACAATTATGAACAGCAATTAGTGGAATATGCTGCCTGTTAACTTTGACACAGCCTCTGTTATGAAGCACACTCTTCATATATGAGGAAAAAGTAATGATTTAGTATCTTTTGTGTGCCAGCATTTCTGCAGGAATCCATTTCAGAAACAAAAATGGAAGTGGCATAAGTAGAGAGAGGAAAAAACCCAACTCTGTTTGTTCTTGCCTTCCAGTGGGGCACCAGAAAGGCAGGGGTTCTCACCATATATATGTTTAGGTATCATACAAAAATTCTCTTTCTATTAGGAATGTCTATTTTAAAAATCTATTTTTAGAAATACATTGCAAATTTGAATTGCAGGTAGAATTACAAATTTTTAATATTGAAGGTTCATTACATCACTCATTGCCCATTTCTCTCTGATGACTGCTCAGGGAACCAGGATGATTAATTCAGATGTAGAGATACGCACTGTAACTCACAGGGTTTCCACCTTCCACTGAAATGGAAAAGACTGGACTGAGTTTACTGAAAGCAGACTGTCTTCTGCTGTTCTCTGTTACTGACTGAACCAAGACTGTTCCACCAGGGCCTTCTGCTCACACTGAGAGTTGGTGTGGTTGTGTTCATTTTCCTCTCTTTTTAAGAATCCAATTTGTAAAGTAAGTCTCAGTTTGCTTGTAAACAGGTTTATTTATGTTTTTATTGATACCTTCTATCAGACTGTACTCCCCTTAGGGAACAGAAATATAATTTCTTTTCCAATCTGCTGTGCTAAACAGACTTTTTCCTTTCCTTTACTCATTCAAGGTCAGGTCTAGATCCAGACATCTGTTTTCAACATATTTTGTATGGTGCTTCTCAGATTACACTCTGTGGCAGCAAGAGTGGGTGGGACATGAACACTTTACAGAGTATTTAAAGAATCAGTTGCATCTTTCTTGCATGCTGCTACAGCCAAGTTCCCAGAAATCTGTCCATTTCCAACAAAGACCAGAAACCACTTCCTTTGGAAGTGTTTGAAATATGGGTTACTTTGGTACTTTGCTCTTTACTGCAAATGTTTTCCTGATAAAATATCGCAGGCTTTCCAGGAATGCACACAGACTAATGAACTCAAAGCTTTCTTTAGTTCAGGAGCTCTATTATCATGATTGCTTGATGTTTTTACATCTTTGGACTAAAAAATTCATAATTTAGTGTTCACAGGAGATAAATAGCTATGGCTCTGTGTCTGATTGTGTTGTCAGCCCATATGACCTGCATGCTTTTGGGTACAGATATGGCACACAAAAAAGGCCATCACCTTCCTCTTTGCTCCCCCTCTACTAGTAAATACAAGAGTGACTAGCTAAACCACATTAACACTGAGTTCTTTACAGTGCTCTGGTGTTTGGGGATAACACTCTGGTGTTCTAAACCCCATCAGGAAGAATACTAAGCCTCAAATTAAAAGCCTGAAAAGGAACTTAATCTGGATAAACAATCCCAAATCTGACTTGATTTCTTTGTTATACAAATTATACCATTTTCTCTTGACCTGCAATCTCCTCTCCTGGTCTTCAGAGCAGCCACCTGCTTCCACCTGCAGTTCTGCCTCCAGCCTGCCTCCCTGCTCTGCGGGGCTGGGCGTGATCCCCTAACCATGGCCCTTCTGGAGCAGAGCACTGCACAATGTCCTGCGCTCATTTGGCATTCATGCACCCCAATTCCCCTGCTGTGAGGGTCACATCAGATCTCATCATGATATTTCCATGTAAAAAGGACAAGGTAATGCTTCTGAAGTTTGTTGCACGAAAGAGGGAAAAGATACAAGCCTCAGTGCAGTTTAGCAACACAAATATCCTATAGAGCCTTTATCAGGACTCAGAAACCCTGCAAGGCAGACTCTGATTTACAATCCCCCTTTCCCATCCTGACATTTCCAGCTTGGCCAGAGCAGTCATGGAATAATTATGAAGGGCAGAAGCATTGCTGTAAGAATTGATCTATATTTACATGAAATTCTGTTGCAGAAGAGGAGGTTTTTCAGATTAGAAATCAACTGTACTCACAGTGAAACAAAATCATTTATTATTTAACCTTGGGACGGCAGAGGGGAAGCAAGTTAAAAATTATTATTTAGCTCTAAACTGAGAAAGATATGTACTAATATTGGACTTTATTTTCTCCTCTGCTACATCTTCCCCCACTGACCACCTTTTTTTGGCCTGCCTGTTCTGATGTAAAATCTTTTTTTCTTCCTGTCCTATAATATCATTAACAAGAACTTAGTCAGAAAACCCCACTTGCTGCACTGTATGCATTAATATATTACACATACATTCTACATACAATAATACATTATATAGACATTATATGCAATAATAATTGAGTGGTCTTCAAGGTTTATAAAAATGCCAGCTTCCATGTCCTTATCGGCAGCAGTTTCTTTTCTATAAAATGTTATGATGCTGTTTTGCAGCATCTATTTGGTCCTGGGAAGGAAGAAGGAGGAGAGGAGAAATGGACACTCAACAGCTTTTCAGGCAGAGTCTCCAGCTGCCAATGACACAAAACATCATCACTTTTTGGGACAGTAAAGACATGGAAATATCCTCTCTGTGGTGTTTGTGGGAGGTTGTGCAGATGTCTGACTGCTCTGTTCTGCTTCAGTCTCAGGTAGATATCTTTCACTCCCTCCACTGATCAATACTAATGGCGAATGCCATCTGCCAGATGCACAGATTACACAGCAGGAAGGGCACTTTCATCAGCGCTGGCTGAAGTGACACACACCACTGGTGCCTCTGGAAATCCGGCTGCTCGACACCCAACGCTTCCCCTGAGCACAGTGAAACCCTGGGACTTGCTGCAGTAGCTGCCATGTGGTGTTTTGGGCTTCTTGCCAGCATCAAAGGAGTGACCTGGCTTCCCAGAAGCTTTCCAAGCTTTTGTAGCAGGGGTGTCCTCCGACAGTATCCGGTGCTGCTCAGATATGCCGCTGACAGAAATACAAACAGGTGTAGTGGCATTTTTGGGACAAGTCTCTGTTTCCATTAATGAGGTGCAGAAGAGCTATCTGCATACAGAATATTCAAAGTTCCTAAACCTGCAACCTGACCTAAGAATAACCTGTGTGACATCCCCTCTTAAAGAACTGCTTACGCCTTGAAACAATAAATATCATTTATGAATATGTTTGAGAGCAGAATTCATAAAGTTCATCCAAAGTCCTTTCAACCTTCAGATTTTCATTTTTACCAATTTTACAAGACATTTATATTCCTGCACATTCTGCAGAGAGATAAGAATTTTTTGTTAAGTGCTGTAATTTACAGGATCATTCTTCAACACAGCAGTGTTTCCATAATTGTGAGAGTCCAGAATTTCTTGCTTAAAGGTTTAATAACTTCATTTACTATGATACTCAAATTTTACAGTGCACATTATATGCAACTTTGAAGCACTGAATAAAATATTTATACCATGCCTAGATGTGGCAGCTACATTTGTGATTACATTTTTATTCCTGTTAATTATAAATCAAACATGAAGGGGTGATTACTTTTTTTGTTCCTTTGGCAAGAATATTTGCAATAAAACTATCTTTGTGCAGAGTCCTTCTGACAGCTCACCAGCACATCAAACTCCAAATTATGAAGAAAATTCCCATATAAAATGTACAAGATATTATTCTGTGGAAGTTTTCAAGGTCTCCTTCAGGCCTACCACTTGACTTTGGCTTTGCATAAATGGTAAAGCTCCATCTGAGTGGTGTTCATGACAGATAATGGCATCATAACTCTTTATCAGTACTCTCCTGGATCACCCCGTTTTCCTGCTAGAGGCTGTCTGCAGCTCAGTCATCAGCAATATTGCCTGTGCTCATGCAGTGATTCACTCACACAGGCAGCCAAACTTTTGGGTGAAGGCCACGATGGTATTCCACTGAAAACGAACCTACTTGCTTTGCTAAATAAAGTAGGGATTGTGAAACCCTCATGTTGAATCCTGACTCTCAGTCTGCCAGCCCTGACAGCTCAAACCCAGCCATTCCATCTCTTTCTGAAAGTATCTGAGGGACATTTAGCCCTGTTAACACATATAAATCATTTTGCTTTGCTATCCTACGAGTTAAGAGTGGTACACTCGTGTAACTTTACAGTCTGTTCTCCAGTTATGACTGATTCAAGCTAACAGAACTGCAAACTGCTCTATAAATTATAGAGAATGACATCTGTGGTAAGGCTGGTGTACTTGTTATAAGTAAGTCAGCTGAATTCTTCTGCGCTGGCTTCAGTCCTATTTCTCCTTGCTCTAACTGTACACTCTCCATCTTCACACTTGTACAGCTGCAGAAGAAATTTTTAAGTCAGATCTTATTTTTTTTAATAAACTTGTACAAATGGACCACCCTCTACTCACTGGTGCTGAACAGCAAATACATAATTAATGTAACAGTGCTAAGAGTCTTGACAGTACATGTCTGTAGGACTGGATGTCATAATTTTCAGTACACACACTGTTTTATATGTCATTAACACTTCAGCTGAAATTCTCATGTCTTAGAGGCTGGCTTAAAATTGTGTTCTTCGTGAGGTTGAATGTCCTATTATTTTAGGACATAACTCTATTAGAAAAATAACCCCCTAAGATGAATTTTTAATGAGAGTTTCCATTTAATTACATGAATTTTGTCCCTAACTGGAATTTTTTAGTAACTCATTTAATTACTGATATAGATCTCATTTCTTTGTCTTTTTTTTTGGTAGCAAATTCCACAAACATATTGATCAAAAAAATTCAATTAATGATTTTTACACACAAATCATTCATCAGCAATTCATTATAGGTGTTTGCTACTTCAAAATCAAGATAGCAGTTGCTTTGATTAGAAATATGAGCTTCTGTACCATGAAATGTTTCTGAGCTTTGATAGGATAAGCCACATTCCTAATATCGTGTGTCATAAACAGATAGTAAATAAAAAGCTCATTAGTGTTGAAGTGAGACCTTAATGGATTTTTTCCCCCCAAATACTATTTTAGTGTTACTATAGGCAAGAGAAAGGGCAGTTAACACGTGCCTGATACAGAGATACTCCTTTCTGTATTCAAATACATTCAAAAAGATGAAATTCCACTTTTTATCCTTTTATGGGTAAAGACAAAATGCCTTGCACAGCAGACATCATCACTAACAAAACCCCCAAAAAACCCCCAACTCCAGCCAACACTGATACAGTGCGAACTATTTGGACAATCCAAAGAGTGAAACAAGCTCATGGCATAACTACAGTCTCCCCCCTCCATTACAGTTTTAGGCTGAGATTTCTAGAGTCCTAAACAACTGGGCAAATGGGAACACCAGAATCACTGCAAGTATTTGACTGAAATTCTCTAATGCAAATCAATGATCGAGGCTGTGCTGCTTTTCAGCTTGTTTTAGGAGTGGGTTTTAGTCAGGCTCTGAAATAGGATGTATTGACAAAATTCATTGAACCAACTTTGTTCTTCTCAGTCTCTGAAATAATGAGTCGGTGCTGGACTGCAGGTTTATGAGCAAGTAGTTGTTAGGCAGGTATGGCTGCAACAGAGTATAAGCATTCCTTCCTTTAGAGAAAAAAACCCTCAAAACTCAACAACAAACAGTCTGTATAAAAAGAAAGGAAAGAATAAATAACCATTAATTAAAATCCTACCCAAACTCCCCTTTAAAAGCATGATGTGTAGTAATGTTTGATCATCAATAAAGGCAATAAAATGCAGCATTAACAGAGTTTTGAGTCCTCAATCCCAAGTTCAATATTAAAGATTTATTTTTATGGAGAAATCTAGGTGTTACTTCTTGATTTGCTAAGTCAATATTTTTACAGACAAAACTCTCAGGAAAAAAAAAAAGAGACAAATGAAAAACTCATGCTTGAAAGGTTATTTTGAAGTGTCAAACAAAGGAGACTTGCAGGTGAGGTAATCCCAGCTATCAGTGCGAGGAGTGCACCACGCAATCAGAATGGAGAGGGTCCAGAAGGACGCCAGGGTGCTTGTTCTTGTCCCATAGCGATGGTTTTCATTAGGTCTCCCTACCCAGACAGGCTGGGAGACAGACCTCCAAGACTTCCCCAAGACTTTCCCCTTCTCCTTCCTACCCTGTCTATGCTGAGCAGTGCCATGGCCCAGGAGAGCATCTTAACAACTCAGAATTTACTGGGGAAAGGGGTACAGAAGTGTTTTAGAACCAAAAAATAAAGTTAGCACCATCCAGGAGGTGTTTCCTAGCTGTTGTGCTGATGCTCAGCATGGGCAGAGCTCACCCCCAGAAAGTGCAAAACTGCTGTCTCCACTGAGGTCAGAGTTGTGCAGTTAAGTAGAGCAATTAATCAAGAATGTGTTCTGTACCTGGCAAACTAAAAGACTGTGGAAACTGAGTTCACTGCTGTTAAAAAGGACTCTTTACAGTGTGGAATTGTCTTTGCATTTATTTCAGTTGGGAGTTTCTGCAGCTATGCTGTGAAAGGTCAGGATAATGATGACAGCATGGTGCTTTACCCTCTGCTCGTGTTTCCAGCTACTGCCTTTCCCTATCTGCCACATTTATAGTGCTGAGAAAAGGTGAAACTGTTCTTACACAGCTGAGGGAAGAGTGTTAGTTACAGAAAATGAGGCATTTGGAACAGTGGTTGCATATTATCTTAGGGATTAAATGTTTGAAGGGAAACTTGTACCCCAGGTATCTCTGGGTAGGTAGAGAAATGACAGCCACAGTTGTACTGGGTTCCAAGTGCATGCCATTCTAAGAAAACAGACGTGAGTATTGTGACAGCTGCAGCACTGGAAAGCAAGGAAATCTACAGTCAGGGTGACAAATGGAACTTCTACTTTCCCTTGCAGAGAAGAAAGTCTGCTCTTATGACAATTAATTCCTGGATTTCTAAATAATAACTATATTATAGAAGAGAACAAAAAAAACATCTCTTCAGTGATTAAGTAATTAACATTTAACGTATTCGGGGAAACAATAGAAGAATAGATTTCTGAGTCAGTTTTGACGGCAATTATCCTGGTGGGAAAAGGAGGTGGATTCTCAGCTTTCGGGCAAGCTCCACTTGGATTTCAGTGTGACTGTTCCTGGTCCTGCATAATGGACAGCAAAAGACACGGTTCCAGCAAAGCCCTCCAAAGGAATGGCAAGCAGGCTTTGCTTTTAATTGCAAATTCATATATTTAAGTTTCTTCTTTCAGGACAGCAAGAAGTACGATCAAAAAAACCTTTGTGCTATCTGGAAAAGGGTAAGTTGGCTAAAGGAGGCTAATGTTAGTGAGGAGAAGACTCACCAGCACCATTCTGAGCTCTGCCCCTCCTCTGCCCCCACCCCAGGCCTCCAGGGGTGTTTTCCACAGGACAGCTCTGGGGCACAGTGTCCACTGCCGGCACAGAAGGACAAAGTGGAGTCCAAGCAGAGAAGGATTTGAAGAGCATCTGTTCTGCTAAGACTTGAATAAAAGGACAACAGAGAACAACCACCAAAATAACCCCAAACTAAGTCAATCAAAGTCTCTTGACCTTCTAAGAGGTGAGGTATGGCTAAAGGGATAAAATCAGAGCTTACTGGTACTTACCATCTACCAATTTCTTTGCCAACAGGGTAATTTTGCCAGCGATTCTTAAATTTATCATGAGCATAAAGTTCTGGACCATATTCCTTTCATGGGGACATTTTGCTCTCCCCAGCTCTGGCTGTCAGTCACATTTTGGCTAAGCTGTGTCTTCTAACGCCCTTTCAGAAAGCCAAAGCCCTAGCAACAGCCATTAAAGCAACGTGTGCCAGCACTTGAGAAAGGGAGGACACATGTGAGCTCTTCAGCTCATATTTAGAAATGTCTTCAGCCTCCAAAAGCCTTTTGTGATCCTACCCAGTGAGTCTGACCTCCTGCCACCCTGGTCAGCACATTGTGTCCTTTCCTCCAGCGCATCCGTCCTCTTTGACATAAAACAAGGATGTGCAGTGCCAGTGCTCTGCAGCGTCACGGGGCCTGTACACACACAGCTGCTCACCTCTGCAGCCCCCCACACACCTCTTGGAGTCTGCATTCCAGACCCGCTGAAGAGGAGGCTAAGAGATAAAACAATGCCTGGGAGAACAGGCAGCACACAGAGGCTGATGCAATTTGTATGACTATAAACACAGGAGTCTATTTTTCACACATTGCACAGAACAAATCCCTGAAAGGCAATGAAAACAAACACCTCCAAATAACATTTTTGCTCTGTGTGGAAACATCTCCATTGCAGCTAATTTGATATACGAAACCATCAGCAATAATTTTTTATTTTTTTCCAAAGGAAGAGGTTTTCAGGTTAATGTGGTTTTGTCCTCAAATTCAGAAAGAAGAGGCAGAGACCTCCTGATACTTTTCCCCAGCAGAGTATCCAGTGTTTATCAGTAAACCAAAATTAGTTGCCCTGTGAGTTTGCCATTTCCATTATTTCACCTCAGAGGAAAGCACCCCCTGGATTTTTCTGTAGCACCTTGTTTTCCTACAATATTGATGAATCAGACAGCAGTGATGAAGGCTGGACAGAGGATAAACTGGAATGCCTGTCCTTACAAGGACCTTGACACTCTCATTAAAAGCAGTGGTCTGCTCTAATATATGACACACCATCATACTCTTCTGAGTTTTGCACCTGCTACCCGTGCCTGTTCCTCCCTCTGTGAATAAAATGCATTTTCCACCACAAAGTCTGAGGAGCAGACAGGGGCATCAGATCTTTGCAATGGAAAGGGGATCTTATTCATAGGTGATTGAATTATCCAGGAAAAATGCCAAGTTAGTTTTTGGTGATCTACCTGAAAGCATCCAGCCAGCAACATTCCTAGTGCCAGCTCACATGAAACAGAGGATCTGAGATGGCAGCAGCAGACTGGCGGTCTAGGGAAGGAACAACCTTTGCTGCCTGATGCATGGCACCTTGTTACACAGAGGAATAAAACCCTTTCTGGGAAGGGACTTTCTAATAATGGTAATGGCCTATTTCAACTTGCCTTTATAAAGAGGCATTGCTGGAATGGAAGGTACTCCTCAACTTCCGTTTATCCTCTGGAAATTTACCCCAGGCAACAAGGTTCCTTGATGCTTATAATGAGCTTCCCTTTTGTAGCACAGTGCAAGTTATTGACACCTATAATCCTAACACAGCAGTTTCAGAATTACTCTAGGCCTATTGGTTTTTTTTAATGAAGAATGCAAGATATACAAGAAATTTTACGACACTAGAATTTGAAAGTTCTGAGCCAACCTATTCAAAGTTTATTGAAAAAAAATCCAGAAACTGAGGAGGAACTGGCTGGGCCATCTAATCCTCTACTGTCACTGTCTAGACTCAAGAATTGCTGTCCACCACACGTTACCAGAATGTAATTCGCATATCTGGAAAAGTAAAGGAAACCTCAACATACGTGAATTTCCAAAAGATGCCATGAGAAAAATTGAAGGAAACTGATTAACTGCAGAAGTCTCAAAATGCAAAGCTCTCCTCTAATGAAAGAAAAAAAAAATCAGTTCTTTTCATCTTTTTATACTGTATGGCTTTAATAAACTCCAGGAAGCTGTTGGGGAGGGGGAACTACACATGCACACACAGCTTCAAGCTTATCTTTCTGTAAAATAATGAATTGCTTTAAATCCATCCACTACAGCATGACCCAGCTATCCAGTAACAAGGTAGGGGACTGAATGGGTTTCCAGTGCTTGATTGCTTCTTAATCATATTCTGTGCACAAAATGCCTTCAGAAATCTATTTTACTTTGTATTGTATTCTCTGTTCAGAATGAGAATTCATTCAGCACCAAATTAGTACCTGAGAAAATCAGAGTCACAAAGCCCCCTGAATATAGCAGTGCAGACATACAAAGCAAAAAAACCCAATCAACATATTTTGAATGTTAAGTCCTTCACATGAGTCTGGAACAAAAAGTCATTCGTTATGTTGTTTCAGAAGAACAAGTAGAAACTTATCTTTTCAGGTTACTAATTCTTTGAAAAAAGTAAAAAAAAAAAAAAAAAAACCAAATGCATCACCTCATATATCTTCTATTTGTATGGTTACAGTTTTAGCTCTTAATCTGTAGCTTTTCCAGCTGTATTTCAAGAACAAAAATGAAGCATCAATCATCTGGCAGTTATCTATGGAAATCGTCCCCAAATTCAACACTAAGATAGATACATCTCATCTGTGTAAGTGCATGCAGGACTTCAGCTGATTTAGGAGTGCTACTTCTCACAACATATGCATTCAAACAATATTTTTAGGTATTATTGAGTGGCATTAATTCGGTGAAGAACTTGACTTTCCTCGAGATCATCATAAAAAACATTTCTGTAGCAAATGGCATAGGACACCAGAGCAGAGTTTTCTTTTGCATTGCTAGTTGAAGTAAACTGACTGGTGTTCTACAATTATTTTACTTCTGCAGCTATTTAATTTTTTTTTCTCAAATTTCAATCAGATTTGCCTTGCTTGCATTGAAGATGCTGACAATAGCTCATAGAGTGGAAGAAATAGACAGCCTCATGTCAGGCACACAAATTCCTTTCTAAACAAAGTACAGCCCATCCCAGGGGGACAGCATGTGGGTTATCTGGATTTTATTTTAAAAGTGACACAGAAAAATGGAAAGGTATGAGCTGTGCCTGGCATCATAAAACCTGACTCTCAGAATGGCACATGAGTATATCCTTTAATTCTGATTTTGGTCAAAAGTTATATTACTAGAGAGAGAGAGGCTCACAAAAGCCTGAGCTGTAAGTAGAATCTTAGGAGTTTTCTCTGTAAAACCACTTCGTCCCACTGCTTTTCTCAGCAGGAACCCAGCAGAAACAAGAGAAGACAGGTCACCTCTTGCCCCAGGGCTGCTGTTCTTCCTTTCTTAGGACAAACACCTGAGGGCCCCCAGTGACCATCCTGACAGGGGCAGTGCTTTAACAACAAATCATGTCACTCTGCTCAAGAGAGCTCAAAAGATTAAGAAGGAATAAGAGTTGGAGGACAGAAGGGAGGAAAACGTTTTCAAGAGGGAAATACCTGGCTGGGTGGGGAGAAGGGCACAGGAGCAGTTGCTGAGATGCTCCTGTACAGCTCTGGTTTGGAGGGTATTCATGGTTATGCGAGGGATGCACATGGCACAGATGCTTTACATGCTTTTGTGTCCATATCTTAAAAGCCAGAACTCGGGCAATTGCTGAGTGTCTTTCAGGTTCACAGTACATTTTCTTTACCTTCACTTTTTCCCATGAGACTTTAAACAGCTTATTGGAGTTTTAAACTGAGTCCAGCAGGACTTAGGTGTAAAGAAAATATCAAATTAACCTGAGCAAAAGAAAAGATTACACTTTAGCTGGAGGATAAAAGTGTCATAAAAGTGTGTGTGTGTGTGTGTGTGTGGTGCATGTGTGCATATCTATAAGCACAACCACATTCATTTTATGAGCCCTACAGTGAGCCTGGGAGGTTAACAACATTTTGATCTCATCCCAAAAACCAGTCCAGAAGCTGTGGATATCATTTGCCCATCCTACATAATATTGACTTAGTGATGATATCGGTGTTTCTCAACATAGAACAGTAGCATGCAAGATTAAAATAAACAAAAAACAAATAAAAGTGAGATTAAGAAAAAAAAAAAAAGAAACAATCTAACTCACTGAATGATTATTTTCTGGAAGGAACGGAGGCAAACCTACTGCAAGGAGCATGCCTGACTATAACAGAAACACTTGCCAGGTTTCCCCCCTGGATTTTATTTTAAAAGTAAATTTAAGAATTTGTAGCCTCTGATTTCTCAATTTAACTTCCTTATTGTCCTAAGGAATTCCTGCACATAATTGACCCATCTCAAGATATATCTTTGCGTCAGCTGTCTGATCTCATTCACTGAGATGGCAGGGGCCAACTCAAACTTACAAATTCTTGCTATTGCAGTTATCTGTGACCACCTTCTTCTGCCCAAATGCTGTCGTTTGTGGTCCCTTTGATTGTCTGGTTACAGTCCAGCTTCTCAAACATTCACTAAACCCAATAAAAGCAGGACTTCATAGAAATGGGAAAGAAATAAGTAATCACACACAGGGAGGAGGTAATCTTTGACATCAAGGTATACATATATATGTATATATAAATGTCGTTAGCCGGTGGGCCGGGGTCGCTCACACCCCTACTGGCGGTTACGACACACCGACGGCAAAGAGACGGAAAGGGTCTTTGCATGAGATTCCACAGGGAATACTTAATTCCACCCTCTCCAGTGAAGGGCAGCTAGAGGCCGAGACAAGAACAATGGAAACCTAGGGGTTTTATATGGGGGCGGGGAGAACATCAGGGACCAATGGTCTGCGGGCACAGGGGCGGTACACAGGCGGGCTGGGGTAAGGGAACCAACAGGGAAACTGAGGCAGGGACAAGGGGACAGGGGCCAATGGGAGAATGGGGAGGGAGGAGCTTTCTGGACCGGAGTCAGGAAAGGGGCAGGGAAACCCATGGACCAACAGGGGGAACAGAACTGGGGTACATCTGCACAGTTGAACACAGCATCTTGGGAGAGGCTTCTTCTCTCACCATGAGCTTGGGAGACCTCTCAGGGTCTGTCCCATTTAGTGGATTCTCTCATTCCCTGACTGGGTTGCTCACTGGCTCCCACATATATATATAACTGAATGCTTTCAGTTGCCATAGAAAATGCATGTTAAACATGTCAATTATTAACTAAAATGTGACACTAGTGCTGAAACATTCTCTCCTCCCACCATGCTTTAAAGATAAACATAACTGCATTCAGTACAAAGTGTTCAAGACATGCACCGATTCCTAGGTACTATAAATATGCAAAATTTGACAATCAAGCATGGCCAAGGAGTTTGAAGGTCTTAAACCCTCTTACATATTCAACAGAGACACTTTTGCTAAGTTACTGCACGGACTGGAAGCCGCGCTTGGATTTTGTGCTTGTCGTGCCCTCTCACTATGCTAGGCAGTTAAGTGGGCACTCCTCTCAGGAGGATTTCTGCCTGGGGTTTCTGAGGTCCCTCTTGTACTGCAAATTCCCACCAACATTCAGTCTAGAGAGCTTCTTCTTCCTGACCTTCTCTGCCCTACATCTGCCTTAAAAACCCCATGGTGGAAAAGGCAAAGTGATTTCCAAAGCGAGTGAGTGCAGAGAGCTTGGTGGGGGCAGTTGCAGTGCACAGGGGCTTCAGCCAGTCAGCAGCTGTTCCCTGTCGGCTGTAAGGTGTTTTGGAGAGTGTTGTAAAGCAGACCTCACAACATCTGATGCTCAGTCTTGTGAGAAAGGTGTAATGGGGTTCTGCGGGATTTTTAAACCCTTGTTGTTTTTAATAGATTTCATATAGTCTCAATAAGTACATCTACTAATGGTGTCGTACCTTCATTTCATATTTTAATACAAAAGCACAGCAAATTAAAAATTTTATTAGACAATGCATCCTTTGCTTCTTAATTACCAAAAAAAAAAAGTAAGGACACTATGGAATGTTGAGTTTTAATGAGATAATTAAAAATATTCAGGTTGTATTAGCCATTGCAATAATACAGCAATGAAAGCCAAACAACCTCCACTAATTTTATATAATGTATCAGGTGATTTAAAGATTGCACACTCAGACTGAACCTTTGATGAACATTTTAACAGTGCCACTCAGAAGAAACCAAAGGAATAGTGCTAAAACTTACAAAAAAATTCCCACTATGTTTTCTGCAAGTCTGTATTTATTACTGACACCCTTCCACATTTAAATATTCTAACAGCCCCTGTGAAACACTGTCAAATCCATTGAAATCATATTGGGATCCTTTCTTATGAACCTTTGCTTTGATGAGGAGGGACAGCATAGGAGCCTCTGGCCATGATGGCAATGGCATCGGTCTGGTTCTGTGGGACACGACCATTTGCTAAAGGTGACAGATAACTGTACTCAAAGTAGCATTCACAGGGGTCCAGCAGTGGCTTCCTGGGGCTAGAACCAGCCATGTAACTGGGCCTGACACAAAGGAAATCTTACGGTCCTCTTGCAGCAACCAGCCACTTAAAAACTGCTGCTGAGCAGTACAGTATTGGAGACCAACACTTCAGCTCTGCAGGTGCTTCCAGGAGGTAAAGTGTGGTGGTCTAAGCCTTGTTTTTCCATCCTCCCAAGATCTGAAACAACAGACTTTCAAACAGCAAAACTTTTTCTGCCGAGAAAAGCTTTTAGGATCCGGGACTGAATGCAACCATCTCTTGTCCTTGGAGAGGTGTGTTGTGGAGTGGAGTCAGAGAAAAACATTTCCTATTTGGAGGAGAAAGCTTGTATCTATTCATCTGCAGCTGCACTTGCTCACAGAACTAGATTACCTGCCAATAAGATAAATTCGTGGACGGGGGTGCTGAGAGCAAAGGTAGTAGTGTAAAGCCCAAGGTAAAAGCATGATATTAAAAGCGTGATATTATAAGGAAATTGCTGTAAATTACGTGGCTCTGGAATCTGCTGTGTTTGGAGAGTGTATCTTTTTGTTGTACAGCCACACTTTTCTGTAGGAGCTGGTGTCCACCCTTTCAAAGTTCCACAAGTAGGAGCAAGATGAAGAGGCCTCAGATTGGTGATGGGGCACATGTCCTGGCTTCAGCCAAGATAGAGTTAGTTTTCTTCTTAGTAGCTGGTATAGTGTTGTGTTTTTGGATTTAGTATGAGAATGATGTTGATACCACACTGATGGTTTAAGTTGTTGCTAAATAGTGCTTATCCTAAGTCAAGAAATCATTATTTTTGTTATTACCACCTTTATTTCAGTTATTAAGCTGTTCTTATCTCAGTCCATGGCTTTAACCTCTTTCTGATTCTCCTCTGTATCCCACTGGGGGTGGGTGGGGAGCTGAGCAAGTGGTTGTGAGGGGCTTGGTTGCTGGCTGTGGTTAAACCACGATATAGATTTAAAATTCTGGGGAAAGAGTCAGTAAAATAAGCTGGGGTATACAGGCTCCTCTCAGGCAGTAGTAAAGTTTTTGTACTCTTAAATCTTATGTAAAATATTATCCTTTAAGGGACCTAAACTCCACAGCAGCCTCTGTCATGCTTTGGCATGTTCTCGTGTTAACAACGAGAGCTACACAATTCCACTCAACCACCCATTTCACTAAAGTGCTGGATAATATATTAAAAATTAAATCATGAAAAAGCTGCACTGTTGTAAAGGGGGAAGAAGAGCAGATCCTTCAATAAATGCTAATTGTCCCAAAGAAACTCTTTCTAGTGTCTCAAGGCAGGAAAGTTTACGAGCAGGTATAGTAAAAGCTGGCAGGAGGCACTTGATTTCATGTTTCCATCTGTCAGTTATATTTCATGAAATGGAAGATTGTCCTTTCACCCCATAAATTCACCATTTTTACTGCAGAAATTTACATTAAATACTAATAACATTGTTTCAGGGGATCAACCAAAGGACATAACTGGCAATTAAAGAGCTCCAATTATATCATAATTTTCTGTGTTGACTTATTTCAACAGATTACTGAATTTCTATTGAAATGGTATTCCAAGGGGGCTTAGAAATGTTTCAAGCCTGTGTTCCAGGGCTACAGTCCCAGCACTGAATACTAATACCCCAGTCTGGGATGTGTGCTCTCATGTGTCACAGATATCATAGTTTCTGTTCATTTTCCATGAATTATTGAAATGAAGAATTATTTCCTGTTTTCTTTATCAAATATTTTACTACCAGCAGAGCTGGAAGGAGTAAAATCCAGGAAATGTGCTGCAGTAGATAAGAATTGAAAGCAGTGTGTTGGGGATGGTACCTGTATTTACATATTTGTATTTTATTAAGCAATTGACAGAGCCTGCCCATGTTGTATAATTCATGCATCATAAATTAACACAAACCAGATAACTTGAAGCAAAGGCTAGCACAATTCATACCTCCCCTGCAGTGACTGGGCAATTTTCCACTTTGTCTTGCAAGATTCCCACTACCCAACCCTTTTAAGGATTGTTTTAGCTCACTGGGAAATAGTATACAAGGTCTTCTTACAGTCAGGAAGTAAAAACAAGAGGTATGAGAGTGCACACAAATTCAAAAGTTAAATTTAATCTCAGGAATTTGATTCATGTATTGCATGGATTTCTGAAAAGCAGGAATATGAGGAAAAAGTGGTACAAAATGTCGGTTTGAAAGCCAGTGTAAATCGGATTGCACACAGTTCTAGAGGCGTTATGTAGCCATTTAAAGGTGTTCATGGTTTTAAATCGCCTGTATGTGGCTTTAAAAGGCAGCCCAAAGCTAAGCCTCTAGAGCAATTTGTAGCCATGTAAATCAGCGCCTTTCCCAGCTTAAGGCATGCTGAGGAATATGGATGTATCTGTGCAGATTTATATGTAAGTATGAAGAACAGAAAGAGTTCAGAACAAAACCTTGCCCCTTGCATGCTGCTCTTGTAGGGGACAGCACGGAAGGTGCCAAGAGGCAGCAGCTGAGTTGTCCCATACTTGCTTGGGACATGATGAGCTCAGCAGCGGGGTTTGGATGGAGCTGGACTTACCTCAGTCTGGAGCATTCCACAGCTCTCTCCAATAGGCACCACAGTTTTTGAGCTCTCCATACTCTTAATACCTAGGCAAAATAAATTAAAATATGTTTTCAGTTAAAAAACCCAAACGAAACAAAACCTGGCTTTTGTCTTTAACACGGATTTAATGCAAATTAGTTTTGATATTACACATGAGCTGTCTATGACAGATTGCACCTACTTAGAGAAAAATTATATTGAAAATATCCAACTCTTCGGTCAAAATTTCAGAAGGCATCAAACTGGCGAAGGGCCAAGCTTAGAACCTTAAACCAAAACATATTAAGGTGATACAGTGTTTTTCAACAATGGCTTTTCTTTCCAACAGTTATTTCAGTTATTTAGTTTAGATCGGTGCTATAGCTACATTACAGGACATCCAGAAATAAAGGGCAAAGACAATTTGTGTTTCTCTCCCAATTTATCAATGAAAACAAGATACTGGAAGGTGAGATACACTACCTCTAAAATTCTGAAAGATGTGGCAACAGGGACTAAAGGCCTCAGTTCACTAAACAGCAGTTAAATCTATTTAATAAACAGAAATCATTAACTGTAAAACATGGCCTGATATACAGAATAATGGATTTATCCCATATATTTATTGCACTTATGTCAATCATTTAGGTGTATTTTTAGGAATTTTATTTATGTCCATACTTTTTTGCTAAATTTATGGCCTTAGTGTATAACAGCTTTTAACTGTGCCAGTCATTTTCAAATTACAAAACTAAATAAGACTTTTTTTTTTTTTTAATGAGTATAGGCAGCTAAACGTCCCAGACCACAATCTAATCCAGATGAAATGATTTTAACATCTGCTCCAGACTGCAATTAAGCTATGCATGTTGATGAGAGAAAACAACTTTTAACGTTCTCTGGAGGCAAGAAGTATTTTTTCCAGGCTGGTCTACATCACGATAAGAAAACTTCCTCTCAGACTTTCAGTTTTGTAGGCCTGACATACAGAATCTGGGCTGCCTTCATTTTTTCTACAGCCAGTATTTTTGAAAGCAGGTTTGTTTCAAATGGTGTCTATGTCTCAGTTTTCTCTTTTTCTAAAAATACAATTCCCATTTTTCTCACCCCTCATTTACAAAATCTGACTCACCATTTTGCATTCGTTCATAACACAGCAGGACAAAGAACTGCCAGCAAGAAACAAGGATTAAGGGCTTGACTTGTCTCAAGTTAGCTAAAAGTGAATGTTTTATTCTCTCACTCCAAAAAACCCCAAGTGTGTGCTACATATTTTCCAAGGACACCAAAATACTTCATTATGTATTTTAGACAGCTATAAATATAGTTGATTTTCCAAAACCAGGGGATGTTTCATCTCCTAAAACCATGCTGGGCTCTAGGTTAAGTCTATATTCAGGTATTCTTCAAAGAATTCATTTGATTCCCTTTTTTAAAAAAGAAAACTTATTACAGAGTAAATGTTTGTCCAAGTTTCTATATTTAAGTGAGAATTGTGTTTGAGTACAAGAATCCATTCTAATACAACCTAGTGATTTGTGTTTCAGGGGATATTTTTTGAACGTTTTTCTTACATTTGCACAAAGAAGCTGGGCCAACTTTTCAGACCTTGGGGCTTAGAAAGGCAAAAATAAATATGACTACCAGAGACAGAAAATGCCTGTCTCTGAAAAACTAGAGAACACCTAAAGTTTGTCTCCCATCTCATAATACAGGGGTGTATAGAAGAAACTTGGATTAAACCTTCCCCTGGCCAGCACGAGTGTGACACCACAGGTAATCCTGCACGTGGTCTGGTACTACTGGCAAAGGCAGCTGCCACAGGCAGCCTGGTTAACTGGGAAAAGGCTGTGTCCCACCAGTGAACCCCAGGGGCTTTGCTGCGCACTGGGGAGCGTCACACAGACCCTTAGCCCAGTGAAACAGCTCAATGAAATGATTGCTCAGACTCAACGCTCTCAAACATTTTGCCATTTCTGTGCAACAGGAACAAATGAAGCCACATTTTGGATAATATAAAGCCAGTAACAAAAGAACAAATCTTGAAGGTTTTCTCACAGAAGCCCGATTTACCTGAGAGCTTTCTGTATGAAAACAGTTATTTATTAATATTCTACAGCAGGGAGTTTGAGGTATATGCAACCTTTGCAAACAGAACTCATTTATTTTTCCCAGAGTGAAGAGAAATCTAAAAAAATTCTCCAGTGACTCTACTGGGCTTGGCTGGAAATACAGAATTGACTTTACCAAATATGTTTCTGGAATAGACCTAAAGGCGACCTTTGAAATTAAACTTGTGCCACAAACCTTATTTCAGACAGACTGTAAGTCTTTCCTTGCGAAGTCTCATAATTCTCCTGTCTCTTTTCAATACAGCTTTTGTGTATGGATTCAAACTGTCTCCTGAGCACAAAGAGCAGTGTTCAGTTTGTGGCACCTGAATATTCACTTCTCCATATCCCAAACACCTGTGCAACTCAAATCTTCATCATTTCTCACAGGGATGTGAGAAAGGGGTGTCTTGGCAGAGTTTGTGGGACAAAGGAGCACACACATTGCACCAGTGTTGTTAAGATCTTGACTTCCTGAGTGCTGAGCTAACACAAACTGATAGCACCACCACTTTATCACTTGGCAGCATCTGCACACTTAAATGTTCCACAATGCCATCAGTGATGATTCCTGTTACCAAAAATAACACTCACACAAACAGCCATGAAGACAACACATTTCTACACCATGCTCCTGACAATCCAAATGCTGTTGTGGATATTTCCCAACCTTGGAACCAAGTCTTGCTGTACAACCCTCTTTCTGTTTGGCATTGTCAGCTGGTGCCAAGCCAGAAGTCACTGCTGATCTGCTGTGCTATTTGATTGGTGAAATGTGGTGATTCTGGGCAGTCCCTTAGGATGGGCCATTGCAGGCTACCAGGGTTCTCAGAGAACTTTAATACGTGAAATTATTTCATTTCCTGACCTGGATACTCAGGCTGCTGCTGCCAACCCAGACAACTTGTTCTCTGGATACACAGCTTCCCTGAGGTCCAAGACTGATAACAGAGAGACATCTCAGCAGCACAGCAAACCTGGATTTGCAGCTCAACAGCATTTTTTTTCTTTTTATTTTCCAGGGTCAAGTTTCAACCTCAGCTGGCTCAGACTCCCAGATCTAACCTACAGCATCAGGAAGCCAGCAGGCTTGAAAACAGATTCTGAATAGGAACCCGGGATTTTTTTCCTCCTTTCCTAACTCTCACAGATGGACACACTCCATTTGCTTACCCAACAGGGCTTCTTAATCCAGGAAGCATTAAGTCATTCCTGCTTCACCTTCAAGATGTAGAAGCTTGGCCCAATTTATTTGGTCTAGTTTTATTTTTTTATTTGCTTTATGAGCTAACAAATTCTGCATGTGGGCTTTACAGCATCTCATTATTAGAGGTACATAGAAGTAATACATCCATAAACACAATTTTTATATATCATCATCAAACCACAGTCAGTCTTACAAAAAACCCAAAAAGCTAGATGCCAGCGTTACATTGTTAATGAGAAAGATGATCACTTTCCCTCTTCCAATTTTTCTCTTCTTGAAGGATTAATATATTAGAATGAACTAACTGAAACACCCCTCTAGGCAGCTAGTTGTGAGACAAAAAAAAAAAAAAAGCATTATGAAAATATTATCTTAAGCAAATAATATTTATGATGAAAAGATGTTTTAATTTCCTATACCCAGGAATAATATTGCTGGTTCTCTTATTTGGACAGAAAAATAGAAACACGTGACTTCTCAGGATGGAAGGAAAAAAGGACACTTCCAAATACAATATTCATTTCAGTTCTAGCCATACCAAATAATAGTTAGTGATTTATTGTCAGTTTGATTTATGGCACAAGCAAGGTCCTGCCAAATTACCAGTTCCTCGAACTGCAGTTTCCATTCAGCTCCTGCACAGTTCGCAGGAAAGTACAGCTCAAAAGATGTGATATGGTGCCTAAAGGGAGTTGGTGTAAGAGAAACCAGGAGACAGCAGAGAGCAGTCTGCTAAGGAACAAAAAATGTAGCTTGGCAGGAAATGCCCGGAAAATGTGAAGCAGAGGAAGACTGAATCAGACTGGAAGCCAAGGCTGTTATTTATGAAATCAAGCCTAAATTACTGCATAATGTTGTGTCTTCCAAACCAAAGGAACAGCACATGCAAGGAAACTTGCTCAAAAAAACCTTGCTGCTCTGTTAGTGACTTCCTCTCCTGAACCACCTACTATCCCGAGCTAGTGGGTAACCTGAGGTATTAAACACACACCCATGCATTGCAATTTAGAGCTATAGTTACATTCCTTTGAAGATTTATCGCTGTTTGGTGGGAGAAGGATCTGCAATTAAAATCTATGTCAACAAGCAGAAGTCAAATGAAAGGATAAGGTCACACAGATAGAGGAACACATCTGCTCTATATACTTTACAGAACATAATGACACAACATCTTGGAGAAACAACTGTTTCACTTTAATTTTAGAAAATCAAAGAAGTAATGATAACTGCAAAGATGTAGCATGATTTATAACACAAAGGCAGGAAAGAATAAATTGTTTCTGAGGCAGCATTAGAACAATACTTTGCCTGAAGCCCATGATCCACTTTCACAAACTTGCTGTTTTGAGAATGTATTTAAAAGTAAATAAGTGTTTATGTGGTGTTTGTAATCCGAGCACATAAAAGCTGATAAACAAGGACTATATTATCAATATTTAAACCTTGATAAATCTCACAGCCAAGATGTTGGGGGTCCTAATTATACGTGATTTTAGTTCACTTTCACATAGCAGCCAGGAATAAACTGCAAGCAAATCTGGTTTTTAATTGCACAAGCACATTTTTGTTGTTGTGCTGCTTGAAGTCAGCAGTGGGGTTATGAGGACACTTGGCAGTTGTAAGGGGCGTGCTCCTGCAAGAGTGAAGAAAGGTGGCAGAAGTCACTCAGCAAAAGTGACAATGGTGGCAGATTGGGAACCCTGTTGGAGTCCAGAGGAAGGCCATGAAGATATACTGAGGGCTGGAACACCTCTCCTGTGAGGACAGTCTGAGAGTGCTGGGACTGTTCAGCCTGGAGAAGAGAAGGTGCTGGGAACACTTTGTTGCAGCCTTCCAGTACCTAAATAAGGCCTATAAAAAAGGATGGAGGGACTTTTTGCACAGGCATATAGTGCTAAGATAAAGGGGTAAAGCTTTAAACTCAAAGAGGGTAGGTTTAGATAGATATTAGGAAGAAATTCTTTACTGTGAGGGTGGTGAGGCCCTGGAACAGGTTGCCCAGAGAAGCTGTGGATGGCCCATCCCTGGAAGTATTCAAGGGCCTCTGAATAACCTGGTCTAGTGGAAGGTGTCCCTGTCCAAGGCAGGGAGGTTGGAACTAGATGATTTTTAAGGTCCCGCCCAACCCAAACCCTTCCATGATTCTGTGAACCCAAAATCAGGAACAAAACCAGACACAGCTCTCTATGAAAAGCTAATAGCCCAATGCAGACTTACCCATGGTTCAGCAGGAGTTGAACAAGCAGCCCTTCCTTGATCGATAACATAAACTGGCAAAAGGTCTGACAGTAAGTGCAGCAGCAGCATCTGCCTTTCCTTGAACTAAATTTACAAACGGGTTTCCCATTTCCTCCCTGTACATTTAATTTACAATCCCAACAGCTTTGTCCCTCTTACCCTACTTGTTTTTTTGGTTTTGTTTTTTGGGGTTTTTTTCTGCAGGTAAGGAATGAGTTGCCCATTTCCTCTTTCAGTTTTTGTTCCCTCATGCCCTTCTTGCCACATAATTTAGCTAAGATTTATTTTGTGATCCTGTTCCAAACAGGTGTCTGTTTTCTGGCTGCCCCTGCAAACGCAGTTCCAGAGACCAGATGGTAATAGTTAGCTGCCTTCTGCACCTGCATGGATGAGAGCAGATCTGAAGAACCTCTGCTGTATGCTGAGTAGCTCAGAGCAATATTTAGATGACCCTGTGGTTAACAATAAGTAGCCAACTGTATCTGGCTTGGCACTGAAACTGTGGTGATCATTAGTGGAGCTGAATTTAAGGCAGAAAATGGGTTTGGGAAACTAAGATAAAGGCAGGACAATCTGGCACATCATCAGCCAAAAATGCACCTCAGGAATACCAGCATGAATGAACAATACCTGCCCACATATTTTCCCTCATGTCACATGCTCTCTTACTGCAATCACACAAATAAACTCATTTACTGTATTTCAGACCAAGTCCAGCTGTCAGGATTCAGCCAAGGGTTTGGGGACTTCTTAATCAGGTACAGTAAAGCAGTGTTAATTTTCCAAACATGCAACAGCTTCAATTGGGTGCTGGACCAATCTAATCTATAATGCCCTGACACAGGATAAGAAAGGCGTGGGAGAGAGATTTGAAGCCTGAGTTTTTTGAAGGAGATAATCAGCCTGAGAAAGAGTGAGCTAAAAAGAGAGGGAGAGAGAGAAAAGAGAGATAAAGAGAGATAAAGAGAGGTGAGGATTAGAAAGGGAACTAAGGAACATTCCGCAAATTCACGCAGCATAAATATGGGAGGCAATTACTGACAGAAACAAGTAAGAGGTCAGATGGGGCTTTGAGGCACCTAAAAAAACCCCAAAAAACCCAAATCAGTGAAGAGTAAGAAAAATCTGGAAATAATCACTAGAAATTTCAGTCCAGGGAAGAGCTGTACTCTGGAAAAAAGGTTCATTTATTCAAAAGCTGTTTCTAGACATGTTTTAAGACACAAACTGAAGCAAGATGTGTGTCTCTGATTGGCGCAGATCAACAGCAGTTCTAGGCCCCAGGTCAGGCATTCAGCTGCACAGCAGAAGGGTCAGGCTCAGGGAGCTGGGAAAGTCCCATCTCTAAACCAGATCAACAGGGTTCACAGGAACAGACTCGTACCTCCACAGGCATTTATTTCTCCATGGAGGCCTTTGCCAGCTCTTCTGTGCTGAGCATTCAGGGGGTTGATTTCTTGGTGGGATCCAGGGGGTTAACTTCTTGGTGGGATTTCTGCTCCTGGGTGTTTTTCACCACACTGTAGAGCTTGCTGGGAGCTAGCAGCAGCGTTGGGTACATCACTGGGTTCTCAAAGTCAGTGATGAGAGCCTTCAGGTACTTTTCCTGGAGGAATAATAAGACATCAGCATGCCAGCAGCTCTCGGCACTGCATGAAGGACACCTCCTCTCTGGAACATATTTTTTGTAATTAAAAAGATGAATGGAGCATAAAAAACCCCCAAAACTGTCAAGTAAATAGAAATATATGATCCTTCTAAGACACTACAAAACACCAGTAGCATACACTGGCAAAAGTGTGCACAGATTCATTAATGCAGGGTTGAACTTTATATTTCAAAGAGTACTTCCATAAAAGTAGGTACTTTCTCCTGACTGCTACACTTTAGAAATTCACTGCAAAAGTAATCACTCTTTGGATTTGAGAATCATATTATTCAGTGGTAGAAAATAAATCTCTCTAAGAGTCCTGTTAGCAGAGAGGAATTATAACTCTTTAGAGGTATTACTAATTTCAATATTAATAACACTATTCTGCAAATCTATTTTTCTAATAATTTTCCGAATCTGTGATCAAAATTTTAAGTCAGGTATTTCTTTTCAGACCCCATAGTTTTCTAATTCCAGGGGGAGAAGACTCTAATAACATTTCTTCAAATCCCTTTTAAGAATCACCTCATGTACAGAAAAAATAAGTGCCTTGTAAAGACTGATAGGCTTAAGTAGTTTTTCCTCTATTAGAGTTTAATAATATTTAAGACTTTCTTATCTTGAAATTACTCTGTATCATAGAAAATCTAAAAACTCATCACTGCAATTCTATTTCGGTGGAAACAAGCAATTTCACTCAAAATTTTCTCACACAATCTAAAACCTATGCATTTTTCCACTTGGTATAAGTAAAATTAATGGTCGTTTTTAACCTGCTGTTTACTTTGTTGGCACATTTGCATCATAAGACTCCTTCTTTGTGGATTTTTTAATGCTATTTTTATGCCAGGAAGCATGGCTTGAGGGTAGACACTGCCCAAGACTGATTTGATCCTCATGGAATTTATGAAAAATGTTATTGGAAAGGGTGGGATACTAATACAGTATGAGAATATGTATAGACTGGAAATAGAACGGGTAAATATGTTAAGTCCCAGACTCTTGGGAAAGGACCAAAGGCAAAACAATTTATTCCTTTGAATTATTAAGGAAACTACTTGAAAAATTTTTTTTCTCATTTGCCTTGTGCTGCCAAGAAAACTGAAGTTGTTAAATAGTAAACTAAATCCGAGGATTCTTGTTTACATGGGAAATACACAACTATGAGCAAGACCACACATTTGGTCATGGGTTAAACCAAAGGGCTATTTTGCCAAGTGACTCTTGGAAATTGTCAGCAGAAGCTTTTGGAAGGACTGTGAGGGTGAGTGAAATGGCCTGTCATGCATCTTCAATATAAGCATTCAACAGGAATCTGGAAATATCTCTTTAAGAGCCACTCTTATTAATGTGACCAATTACATGAACCTTTGAATAAGCTGACATCCAGTGGATAGTAGCTTTCTATCATGCATTGAGGGAAATGTGAAATAATAATATCATGCAAAATAATACTTGTTATATATCTGTGATAACTCCACTTATCATCTCCAGCTCTGTATTGTTGTGCCTTCTCTGTGTGTGACTCTGACATAAAATGGTCAAATGCAACTTTTGGCTCTGCAGCATGTGTTTCAATTTTGGATTAGCAGGCAATATAAAGGTGTGTGTGATTGTCTCTCTTTTGCAGGGCTACTCATAAAAGAGAAGAACAAACAGATCATCAATAATTGTCAAAAGAGGTGCAGGGCAGAGGGGAATAAAGTTGTAATGAAGCTTGGAAGAGTCCTTACCTTTCAGACAGCCGTTCTTCCAAGGACTATTTTCTTCCTCTCCCTCAGCATTATTCACTCTTTTTTCCCTTCTTCCACATCATAATCATGAAGACCCATATACCAAGGATTCAACATTCACAAGAAGGAGGGATAAAGCAGAAGTTGTTTATTCCTCCTATTTCAAAGTGCAGAAGGGAGGTTGTACCACAAGCCAGAGCTATCTTAGGCCAATACTTTAAGGAGCCAAGGGACATTAGAGACACTTGCACATGTCGCTATCCCTTCCCTCCCCACAGGCTTCTCCTGGCCAAGGGACACTTCCCCACCTGTTCCAGGTGAGATCCTACTAGCCATCAATTTCTTCCCCCCACTACTACATCCTCAGCCAATGGGCTCCCGAATCCCACCTACCCCTACTCCTCACCCCAGTTATCACCATGTTTCAGCTGTGAGGGAAACCATTCCTCTGAAAAATGAGGCACTAGAGGTGGGGAAGAGCACTTCAAGTGCTGTAAGGTGTTTGCACACAACACAGACCAAAATGCACTTTTCCCATGGTGCTTTCAGCCCAGAGGTTACTTTTGGCTGAACCAATATCAAATGAGGTAAATTCAGCTCATATCTGCAGATCTGCTCCAGGGTGACTGTGGTAGGACCAGAAGCAAAATTCAGGGCCATAATGTTTACTTTTTCTGGCTGAAATTATTAATTATTCAGAAACAAGTCTATCACAGGAAGAGCACTTCAGGAACAAGTCTATGAGAGGCAGAGCATTTCTGTCAATTAATTCAAATTAACATTTTGTTTATAGCACAGAGTAAGCCTTTTCCTTTTCATAGTTCAAAGTGAACCCTGGGGGTTCTAAATATGCCTCCTGGTGATTTAATTAAAAGATAAATATTCATTCAAAAAAAGAAAAGAAAAAGTATGGAAAGAAGGAAAAACTACAATTAAAAAAGTGGTAGCTATGAGGAAAAGGGATCCCCTGTACAAGAAGTGAAAAGGAAAACAGAAGTGACTAACAGGAGTGTATAAATTAGGGCAAAAAAGAAATGAAAGAGAGCAGGTTCTGAATGTGAAGAAGCATTAAAGAGTGAACAATGCACAGGGAATACATTGTTTTGAATGCACAGGTGACAAGACCAAGTGAGGGACAGATCTACCAGGGCTTGGTTGGCTTTGTAGGGCGGAGGAGCAGAGCTATGGTTCCCCAAATGGTTGCTGTTCCCCAAAGTACAAAATTTCAGCATAAAAAAACTCCCACCCCATCGTGAGGTAAAAAGCTAACCAAAGCAAGGTTCATTACCAGAGTCAGGATCCCAGCTGATGAGCCTTTGGAAGCCAGTGCCAGACCCTGATGGGGGAGCAGGTGAGCAGCCAAGTCTGATGCATGTTGGAGACATGAAAGCCACATGTATTGGCAGCCTCTTGCCACACTGTGATAGCAGTGGAAGTGGAGTATGAAGTGAGGTAGAAGTGGATGTAGATCTCCAAAGGCAGGAGATGGGATGGAATTTTATCTGAGTGAAAATTACAGTGTATGTCCTGATTCCAAGGTCTGTCCCTAGGGCACTGCACATGGCACAGGTTAATCAAAGACCACCACGGTGCTTCACAACCTGCTTGCTGAGCTCCATGTGCCCGTGAGGGACCAGGGATGATGAGCAGCACCAGCTCCACGCTGGTGTGCTTAGATAAAGCTGCTGTTGTGCTGCCTGCAAAGCTTGCCCACACCACAGCCTGTACCGGCAGCAGCATGTGGGGAGAGTCCCTCTGCTTCTGCCTCCGCTCCCCGGAGAGCTCCAGGTGCTCCATCATGATGCATTTTCCTGCTGTCAGAGCTCCACCACTACAGCGATGCTGCCGCTGAGCCAGCCAGCCTTCAGTTCTCTCTGGCATGTAATCATAATTGCCTGTAATTTCAAATGACTACAGAAAATTGTGTTTTTGCTGACAACACAGTTATGAAGTAAGTGTGTTCCTAGCTCACATTCTTTTAACTGCTTAGTTTAAAGATTTTCATCTCTTTAAAACCACATCTGAAGTTCTATTATTTCATATTGGCCGTTGAGTGTTCACAAAAACCTGTTCCATTTCACAGCTTCCTGATGATACCACTCCCTGATATCCCATGTCTCCTTTTTTTTTCAGTCTCCAGATCCTAAACAATCTTTTCAGCTTTAACATGGAGAAATTATACCAGTCCAAAATGGAAAATTTTCAAGCACTGGTGGTAGTGACAACTGTACACTCAGTCTCAGTTCAAGAGACTATGATGGAAATATATTTTGTATTTCTGTACGGTATTTGCTACCAGTTGAATTGAATAATGAATTGTAATTTTAAAAAATGCAAGTGTAAGAGAATGGATTTACTGCCAATATTAAATTGCAGTGGTGAACCTGAAATTTAAGTCCCTGCCATTGGATTAATCTCTTTAATACAATCGCTGATTTTTAAGGATGGGGGCTTTCCATCCATCCATTCCATCCATGTCTATGGATGTCACTAACCAAATCCAGTGCATGATGTTGAGCTCCGCTGGGCATGCTCTCTTTTAACAGTAGCTATGTTAAATACAGTGTGAGCAAAACAAATGTGTCCTATGGATTTAGAAAGCTGAGGTGTTTCTGGTCCTGTCCAGTGACTCTACAGCCTGTAACCAGTTTTGGATTAGATCATCAAGCAAGTTGATTTTCTCATTGTCTCTCACAGTAAGAAAGGTTTCTTCTAGAAATGCAATAAAAGTGTTAACAGAAAGACCCCGCCTAGATGAGTATTCCCTTCTCTATAACATTCTTCCACAAGGACACTTCCACATAGCTTCCATTAACATCAGGGGAAGGTAAGCACGTATGGAGACATACAACTCTGCAGCCTGAAGAGCTCTAACATGCATATGCACTTACACAAGAATACACACTCTTCACGCCTCCACCCAGAAAGTGGAAATTTAGCAGAAGGATATTAAAAACCATAACTGATCTTGTCAGGAACTCCAGACAATATTTAATTCTCCATCTCTTGGAAGAGAGGATTAGGAAACAGTTTTATAACTTGGGTGGGGAGAAACTGTTGGATTGCAATAAAGATTCTGGGCTGATGAAACAGCTCAGCATTTCTGAGTTCCTGTCTCACTGGTTATGATGTGGTTCTGCTCACGAGTATCCCAGCTGAAGTTCAGGAAGGCAGCAATAAGTTTCACAGCCTTAGGGTCGTTGCCAAGGAAGTGGAGTGTTCTTAGAGAGAAAATGAGAAAATGTAGCTGTCTCTAGTGTTCATATCTTCAGCCTTACTGCTGTGACTGCAGGAGATGGTAGTATGGCTGTACCTGAGAAAGCCAGAGGCTGGGGCCCACTTTGAAAAGATTGGTTTGGGCATGAGGGATTAATACAAATGTAAGCCTCAGATGTACCTGATAATAAAATTAGTCCCTGAACAGCCTAAACCTGTGTTTCCAATAAAATAAAGAATTTTTTTGAAATTTTTTTTTCACAGAAAATGTCACTATTTCATCCAATAAACAAAATCTAAAAACCTGGTTATTCCAATAGAAAATGAACTTTAATTCAAGAAAACATTGGTTTCACCGATTCAAGCTTTCATTTGCCTAGATGAGTCTAAATCTTCAGCTGAGATATGTTTCTTAGACATCCTGTGAGATTCTCTTGAAACATATGCTCCGTTTCCCTCTAAACAAGACAATGTTGCATCAAAATTTCTTTTCTAACATTTTGACCTGTGGGAGTAGAGTAAGCTTTTAGGTATCTGAAACAGAACTCTGATAAGCCCCATCAAAATCTTTTATCTTTCCACCAGAAGGCTGGGTGATCAGCTACACAGCACCTTGGAACAGTTCAAAGGCTTTTGCTAACTGGTAATATAAAGATCAGAGCCAGTTTGCCTACAATCATATTCAAAAGAGAAGATACACATCAAATCCAGACAGCTGGAAAAAAATCTCTAGGCTGCATAAGTGGAAGCCACAATGCCTGAAGCAGCTTTTCATATCTTTCACCTCTACAAAATTTTCTTGTCTTCAAAACTCTCATATGTTACAGCCCCATGGAAACATTTATTTTCAAATACATATTTATATATCTACCCTGCCAAGGCTAATGTTAGGACTCTAAAAGAAGTGGATAATCATGCAAGTTTGAATTCATTGCCAGTCTGCTGCAAGCATGAAGAAGAAGCTTTCTGGTTTTTTGCCATTGGTTGTTGTGCTGGTTTTGTCTGGGGTAGAGTTAACTTTCTTCACAGTGGCTGCATGAAGCTATCTTTTGGGTTTGTGTTGATGTAACAGAGGGTTGTTTGTTATTGCTGAGCAGGGCTTGCACACAGCCAAGGCCTTTTCAGCTCCTCACCCCACCAGCAAAGGGGCAGAGGCTACACAAGGACTTGGGAGGGGACACAGCTGGGACAGGTGACCGCAGGGATATCCCACATGGCATCATGCTCAGCGTGAGGGCAAAGAAGGATGAAGGAGGGATGCTCAGAGTGTTGGCATTTCTCTTCCCAAGTCACCTGTACATGTGATGGAGCCCAGGTTTCCTGGGGATGGCTGAACACCTGCCTACCCATGGGAAGTGGTGAATGCACTCCTTGTTTTGTTGAGCTTGTGTGCAAGCATTTAGCTTTCCATATTCACCTCAACTCACAAGTTCTCTCACTTTTACCCTTCTGATTTTCTCCCCCATCCCACAGAGAGGGAGTGAGCCAGTGGCTGTAAGGAGCTTAGTTGCCAGCTGGGGTTAAACCACAACAATTGTGTAGATATTTATCAGAACAATGGTATTTATCCTGAAGAAGCAAGGTATCACAAAATACTACCCTTGCCTTACTTTCACATCCACTTCCCTGAAAAAGCTATGGGATTAGACACAAGGAAAAGTACAAGGAATCTTGGTAATATGTCAGTGATTTAAAACACCTACCATGTGCTTTTCATGGTAGAAATGAATGCTGCTAAAAATTGCGGGAACATGGTGTGTGGGGATGCTGCTGAGTTTTGTTCGTCTGTGACGGCAATGCAAAGTATTCAAGATGCCTGACTCCTCTCAAAATGATTCACTCTATTTAACTGAATCTGAAAGAAACTGTGTGGCAGTACATGCATAATAGATATTTGTGCATTCAAAAAAACCATGCATATACATTACCTAAAAGGCAAACACACATCAGCCAAGCAAGGCTAACAATGATTAATCATATTCTCTTTTCCATTGATCTTCCAAGTTAATATGGTGGCAACATTGCTATTGTCTGAAACTGAGCTAAGTCCACAGCACTGCCTGCTGTGATTATTGATGGGCTGTGGCTTGATAAATATTTTAAGTCTTTGTAAAACCCAGTGCATCCTGAAATTTAATAACACTCAACTTTTCTCAAATCTTCATTTAAAAAAAAATCCTCATATGGCCAAGAACCTGCAGCTCATGAGACTATGCACAAAGTCCAATTCACTGGTCAGACACAGCCAAAGCAGTGCAGGGCAGAAATCTGCTTGGCAGAAATGCCGCTGCTCTCCTCCAAAGATGATGTAATTGATAGCACTTTGAAGAACACTGCTGCTTTGATCACTATGTGCAAATCTTTGTCTAAGTGCTCTGAAAACATTTTAATGCTTTCCTCTACATTCCCATTTCCTGGAGGGACAGAGAATGAAATATTCTCCCACTCCACTGGCAGCTATGATTACACCCCAGCACAGTGAGAGCATGTTTCCTTGGTCTCAGTAGCTGTAACTCTGCCCTGCTCTTTTAATTACTTTGTGAACGTCCCGGTATCTTTCTGCAGATTGCCAGCCAAGGACCATCATATTCCCAGCACCAGCGCTGACCTCATGGACCATTCAGTAGCCTGAGGAAATCCCTTGCTGGAGCTCCACTTCCAGTCATCTCTGCAGAGTGGTATGGTGGTGAAAGAAAACAAATTGAGCAGCTCTGAGGAAGTTTGGAAATATGTCTATGCCTACCTGTGGCAGATACTGCTGACCAGGTCTCCTTTCAGACTCCTACAGCTCTTGAGCAACACGTTTTGTGCTGACCACATAACATGCTGCAGGCGCCTCCTTCCCCTACGAGTTTCCCTGTGAAATACCTTGCAAATTTCAGAATTCCCTTCTTTACTTCCTGTCTCTGCAAGCAATGTCAGAGGCCATGTAAATAACTTGCTATGGGTCAGGGACCGTGACTTTACACAGTGAGGACATAAGCAGTCTGAATACCTAAACAAAAATTAACAGCAACCCATGCATGTGCCCGAGATGCGTCAGACCACAGCAGATTTACAGAGGAGGGAATTGCCCTGAGGCAATGCAGGAACTCAAAGTATTGTGGGAAAATATTATATCCTTCCCATGGTTTTTGCATTTTTTTCTGAGGCCTTTCTAAAGGATGGGATATTGAACAAAGCCAGCCTGATGCAACGCTTCTTCCACCGCTGTTCTGCAGGCTGGGAACAGGTGATCACCTCTGGCTCTCCCATGGGAAAGGACTAGATTATCAATGTAGGCCCCTTCCAACTGAAATAGTCCTATCCTATTCTATTCTATTCTATTCTATTCTATTCTATTCTATTCTATTCTATTCTATTCTATTCTATTCTATTCTATTCTAATTCTATTCTGTTCTGTTCTATTCTATTCTATTCTATTCTATTCTATTCTATTCTATTCTATTCCAAAAAGGTGCCTAGGCTGCAAACTGGTGCTTGTCTGTGATTCCCCTGGCTGATTTCCTCACAGTTCCTGATCCTCCAAACTCTGTCACCACGTAACAGGGCACTATTCATGTCTCTTCTTTCTCCTGGACAAAGAACTCCTTCTCCAAATTCGTGTGTTTTCAGGCCAAAGTCCGTCAATTTCAGAACCTCCATCAAAAATGAAAACATGGAGGTGCAACGATGCTACACAGTATGCAGCCCCAAGATCAGGTGGCAGCTTCGAACACCCGTTCACAGCACTGATATTGCAGTTTTGCAATATCAAACAGAACTCATAAGAAACACTCCAAATTGTCATAACTCTCTCTCTCTTTCTTTTTTTTCTTCCCAAGGGAGTTTAAGAATTACACCCCACTGAAAAGCTTAGCTTGTAATATTTCAAAGCATTTTATCTTCCGCGCTTTACAGGAACAAACTGAGTATGCCACATTTCCCAGCAATATAAACTAACTACATCTAGCAAAATGAAGTATGTGTTTAGTTAAAATAGGAATTTCCCTTTGCTCTTCATTAATTGTCTGAACCCTAACCAAAGAATCCAGTGGTTTGTGTAAAATGGGGTAACGATTGTGATTTGAACTCTATTTCCACACAGCTGGAGAACATCTTCTCTTTTCCTCATTCAAAAAAATAAAAGAAATATCAGAAATGCCATCTCTCTTCTCCTGCTGTTTGTTTCATCAATCATTCCCTTTTGTGATAATGTTAGCTGACTTCTTCAGCAGGGTTCAAACAACACAGCTCCAGCTAATTTCATTATTCAAAATGCACTTATAAACTCCACTTTATTCAGATGACAGGATGGGGTTGTTACAAAGTATTTATTTAGCCTTCTAACATCTATAATGCCATGATGGCATAGGACCAGCTCAGATAAATCTGTGTGACCCCAGTTCCTGGCACAAGAGTAAAAACTGTCAGGGGGGGCGGAAAAAAGTGTTGCCAGAGTGTGCTGCTCTCCAATAAAGAGACCTAGTCAGCAGGTTATTTTTGTAGAAGTGCCTCTGAAGAGAAAATATATTTCTGAAAATGACTGGAGAGGAGAGGTAATATTAATTTTTCCATAATTTTTGATCTACCACGAAGAAGGTATTTTGTCCCAAAGTTTTCATTTGTGCTCAGCATTGTGGTTTAGATTGAGTAAAAAATAGCATGTGCCTGCATGGGCTACTGTGATGCATAGCAGGGACAGCAGCCTAGATACCCTTCCATTCCCCTTTTCTCAAAACCACAGTGTTCAAGGGAGGATACAGTCTGGATTGCTCGGTCCACCAGGGATGGAACGGGCATGAAGGACCTGAGCTACCATTCCTGTGCCAAAACTCAGGTGTTAGTATTTAAAAAACAATCCAAACTCAAAGCAGATGTTTAAATACAATTTTAAAATGTTTTATTGAGTCAACTGCCTTTTCAGAATTTCTTTTTCTTACAGAAATTTTTACTCCACTTATGCTTTTAGAGATAATTTTTGCATTTTTCACAATTTAGGGTTACACAGGTATGTTGAAGTATGAGGGATTTTTGTTTTCCATAGAAAAATCCAGTTTGCAGATCTGTTGGAAAACCTCAGCTTCCTTGTAGTCACTAAAGAGGATTGTGTTTTTCTTAGGTCACAAATTGTATTCCTTCAGCAGCTGTTGAAATTAGGAGATAATCTAAGTCAGTTAAAGATACCCTCCTAAGGTAAATTTTCTGTACTGAGCAGAACTGAATAGAATTTTAATGTTTAGTGTAATGTAAAATGAAAAAGGATAAATTCTAATGACTTTACCCCCCCTCAAATATGCATACGATAGTGGCACATTTCTCCCAGTCTAGCTGTTTTCCAAAAATAAACAAACAGTTTCACACAGAATCTGCTCTGAGTTTCAAAGGTGGTGATGGAAAAGAGAGGAGAGGACTAGATACCATATGGTTTTGCATAGAATTAGTTGAACACTCTCTAAGAAAAATAAAGCTATGTCATTAAGGATTTCTGCCCTTGAAAAAGGTATACATTTCCAGCCATTTCTAAATTTTGCTTGTGTCCCAGACAGCTCCAAGCCTTTATATGTTGATTTTTCTGGACAAGGAGTTTTTAAAACGGGTTTTTAAAATTCCATTCAGTATCCTGGTAGGCAAATAAAGCTATAGGAACAAAACCATAGACTGAGATAAAGCAAGAGTTTTGTACCTGAGCAAATATTTCCACACAACCAAATCATTTAACCCACCAGAATTCAAATTTCCCCTGTCTCCAGAACAGCTAATGATGTGGGTAATTCAAAATAATTTTCACTAATCACTTTGATTTGGCTTCAGAATAACTTGAGATAGTAGTGTGTCAGTGTCCAAAAGGTACTCTTTTATTACTATAAAACCATGTTCACACGAGGCAATTGCCTTGAGTTGAACTGGATACAGCCATCATATAAGGTATTAGGAAACACAGCTGAAAGTAATGATGTCGAAATGAACTGAAACAATAAACCTGACATTCGACAGACATCGTACAATTTAAACTTTTCTTTCCTGCAAGATAACAATGCCACAAAAGAACACAAGATTTTTTCACTGAGGTGACATTAGTGGGATGTGGGAGTTCAGATTTCAGACTTCTCATCATAACTTTCCTAGATTTATTTACATCATGGGAAAATTCAGGACCACTGAAGGTCACCTAGTTCAATTTCCTCCTCAAGTAGTGTCAGTCATGAATTAAATCAGGCCAGGTCACTCATGGGTTTATCCTGTTCAACACCGTTCTACACTGATTAAATACAGGGTATAAGCTTAAAGAAAAAAATTAATCTAATTGAAAAATCAGATTCTAACAAACTAAAAGAACTTCAAACCCAGCAAATCATGCCAAAAAAAATAAATAACCAATTTATATTAAAAGGGATGTTCTTTAATGGCTGCTGCCTCCAAAGTAATTTTGTGGTGATGCCAATTGCCATTACTTTACTGGCAGTGATGGCAGGTCCTTTGCTGTCTGGGGCCTGAGGTGAAGACTTAAGCTACTTTTTTTCTATGCTGTTCAGGATCAACCACAGATAAGATGCAGCTGAGTGGTGTTTCTTGGGAAAGCAGCTTGAATGATGCTGATGGAACGAGAATGAAAGGAGAAAATTACATAAGAAATGCAGCACTTTGAAAACTTCTAGCAGCATTAATTCAGTGTATGTCAGTCCTGATACTATTCAAATCCATGCTAACTAGGAACAGACCAGATGCAAAACACAGAATCACCACCAACCTCATTTTGTTGAGCATGGGCATCTGAACCATGAACTTGTGCTGATTTGGGGAGTTTTTAGGAGGTGCTCCTTCTCCTACTTTTGTCAGAACTGACCAGGACTGGCCAATCTTGCAAAGTCAACAACAACATAAATGTTTAACTTCTGACACTGTGCTCTGAGAAGTTACCAGGCTTAGTTATGGGATATCAGAAAACCAATTCAAAACCTGAATTTCCAGTTTTAGCTCTCATTTGTCCTCAGCTTAAAGTGAAATGCCTGTCCAACCCTAGTCCAGCTGAAAATTTTAGCTCTCTTCCAAACTTTTCAGTATTCTATCGACCCATGAAATACAAGTTCTAGCTTCCTCAACTTGCAGCAATGACATTGGTTAAAATGCGTGCTAGGCATTTGCCATTCAATCCTTCAGGGTAAGCAGATCCTACAGCATTCACCCTGAGCTTTACAAACACAGCTTTCCTTTGTCTGCCCTTAATGCAGTCCTGCAGCTTTTTGCAGCTCCAACAAGAATGCAGCATGTGACAACTAATGGTTTCCCCTTTCCCACTGCATGTGGGAAACATGTAAGTCTCCTTACTGAAAGTGTTGTGTGGTACTGTCACAGGGGATAGAAGCAAGTCTCACTTCAGCCTGAAGCATTTTGTTTGGACATAATAAGGCATCTAAAAGCCAGGCTTTCAGAGCAGGGCAAAAAGCATCTCTGTGCTTACCACTGTTGTCCTGCAGTAGCTACAGACGCACAGTTAGCCCTGACTGTCCACACACCGGGCATTAAAATGCCACCCTGCGTGCAGGTGCTTGCCTTGGGGAAACTGTGTGCATCACCCAGCCTGGATCCTGCCAGTGAGTCTGACCTGTGAGAGCCACCCACACTGTCACTGAGCCAACAGACCAAATCTCATGGTGTTTCTCTTTGCCTTGTCCTCCTGAGCAGGGGCAGCCAGACACGGGAAGCTCAGCAGAAGGTCTCAGAGTAGATGATAACATCAGCAGAGAGTGCTTCTTGAGCCATGCAGCTATGCACTTTTTTTTTGTGGTGAGAGGTGGGAAGAACAAGTGCCATACTTTTCTCTGCTGCACAGTGGTATGATAGAGGAAGGGATTTTTCTGTTAGCTCTCACTTCACTTTCTTGACAGGCTGCAGCTGCAGTAATGAGTTGATTTCAAGGTGAAAGAGGTGTCTAAGAGCTTTTGAAAGTCTTCGTGAACCCTTATCTGCCTACCCTTAACAATGTGGCACGAGGTCATGGGGCCACCAAGCTGGCAGACTTCCTCTGGGGGTCACCTCTGAACTGCAGTCATGAGGAGCCTTTTCTGGGGAGGTGAGTGAGTGTTATGCACTGTTAGGGTGAAACCATGGTGATCCTGGAAAAAGCTCTGTCCTACAGCAACCGCCAGCTCCTCAATTCACTTTGTGTTAGAAAACACATCTTCTAGCTGAGGTAAATCGTTCTAAAGTAGTGTGGTAGTAGAAATGAGTAATAAATTGTGTGCATTTGTGAAAAAGCGGAGCTTTCAGTTTCCTTGGAAACTGAACATTTTGTGGGTTTATGGTACTCTACTCAGCAGAGACTGGCTGAGTCCTGTGTGAGTATATACACGACCACAAAGGCCAGGCTCTCTTGGCTGAAGGTTTCAGTTTCTATCGTATGTTTGGTAAAATACAGCTAAAAGGACTTCTCTGACTGGGCAACTCAGAAACCATAATGATGGGAAATACTTTTTTCATCAAAAATAAGTGCAGTTAAAGGAAGCGAACATTATTTGAAATCTTCTCTGCTTAGTCACCTACGAACTTTGTATTTTATTTTATTGCAGAATGAAACTGTGGTCAGAATCCAGGTTTGATAGTTCTGTGATCCTCCTCTAAACGGCCAAAATACCAGCCAAAACCACTCCTTTCATCTCTGGACAGAAACAAAAACGAAGAGTTAGTAATTACAGCATAACCATACCGTAAGTAAAGCAAAAAGTTATTCTCATTAAAACAATATTTAAGAAACTAGCAAATTGTAAAGTCTTCAAAGTCAGGGACAGGACCCCAAAGGCTGAGAGAAATAACATCCTGCCACCCTTCATCTCCTCAAGGCTTCCAGACTCATAACATTTTTCCTTATAAATCCCCTTCCTTTCCAGTTATCCAACAAGATGGATCTAGCCTGTGGATTAAGCATTTGCTCCCTCTAAGGCTGACACCTAAAAGCTGTCAGCAACACTTGTCACCAAATATTCACTCTGCTCAGAGCCAGAAATACATTCAGTTTTAACGAGGGCCAGCAGCAGTTTGGGAACATTTCTCTGGGCATAAGAGCACTTTTCCCCAGCAGCTGTGCAGCTCACAGTGTCAAATAGTTTTTCCAGGCACCATGTTAAAGCCTAAGAAATACAATTTTCTTTTTCCATTTGTCTTGGTCCATTGCTCTGCCATGTAGTGTTTCAGCCCAGTCTGCAGGAAGATTGTGAACTGGAGTTTTCAGTGAAATTAAGATTTTTTTAAGCCTGAGGAGCAAAGCATATAGTTAAAGGCATATAGTGACAAGGGAATCATATCACAGAATCACAGAGTATGCTGAGTGCCAAGGGATCCCCAAGGATCATTGAATGCAACTCCTGGCCCTGCACAGCACCATCTCCAAGAGTCACACCATGTGCCTGAAAGCATTGTCCAAACACTTCTTGCACTCTGTCAGGTTTTGTGCTGCGACCCCTTCCCTCTGAGCCTGTTCCAGTGCCCAACCACCCTCTGGGTGAAGAAACTTTTCCTAATACAACACAAACTTCAGGCCTTTCCCTCAGGTTCTGTCACTGGACACCCCAGACTCAACAAAAAGGCAAAAGACCAAAACAAAATTAATTTCTGTTCTCCTTTTCACTAAGATACGGATGTCTCAATCCTTAGCACATCATTTCTAGTTTTGGCAGTACGTCACTGCTCCATCAGGAGTAGATGGGATATGTGTTCGTGATGGCCACAACGGCCCTGGAGTAAAGATATTGGAGGAAAAATAATGAGAATTCTCTCAGACCCAATCCAAACAAGCATGACACATTTTGCACTACATTTAGGGGAGAGAGAGAGGGACTCCAGCTTCCAGCTGCAAAGCTGGAGAGCAGATGTTTCAGCTGCAGTGTGGACACAGGTGTGAGGACTTACAACTGGAAAACAATAAAGTTTAAAGGGAACATTTGTCCAAGTAAATTGGGGCTGTGGTGATTAGTTGACAACAGATTTCTGACATCCTGGAAAATTCCTGCAAATGATACTGTATCTATCAGGGCTTTAAGATTATTGCTAGCTTATGCTAGCTAACGTAGAAGTACCACATGATTTACCGAAAGCTGTTGCCAGGGCCAGTGCCCTGGGATGATTGCACAGCTCTGCCTGTTCAGCCAGACCCATGAGGTTCATACAGTCACAATTCCCCTCCTTCTGGACAGAAGTCACATGAGTGGTGTCGTCAGGTGTCAGGAGCTCGTGTGAGAGAGAGGACTTGGTGACAGCTCTTATGCCGGAGAATAAGAAATCCATGAACCTTTTCACACCACCCTCACTTCCACCAAAAACCAGTCAGACCACAGCTGGGAGGAACTGTGACTTTATCTAAGGGTAAAGCAATTGTTTTCAGCTGTGTTTCATTTCTAAGGCTGTCCTCTAGAGGGACTTAACTAGAAACACGAACGGAAATCAAAGTGAATCAAAGTCTTGTGCAAGTCCCTGTAATGACAGGGAAAGTGTTTGTCACCAGCCCCAGAGCAGTGCTTGGAGGTGCTCCTCACATGGTAGGAGCAGTGGTGGCACTAGTGGCACCCACCAGAAACCACTCACTGCTTTCCTAGTCCTTCTGTCACCAGCAAGCATTGCCAGAGCAAGGGAGGCTCTACCACACACTGCCACAGACACAGGAAGAGGCTTCCCTGGGCATTTCACCGTGCTCCAAACTGAAAAAGGTACAGGAAAAAAAATCCTACAAAGTTTTTTTTAAGCAAGTAAATTGACCAGGATCTGAAGAAAAGGCAGGCTTGCTTGCTTTTTTTTCTCCAGGAGAGCATTCAAAAGACCCACTGGGCCAAGTAACTAAATATCCCTCTCCTCTAAATGCAGCACTGAAATTCATGATATGAACCTTCACATTTTTCCTTCCTGTGGCTCAGTCTGTATGGCACTAAATTGGTTAACAGTCCCTGCCAGCAATCCTTGCACTGCAGGTGGCACAGAAATGTCAATTTTAATTCAGCATTTTATATTCAATAAAAATTCTAAGCTCATGTGTGGGGAGGAATTTTTTCTTGTGGAAAGAATCAGCAAAACCTGTATGTGGAGGGATAGCATCAAGATGTGTAATATGGCCCTGAAAATTAGTCTCCACTGTATATGTTTACTATGTATGTATAAATATTACATATGTTTATACATGCACACACAAAATTTATTTCCAACATTAAGGTCATCATGTTACAGACATTTACACTTCCAAGACTGATTTAATCCTCTTGGTGCTGTTTTCATCAGGCCTCACAATGTACTTCAGAAGCTGTCAGTGCCAGCTGAACTGTGCTGTTGAACCAGTTTCCAAGATGAATTCAAATATTCATGCATGAGAGGAAAACTGAGATTCAAAGTCAGTTCCTAAATTACAAGATGATAGATATTTCTTTTCATGAATAGTCTGAACGTTACTGCCAGAGAAGAGAACCAAAGGGGAACTGATAACCTCTGCTAACATTTTGGACCCTCCCTTGATGCCACATTTGGCTGAGGATGATCATCAGAATTGAGAGGTGGATTGAGTCAGGTTGCCCACTACATAGGCAGTCTTTCTCCTAAAGCACTGCAGGTCAGAAGCCTCTTTAGTAGGTAGTTTTAGGCCAGCTCAGGGCTGTAATGCAGAGCGCTATAGAAAATCCAACAGTTGACCTCAGGAATCCAAACCTGGGTGCTCCTCAGCACATCCAGGTGCTGGTATGACTGTGAAATGAGTAATGAGTTTTCTTTAATGCACAGAACAGAACTTTTCCCATCAGCTTAACTGGTTTATTGACGTGTGTCAGGCATTTTGTCTACCGGTGCAGCCAAAAACAGTAATATTGAAGCGCAGTGCCTGTCGTGTGAAATTATGTGGTATGAGCCTTGCCTGCCACCACATGCTTACCAGAACTCTGGGCTGGCCAGGAGCATCTCTCAGTCCTGCCTTTTCTATTCCTAGCATTTGATTTTCTTTTATCAGCTTATCCAAAAGAGCAAATGGGTTTTCTTCCTCTTCACACTGCTCCTTCTTACCTGATGTCTTCTCTCTTGGCTCAAGGGCCTCCCATGAGCGCTGACAGAAATTCACATACAATAAGAATTTTTGTCCCAACTCTTCTGCCTCCTCAGTCTTCAAGGGTGCAGTGGGCAGGGTGTGTGGCATGAGGCTGTGTGGGTGCTGTAGTCAGTATACCCAGAGCACTGGGTGGAAGTTTTCAAGATCCCTGTCTTCCCTCTTTTGCTGGGCAAACAGGCAACACCTCCTGCTCTGGTTTCAGATTCATGCCTGAATAACAGAGTCTATGTGAAGGCTATTGTCAGTCTTGCACATCTCTTCCCTTTCTCCTTCCAGTTATAAACCCAAGATTACACAGTTTGGAGTGTCTTTCTTCTGAGCAATGAATTTACAAAAGCTCTTTTCTCTTTCCTGACAGTGACTCAGCCCTAGGGAAATAAAATAGTGTGAGTAGGGAAATAAAATAGTGCAAGTAAACACTGAAAATTAATTTTCAAAGATCCCTAAAAACATGATGTGCAGGAGATTTTTGGCAAATTTTTGTCGTTTGTTGCACGCTTCTCTGCTGTTGTCTTTACAGGGTAAAGACTTGATTTGCAAGTGAGATACATGTCTGCAAACTTAGCATTCTCAGGTGGGAGACTTCCAAACATGAGCCTTGAGGCTGCTCCAGACAGTCCATTTTTGAATGTTCTACTCAGCTTGGAAAAATTCACATGCTCTCCTGCAGTTTAAGTGAAGGAGGTGTCTGATGAGAAGGATTACAGCTTAATATAACATTTGGCATGCACTCCTATCTGTGAGTGCTTCAGCTTGGGGCTTGAGCACCAAACCAGTGACTCAAAATCACACAAACAAACAGACCATGTTTATAAACAACGTTTATAATCCCATTGTGTAAAGTGATTACTACATTACACAGAAGACCAGATGCTTTCATGAGTGAGCAGCCCAGATGAGACAATTCCCTTCCCCACAGTGCAAACTGACAGGCTGAATTCTGAGCTCAGGTTGGTTTAGATGAATATTTTTCATGTCCCAATCAATGTCACTGACACCAGAATGAAGGTCTAGGTTATTTTCTTTCTAATGCTTTTAAAAGTTTTGCACAAAGTGATTGTAGAATAAGCAAGCAAAATTATGCTTTAGGAATCATTAAAAACCTGCACCCCAGTTCTGCACCTCCAGGGAGACTTCATGGACCACCAAACTCAACTTGGTTCGTAACCCACTGTGAAACAGGGTGATGCAGAGTGGTCACAGGAAGAAATAACCAGCTTTCACTCTTGTATTCACTTTATTTAAAAGAGCAGCAAGACCTAAAAGGCCTGCTTGTGAAAAGCCAAACCAGGGTGTCTGTTTTCCTACTGGTACATTTCAAAATCAAGACTTTTCAGCACTGCAAGAATGAACCCTGAAGCAGCCTGAACTCTAAAATACGTTATTGGGTGCCAGGGGAGCAATGTTCATTCTCTGCTGGAATAAGTTGGTCTAACTCTAGCACAGCAGCAAACATGAAAAAAGGAAAAACCTTTTTTCCTCCGAAATTGCAGCCTGAACACCAAACAAAAATCAACTTGCAGTCAAAGCTTTGAGGAAAATGGGCTTCATGTGGACTTTAACAAAAACTCTTCCTGCACACAACAAAATGAACATCACAACACTAGCAGTAACTGTGCCTTTAAGGACTTTACCCTAAGTAAAGACCAAGAAAGTCAGCTGGTTAAACACGTGCTGGAGGAGAACTGCTGCCATCATTTACACAACGCCGTGCCTAAGATGGTTGTTAAAAAGAACAGCAGTAGGAAGATTCAGGTAGACACATGGAACAGATTTTCATACACTGGAAAGCAGAAAATGCAACTGCTGTGGCATTACATTTGATATTTATGCTTTATAGGCTTTCTTTTGTTTTTAATACTGCCTTATTTTACAAAGCACAACACGCATTTTACCACTTCACCACGCACGGACACACCCGTGCAGCAGCGCGGTGCTGCTCGGGCAATACGCTTTCTAAAGGGCGTGTGTGACCCCTGTCTCAGGCGCTGATGGCCTCCGGGATGAAGCGCGGCCGGCGCAGCGCGGAGCCTCCCGCCGAGCATCCCTCGGGCTCCTCCTCGCGGGCGCGGCCCCGGCCGGGACCCGCCGCACGCCGCTCACAGCCGCGACACGCACGGCCCGGCACCGGCACCGGCACCCCTGCTCGGGGCGAGAGGCCTCTCCTGTGATCAGCCCCCACCTTTTTTACATGTTTTTTTTTTTTTTTTTTTTTCTTTTTCAATCAAAGAATCATAAAACGGTTTGGAAGGGACCTTTAAAGGCCGTCTGGTCCAACCCCCTGCAATGAGCAGGGACATCTTCAACTCGATCAGGTTGCTCAGAGCCCCATCCAACCCGGCCTTGGATGTTTGCAGGGATGGGGCATCGACCACCTCTCTGGGCAACCTGTGCCAGGATTTTGCCACCCTCACTGAAAACAAAACTTCCTTCTATCTTCTGTCTCAGGGCTTTAGGAAGGGCTGGAATTAGGTAGTGAGCAGACCTGTATTAGTCATAGATTTGTGCCACTGCTGTGCTGACAAGGACTTGGGGGTGAACTTGTCACTTTACAGGCATAAACGACGGTGGGAAAAGGAGGTGGGTAGGCGCAGGTATGGCTGGTTTCCTTTCCCTCATCTCCCGGGGGTGTCTCCAGGGGTCTGTGTTGGAGGGTTGCAGAGCTGGGTCATTCTTTGTGGGTGGTGGAACACTGATCTTTCACCCCAGGAGCTGCAGTAATTCACAACAGTTATTTAAAATTTAAAGTTGCTTTTAACTTCTTTTAGCAGAGTTCTCAGAAGATTTGGCTAAGACTGTGAGATTCACTGCTGGAAATAGGGAGATACATTGATTTTTTCAGAGGTGAAAGGTTCAAAAACAGAATTCAGGCAGGTTCACTGGCAATTCTGAGGGCACAAAGGATTTTATTCTCCCCACACCGGAAATTTATGGAGAATAAATAGGTAATCTGTGCAACTGGAATAACCCCCCTCCATACACACACGCTGCTCAATGTACTAGCCCTGGTCCTGTGTTTGGAAGAGGAGTTGCATTTTTAACTGTAACTATTGGTGAAACACAATAATATTACTTCCCACTACAGTTCTTGATTTGTTTATACCTCTGGGCTATGTCAACTACCTGAACACTGACACTATGAAAATAACATCAAATAAGTTGCCAGTCACCTAAAGACACAGGATCTACAAAGGTTTATGCTTTGGCAGATCCTTATGCCTTGGCTGATTAATCACTTGAATGCAGTGCCAGCGGCCAGTGCATGATGCCAAGCTTAAGCATAAGTCTTTATTAGAGTGGGACCTAGGATGGTCAGGATCATTATATAAATGTACTAAATAACCTTTTAGTCCACTGAGATGGAAATTTAACACTGCACTGTGTGACTGAACGTGCACAGAGTGCTTTGCAATAGAGAGATGACAATAGTATAGTGATGAAAAAGAGGAAGGCATTGACCTTAAGCGTCTGTGAGAATCTGTAGGTAAGTCCACGATCTGCAGCTTCTGAAGAAAACAGTATTTCAAACACAGGGCAAAATAAGCTGAACTCTGGCATCAGCAAAACAGAGATTAAATGCTTGAAAAGACAAAAAGCCTGTGCTGGCAGTTCAAAGGAAATAAGCTGGACAATAATCAAAATTCAGCTTGGCGGAATACAGAAAAGCATTACTGCAGTCTGGTATAACCTCTAAGAGGCAAGTTTTCCAATTCACTTTTTTCACAGTTAGAGGGATCCAGGAGTCATATAACAGCTGATCAGATTTTTTTTTTTAGGTGAGGCAAATAGAGAAATGCTAGCATTCACATTGTTTGCAGCTTCATTGCTAAGTGAGTAGTTAATGAAGCAGTGAACTTCTGCAAATCCAAGCTGCTGTGCACTACTGTGCTAACTAGATAGTATTTTCCAAATTGCCTAACTGCATGAATGACTCCAAAGCAAGCTTGTGTTGAAGAGAATTACCTGGAATTTTTTTTCCATAGACCATGCTAGACATCCATATCAATTAATTTGGTGATGTTCAGTTGATGTTTAATTTGTGCTTTATGAGCAGAGCTCCTGGCCCAAACTTGTTCATGTTCCCTGTGAGGCTTACATAACTACAGATAAAAGCCCTTCCTCACCAAAGTCACCATGGACAAAAATAAAGCTGTGCACCATCAGCATAAAGTGATAAGTACCTAACAAGTGAAAGGAGACAGCTCAGAAAAAGAATAGTGTTTAAAAAGGGAAGAAGACAAAAGTCATCAAATAGATGCTCAATCAGTTGATTCCATCAATAGATGGAAATCAGTTGAATCAGTCAGGCAAAGGATGTCTCCACAGTTATGGACTTCAGGGCATTTGTTTAAATGAGAGAAGAAATCACCCAAGGTCCCCTTGACACCCTTAGGCTGAGATGCCTGTGGTCCATTTCACAATGCAGTACATTTACCCTGCTGAAATAAGCCAAATAGACATAAATATTTCTGACCTATTAAGGGAATTTACAGTTCTGAAGATCTTCCCCTCAAATAGTCATGCCTCACTCTCACACTGGCTGGTTTGTTTCTCTGGACAGCAGAGGTAAAAAACAGTGTTTCTGGATATGATTTTAATGATTGTGGTAGTCTTGTTATTGTAACTACTCAAATGTAATCTCAAATACTCTTCAGCTTCACACAATTAGCAATAGCTGTTCAAAGAGTACAGGCTGGCATAGTAAGGTAATCCATGACAAGAAGAAGAAGAAAAGAAATTTCCACCAGGAATGGTGAGAACTGAACTCTCTAGGTGGTCACTGAAGCCACAGCCATCTGAAAGCTTCACCCAAGGGAGCACAGACAGAAATAAAATGGAGATATATTCAGGTCATGCTTAGTTGATGAAGTAAGCCTTGCTTTGTAACATGATGAAAAGGTCAGTATCAGGTCTGAGTTATGTACTCTGTTACTTCACATGGCAAGTACAGGTAGTTTTCACTGGAATATTTACTACCTGCCTTCTCCAATGTTCCCCATAATGGGAAGAGCCTTACTAGCCTTTGAAAAGAAACAGATTTTTATAACTATTCATAACTACATTTATGGGCTATTTATAACTCTAGTGTAGACTTCTGCTTTTCACTTCTAGCCACAGATGTGACTCTGCCGAGTGCCACTGCATGAGAAGTTAGTTGGGAAAACGGATTATCAGAGACTGAACCTGTGGCAGTCTTAGCAGGAATTCAGAGATGCAGCAGCACGTGCGCCCAGTGAGAGAGTGAATTATCTATTAATTTACAATACCATTTATATATCCTAGCTCCAAAAAACCATTGGACAGTGTGCACACTTGTCCTGAGGTGATTGGATAAAGCCCTAGACATCCACTTCAGACTATTTGTCCCACATACTAAAAAACAGAACTTAAAAAACACCAGATGTGAAAGTTATTTACAAAAACCTATCTTACTGTTTACATAGCTTGCATAGCAACGGAAAATTCTCACAGAATTAGTGCAAGGAGATGGAAAATCTCTCTGCTTAGCAGCATTTCAGTATCCACACTGAGCCCTCTGTGAGGATTTAACGAAAGCATAGTAAAAATGGATAGATAAATATCACTTAATGGCTGTCTCATTTCTTGGCACTCTGTCAGTTACATCTAGAACTGGTCAAGGAAATGTGTCAGCCCAGCTGGATTGGTGGGTAAGAGTGGGAAGGAAGATAGAGACCACTACTGAATGAAGGAAAAATACAGCAGAGTATCTTGTTTTCCTTTTTAAATTGCCACATATCAAAAAGAACAACAAACCCCAATTCCAGATAAACTTTTTTTAGGCCAGCCTTCAAGGTTTTTCTCAGGTGAAAGAAAAATCAATGTTTTAGTTTTGTTGTTCTCTTGTTACCATTGCTTTTAGAGGCAGATCAATTTTAAATGAAAACAGTGCTCTTTTGAAATGAAAATGAGAAACTTTTTATCTAGAATATGTCAAGCTCAATAGGCTGATATTTTTCATTATTCAGATGTCTAAATGAATGCATCTTCCTCCATTTCTTTTTTTTTTCAACTAAAATTATTGACTCGAGCTCAGAAACAACTGGTGCCTATGATATGTCTACAATATGTGCACTTTTTTTGCCAAAAAGGGTACATGCCAGAGCCTGAGGGCCAGAAGAGCCTCACAGCCAGCTGCTGAGGCCACCCCAGCTAATGGGGGCTGCCCACTAGCAGACATCTGTGCACAAGGAGCCACTGTGGCCCTCAAGCTTGGTGAGAGAAAAGACAGTGAGTGGGGGAAACACAACACAGCTGCTTTTGAACCCTCTTTCTCTTTGCAAAGTTTTCAGTAAGTGGAAGGAAGGAACATAAAAATCCCTAGCTTTGACTACAGAGTTGTTAAAATAACTTTGCTTTGGCTAATAAGCTGCTAGGGTCAGAATTAACAGGCTTTTTTCTTTTCTTTTTTTTTAAATTCTCTCTTTTGCTTAACCCTTCATTTCAACTTTCATAATACCTGCAATAAGATTTTCTCTCAGTGTCAGATCGATAGTGCCCCTTCTCCCTGTGTGCTGAGGAGCCTAAAGCAGCAAGTGCAGGTCAAATCACCTGCCCTGGATCACATCACATCACATCACATCACATCACATCATATCACATCACATCACATCACATCATAGGGCCTTTTCTAACCAGTGGAATTACTGTCCACCTCCCGACTCCTACAGGGTGAGAAGCTTCCTAGGCTGTCTCACAGAGGCAACAAAGCAAAAAACGTGGTGAGAAGGGGGAGGAGGCTTGCCAGGACAGACTTCTGCTACTTCTGTAAGCAACCTGAGGGATTGTTCTTTGTTAACTCACAAGTGCACTAAGCTCCTCAAGCTCCTTTCCCACTCTCCTCACTGCCTAAACTCAACATCTCAAACCCCTTCTGTAGACTTTGGTAGGAACGACTCCATTTTGCAGCAATAAGGGATAAATACATCTCCATGTAGACTCACGGACCATGCACCACACTTGTGAATCTCTGCAATTTTATTTCTTCACTTTGAAAAAAAGAAGGTTCAAATCACAGACTTGCACACTAACTGAGCACCGAAGCTGCCTTTAATTCTGACATTCACTTAATGCTGACAAATTAGTTGAGTTCTTGCAATTTACATGAGGTTTCATCAGAATATAGTTCAATATTCAATTAGGAACCTTTTTTTTTGGGGAGGAGGCATCATGCAGAACTTTGAACACTGTGATCAATATATTAAAGAACAGGGAGCCTTTGAAGCAGAGCTGCTCTAATTAATTTACTTTATTTTGCACTTTGCTTGACTCAGAAAAATATTCTTTCACTTCCAGTCTGTTCCCAGTATTGATAACTGATCGTGCCCCAGCATGAAGGGACTGGATAAGCAACTCTCCTGGGTGATACTCAACCCTCCATTTCTGAGATACTCCAGTGAACGAGCCTTTGAGCAGCAACCTGCAAACAAAACCAAAACATATTTGTCTCTTTTGCAAATACATCGTGATTATTCTACATTTATAGGCATCAGCAATCCTTAGATTTGCTGCTTCCTTTAAAGCACTTACTGATGTTGTACCAGCCAGGCCTTTATCTATGACAACATGCCAGGCTGAGAATCCATTACAACACAACCACTAAATATATGCTAGTAGCAGATGTGCTCAGTGGCTTGGGAAAAATAGATGTTATATTTAATTATGTGACATAGTAAAACAAAGCAGAAACAAAATCACACATGCAGTTAATGAAGGGCAGGAAACTTAGATTATTAGATTCATTTATGAATTATTATAGATTTATTTATTAATTATTAGATTTAAGAACATAATACTAAGCATGTGTCTTGCCCAGATGAGACAATTTGCTGAATTCAAGTCACTGCTAAACCTGAACAGTCTGTCTGGATCCTACACTTCTTCTTAATACTTAGAATCAGTGTCTAGAACATTAGGATCAGAGTGTCTGAGGTCAGATTCAAATATCTCCAGAGTGGAGTATAAATAAATGGTTTAAACTTGCAGCCATCTGTGGTAAGGGTTATCATCCCTTGACTCTAAAGACAGAGCAATTACCAGTAGCCTTCAGCAATTATGAAATGCAGGGTGATGTTTCTTTACCACTGCAGGCTTCAGATACCATTACATAAACCTACACGACACAACAATTATTGGATTCCCAAACTGTGTCCTCTGCTGCACCAGCAGCCCTCAAACCCTTCCTGTGCAGCCTGCAAAAGGATGTCAGTGTACGAGGGATGGCAGGAAGGGAGCACACACAGCCCCAGCACCAGCACTTTCCCAAAGAAGGCTCATGTTCCCCCTCCTCCTCCCACCCTGTGCAGGGGCTGGGCACACCAGCAATGCTTGGGTCACAATTGTGAGGACAAGAAATGGTGGACAAATAATGGGTTGTCACTGTTTTCTGTGTACAAAGCCAAGGGATGCTTCTCCAGGGCATCAGTTCAGGCAGGACACTGCAGTATGGAGTAAGCGAAAGGAGCACATCAGCATTTCTGGCTCACCATCACACAGATGGCAGAGGGTTTGTCCTGGTTGAAACGCCACAGAGGCATATTGTGCCTTGTGTGGGCCCTACCATACAAATGAAATGGTATTCCCCATCCATCTCCCTCACTGTTTTCCCCACCTTTCCCTGATTTTCCCTGGTCTGCATGTTTGAGAGCTGTGCAACTGGATACACAGCTAAGGTGGTAAAAGTGACTGCTGGACACCACTGTGACCTCAGATCACAACCAGTTTTGTCCTTCTTGATAAGACTGGGTACTTTGAGAGAGCATGCCATTATTTGAAAGACCGTAGTGCAGCCTCACAAATACAAAATGCAAATCTTTGATTGTACAGGCAAATTTATCTTTGTCACTACATACAAGTGCTTTACCTTGCAGCTCTACCACTCATTCAGTGGAGGTTTTGATTAAATCCTATTTAACATGAAAAATTATTGGTACCTGAGGACAGATAGCTCAACAAATATTAATGAGAAAAATTAAATAAGGAGAGCTATTAGTAAGAATAATACCCTTAGGCCCACTGTCCTTCACCTGTCTGGGGTTTAGGGCATCACAGCATTTACTATATTTGCAGCCTAGTACCCAGCTGCGAGATTTTGCTAGTAATTGACAACAGATAATGCAATAAAAAAATCATCTGTAAGATTTATGGAGATGGTAAGGCTTAAAATAGAACAGAAGTCATCTTGAACTGAAGCAAAATTCCCAGGACAGCAGAGTAAGCCATAGTTATAGTGGAATTTCAACTAGCTCTCATTGCAATTTGAAAACATAAACAGAAGTGGATACTGTATATTCTATAGTAATAATTTACTTTTAGAGATATCTAGCACTAAACAATTGGCCAGGAGCACTGTAATGTATCAATAATGAATAATCTTTGAGCAGCACTTTGCATCTAAATGATGCCAGTGTACTTTCTAGATTAAATACCTGGCTGTTGTAGCTCCACCGCAGTTGGAGTGATTTCAGAGAATCCACACTTGTACACTTGAGTGAAGGATGCAATGATATTTTTCTTTTCATGCACGTTGACATTCAGCCACCGATGAACAGCTGTCTACCAGCTAACAACACTGCTTCATGTGACTTCAGATAATACCGGTCTGAGTGAAACCTGGACAGAAATGAGACAGACGCAAATCATGAACCAAGAGGTTTGCATCTGAATAAAGCTGCCGGGGAGCAATTAGTAGCACTGTTATTGATTGACATGCTGGAACGTGTAAGACAATTATTCACCTCTTGATTTTTCCCCTATAAATCTGTCCAAGAATAGACATTTTTGTATACAGACTATTTGAGTCCTTTTGATACCTAATCACTACCAGTCCCATCACCAAACACTTCATGGTGGCAGTGAGATTCCCCCCATGTAGTTTTTTTGCACATCGTAGTCCTTATATTCCTTTCACATGTGGCAGAAATCTTACAAGAAGTCAGGTAAAAAATAAAAATAAAAGTGACTCAGAACCTTGTGATTAATCTTCAAGCAATTTATCTAGGATGGATCAGGTAGCTCAAGTCAAATATTAATTACTCACATCTGTTGCTGAGGCAGCTGGGCCTGCCATGGCCCTCCAACACTTGGACACAGAAGGCAGCTTTCCCATGTTCATGGGTGCTTGGCTCCAGTGTTTTGGCTGGGGTTTTGCCATCTCTCCTTTCTCCGACAGAATGCTGTGGTATTATAAATAGAAAACTCCATCTGCTGTGCGGGAAACCGAATTGCAGCTAACGTCCATGTATTTCTCTTGCCCGTGCTCAGGGAGGGGCCTGCCATTCAGGCAGTAGTGTCACAGGGCTGTACAGGTCCAGACAGGCTATTTGTGTGTCTTACACTCCTTTCCACTAACCTGTAGTAACAACAGAAGAAAAATAGTTGGTCCCGCCGTGGGCTCCATGAAGGTGGAGTTGCTTCCACACAAGTAACCCACTGGATCACCCCAGGGCTGTGTGGCCAAGCAGCTCTGTAGAGGGACTCCCATTGATTCAGGAGGCTCTGGATAAGGTCTGAGTGCTCTGCACCACGTTTCCAGCGACCCCAGTTTTCCACAGTGCTTGGCACAGCTCCAGTGCTCCCACAGATCCACCTGTGGGCTCACAGCCTGCAGCAGGCTCCCGCAAAGGCACAAGCAGAGGTGGGGCCATCCCTGCAGGACAGCACGGGGCTTCTGAACAGTGGCTGGAGGAGACAAACAGACCACTGCAGAAGATCACTAGGGTGTTCAAGAGATGGCACTACAAAAGCTTAGAGATTTGCACTTCAAATAGCCAGTTCCCTGGTGCAACACAGTTCTTACCCCATGACAGCGTCTCATAGCAACTCCTCATTAATTTGTCTAAATATTTTTCCTTTAATGGACTGCCAGCCTGTCCGACTCCTCTCACTTGTATACACCTACCCAGACCCTTTCCTGCAGAGGCAGGCATGATGGTGCTGTGAGCTGGCAAGGCTGGTGGCAAGGAGCAAGGTGGCCGTGACTACACAACAGAGCAGGACAGCCTGTCCCCTGTCCCAGGCAGCCAGGACTGCCTGGCACAGCGGGCAAAGGAACCAGAAGGAAGTGATACATTAGGAGTACTTGAGATGTCAGCAGTGTGCTGGGGCATAAGAAACAAAATCCTGATGTTGCAGGCATCATATTCCCTCAATAAATCTGTTAATGGAAAAGAACAAGCACAAAAAAGTTTGGTATTAAAACACAGAACTACAGAAAGACACCACAGTAGCAATTCCAGATGAAACTAAAGAAATCAGTAACTCTAGTCGAGACTGACTGGGAAAAAGACCTTAATACATGATGCAGAGGGAACCTGAAGTTCACATTTTATTCTTTTGCTCTGGGGTTTCAGAAACGTACCTGACATGGAACATGCAAAACTTAAGAGATTTCAGAAACAGCAAAATACAATCAATGAACTTTATCCAGTTGTCAAGATGTCAAAGTTGTTTTTTAATGAATTCCCAACATTTGAGCATTTGCCTCGACCTTCCAGTGGCTTGATATCTACTCCTGATACTTTTCTTCTGGTACATATCAAGGAGGGGATCAGCATAATTGTACTTGTGCTGTGTTTGGAATGTTATGAACCCAAGTTAAAAAGCATTAATTATCAATAAAGGCTGTTCTCATATTTTGCATGTGTCTGAATGCTCCCTTTTGATGTCAGTGTATGCAGCCTGTAATCTGATCAAACTCATGGTAAAGGGTCACAATGTGACACCTTCAGAGCCATCATGGCAACCCACCGAGCCACTGTGAACTCACTACTTCCAAAAGACTACCTCAATATCCAGCTACAAGACTGTGAGACACACTCCTCATGCAATTTTTATTTTTCTGGGGCAGTAGTTTGCTCAAATGCCATTCAAGCTGTATGGCTTTTTGTTGGTCTCTGTTCCAGAATTCATTGTCAGGAGACAGCAGCTGAGAATTCAGAGTTTCCAAAGATTTATAAAGCAACCTGGAAAAAAAGCCCCACAGAACTAACTAGTAAAAGCATTTAAAATAGATTTCAGAAAAAAATACTGCCGTGCTACAAGAATAGCATCTCCAAACTATTTTTATACACAGGATCAATTTTTGCCAATTAGACTGTGTTAGATAATCTGGAGAAGAAAATTGTTTTGTGATCATTTAAGATTAATATCTTATACAGAGCTATGCTCTTACGTCTGCTCTTATGTCAAGCTGTCAGATAAAGTGCTAAAGTAGAAATAAAACAAATACCAGATTTCCTTTTTTGTCTGGCTTTAAGAAAAGTATACGGAGTGCCCCAAATAAATGCTCATTATGTTACTTTTCTTAAAATAAGATTAGAAAATAGTTTAGCACATAAAAATCCTCTGCCATCCTAAATTAGTTGACAGGCCCTGACAGAGAGACTAGAGACAGTCCTTTTATCTGATGGAAAAAAATCTTTCTTCCTGGACTGAGGTACGGCAGCTTTATTCATTAGTATTTTCATTTTATTTCTTTAGAAAAATGCTGGTGGGTGAAGGAAGCAGACTGTCTTTGGTAGGACATTATTAACCTAGACTTTGGGAAGCTGCAGTTTGCTGCTCCCTGCAGGCTGGGAAAATCACTGAAATCCACACTTGCACTGAAATAAATTCCCTGAAGGAGCTGGGACATTATCTCTCCATGCCACAGTTCACAATCTGGAAAATAAGGGTCAAGTATTTTGTCACTTTAAAGGAGACATGAAAGAATGACACTGCTTGACTTACAGGTTGTCTGGATACAGATATCCATTAGCGAGTTATAAAAAAGGATTTATCTCTGAATTTCCTCTCTTCAGCCAAACAAAAATGTCATCTGTAATAAGTAGAACATTTACCAGCTTGTACTGAAAAATACTTTAGCACATGCATGTGGATACTGAAAAGCTGCTAGGCAGAGAAATTTTCCATCTCCTTGCACTGATTCTATGGGAATTTTCCTTTGCTATGCAAGCTATGTAAACAGTAAGATAGGGTTTTGTAAATAATTCTCACACCTGCAGTTTTTCCACTTATGTTTTGGTACAGTAACATAACATTTTTAAATGGGCGTCTGGTGCTTCAGCCTATCACCTCAGGACAGGTGTGGACACTGTCCAATGGTCTTTTGGAGCTAGGATATATAAATGATATTGTAAAATTAATAAATAATTCATTCTCTCACTGGACTCACATGCTGCTGCATCTCTGAATTCCTCCTAAGCCTGCCACACATGCATAGTGAGATGTGCTTGGAGGGCAAACTTGTCTAGCATGAAAGAAGGTTGGTGCCTTTGTGATCTATGGGATTCAGAATCACAGACCACCTTCCTGTTTGGGGTTTGTACAGTCATTAGTGCAATAATTGTCCTGATCAGTGACAGGTGCTCACAGGCTTTGCAGTGCCACAAACAACACTGACAAAGAACAGGCTCACAAACAATTTGAACAACCACTTATCTTGCAGGTTCAGAGAGATCAGAGATTTAGGGATGTGCGCGTAACATATTGCAGGGTTTAGATTTCTTTTCAAATTGCCAGGTTAGGGAACCTCAGTCCCTGAGCCTTTAAAGGTATGATCAAAATAAGCAAAGGAATGGAGCATGTTTGTCAAGTGAGGTATCATGATGTCTCCAGGAAGGCACTTCTGCCAGTTGTGGCAGGTTCCTGAAAACTGGTAGTGTAGTTTAATTAGAAATATCACCAGATATAGGAGAAAAAAAATACTTATAATTGGGACCAAAAATTATTCACTGAACTTTTGGAAATTAATGCCATCTACAAGCCAAGCAACACAGATTTGTCCATAGCCCAGCAAGGCTGACTCAGAAATCAAGGCATCAAAAATTATGTAATATTGTAGCAAATGCCACTTCTGACTACTATGTTGAGAAACTGGAGAAAGAGTTTTCTTTGGCAAGGCAAATCAACGCCTATTTCAGCTACAGCCTACCTTAGAGTTTGATGATAAACGTTAGCACCTTCTTACTTTGGTTTCTAGGCTAGTGATGAGCGATATCCCACACTGCATAGTTCTCACTACCAACACCTTCCCACCAAGAGCAAGACCGTGGCAGATTCTCCCAACAGTTATTCCTTGCACCATCTGCATTTTTTTTTTCATTAGCTTTTGATAAAAACAGCCTGGAAGTTCCAGACACAGTGCAAGTTGTCAATGCACACATACCTCGAACAGTAACCATGGCATTGCTCTGCCGCTGCTGTGCTTTTAAGCCTCCAGCCTGGGCAAAACACACGTGAAATCTCCAGATGCATAACATAGTGCTCTGATGAGCTTCTTGACAAAAACTGCCAAATTAACACCTTGTTAATGATTTAATCTGGCACTTGCCCACTGGACTGAAATTGCATATCTTATGATGAAAACTAGATCAAGACTAATGCCTCAAATTTCTTATTTAGGACAACCTTGCAAAATTTTTCAGGTGATTGTTTGAAAATTTCTTTCTTTTTTTTCCATGTGAGGAGGGGCTGAAAGAGAGGGGAGGCTGAGAGAAGACTTAAAGGCACCTGATCAATGTGTATTGATCACCTGATGGGAGTGAATGAAGGTTAGGAAGCCAGACTATTGTTAGTAGTGACCACTGATGGGACAAGAGGTAACAGACACAAATTAGAACACATGATATTCCAACTGCACACAAGAAAACAATTTTTTACCATAAGGGCTGTCAAAACCTGGCATAGGTTACCCAAGGAAGTTGTTGAGTCTCCATCCTTGGAGGTATTAAAAACCTGATTGGACATGGTCCTGGGCAACCTGCTGTTAGGTGACCCTGTTTGAACTGCGGAGTTGAGCTAGAGGACTGGTATCAACACAGGCTGAGGCTGAACAGATCAAGAGCAGCCCTGATGAGAAGGATTTGGGGGTGCTGGTGGATGAGAGGCTGGACATGACCCAGCAATGTGCACTCACAGCTCAGAAAGCCAAACATGTCCTGGGCTGCATCCAAAGCAGTGTGGGCAGCAGGGAGAGGGAGGGGATTCTGCCCCTCTGCTCCTCTCTGGTGGGACCCCACCTACAGGGCTGCATCCAGCTCTGGGGTCCCCAGCACAGGGAGGACAGGGACCTGTTGGAGCAGAGGTCCAGAAGAGGCCACCAAGATGATTAGAGGGTTGGAGCACCTCTCCTATGAGGAAAGGCTGAGACAGCTGGAATTTTTCAGCCTGGAAAAGAGAAGGCTTGGGGGTGACCTAATTGCAACTTTTCAGTACCTGAAGGGAGCCTTGCAGAAAGATGGAGAGGGACTTTTTACAAGGGCATGTAATGATAGGGCAAGGGCTTTGGTTTTAAACTGAAAAAAAGTAGGCTTAGATTACCCATTAGGTAAAAATTCTTCTGAGGGTGGTGAGGCACTGGAACAGTTTGCCTGAAGAAGTGGTGGATGCTCCATCCCTGGAAGTGTTCAAGGCCAGGCTGGATGACCTTTGGAAGTCCCTTCTGGCCCTAATCATTCCGTATTTCTTTGATTCTGTTTTACTCATAAAGCATTGCATCTCCGACATGTTGTGCACTGTAAAGGTTTCTGAGACAATGGATGATCCCAAACTGCTCCAGTAGGATTCATCACAACCAAAATGTATGTATTCCAGAATATCTTCTGGCAGCCACAGTCAGTCATCAACAAACTTCTGAAATATAAGAGAAAAAAATACAGTGCCATTCTAGACACAAAGTACAGATGGTGGGTTATAGAAATTGGTATTTCTTGTAGGTGCTGATGGAAGTATTTTAAATTTATTCTAGGCTTATAGCAGTTGGTCTTGGAAATCTAGTTCTCTCTGGACTCTCACATTTAGCATATCAGGAAATTACTCTGCTTTTCAGACCCAGAAGGAGTTGTGGTTGCCCATTAGAAATCAGATGATTTTCTGCAAGAGGATGTAGTAGACTACTGAATGGTCAGGGACGTGACTAGGCTGCAGTAATTCTGATGGATCACACGTCATGTGTGATTCATGCTAAAAACTAAAAAACTGAGGCCAAGAGAAAGAAAATACAGATTTTCCTGATACCTTATTTCATCCTTCATTGCTGAAAATAACTCCATGTTTCCAGTCAAAATTAATGAGGAAGGCTGAATAACAGTGAGGAAACTAAATAATATATCTAAGGATTTGGGACTCTGTTGCTGCAAATACTTCAATTGGTAATTAGTTTTCTTCTAATAGTTTCATTACCACTGGTCGTACTAATTATTTGCATGACTGGAAACATAAGTCAAGTTCCAGTCTATTAGTAAGGTGACCCTGAAGGCGCGGACTCACCAGATAAGGATGGGGACCAAGACGGAATTTGGTTAACGTGATTTGAATCTTCATTATATAATTCAATAAAATGAATCAGGAATATATCTTCATTATGTCGTTCACATTAAAATGTGAAACTACAGCCAATAAATGTAGTTAATGTGAAAATTTATTCCTGACCAAGCCTGATTATAGTGTAAGGATAAGTTCACGTCTTCTTAATGTTCTCTCCATCACGTCTCAAATCCACAGGTATCCCTTTCTACTTTTTAAAAAACCAACACATCATAGTCTTGGCTAACTTCATAATAGCATGTATAGTTACAACCACCAATTCTTTGACCCAGAACTGCAGCTTGGGAACAGAACATACACATTTTAGGGGAAAATGAAATGGAAACAGGCTAAATTAAAAAAAAAAAAAAAATCCACAAACAGTACTTTTTCACTTTTGCTGTTTCAGTTGTGTCATCTACATAAAAGATTTGCAAATGGTAAGAGAAATGTGGCATCTGGCTGTGAGCCAAACAGTGTTTTTAATAGATCTTAGAAACATATCTGTTACAAAGCAAGACACTCTGCTCTCTTATCTTACACCGAATAATTAGCCTCAGTAGTGACAAACTGCTGCCAAATGAGTACGCTTTTTATAGTAACGATCAAATTTCAGTGAAAATCTGACCATGAGAAAATTGCTTATGGAAAGAAATGGCTCAACACCTGATGCATCCCTTAAAAACAAGGACTCCTTGGTGTTAATTAATATAGATGTTGCAAACCATAAAAACTCTGAATGTTCTTAATTCTAAGCAGTTTTGACTACTTGCAGTTTTCATCTGATTCAAATGTATTAAAATTGGAATTTGAATTTATCTAAAGTTAGCACTCTATTCCATGGTGGTTGCTTTTTGCTAGTTTTTTTTAATATTGCAAGCTGGTTTTGTACTTCAAGTTTATATTTAAATTTGTGCTAGAAAATAAATGACAGGCCTAGGAAAAACTGAAAGCCAATAATTTTTTTGTTTTGTTTTGCGTGAAACACCTGTCTTTTTAATATTTTCCCCGCTGTGGAATATATTTCTTCTCCTGTCTTAATCATAGGTAGTAATGATGGGACCTTTTCTATGCAGGCAACAAGCGGAGGTTTTGTCATTTTGCAATCCATACCAGCCACCACTGCTTATAATGGGTAAGAGTTAGGGTTAAGCACTTTTGCAGCTCAGGTCATTTCCTTTAGTTGCCTAATTGCCAAAATAACTCTTTGTAAAGGCCTGCACTCCTCAGACTGAGTGGAAAAGGAAATATTGATGAAATGTTAGGAGTATTGATGGGATGCATGAAGGCAATTGAAATGGAAATGCCTTCTAATTAAATATCGGGTTTAGGATTTGAAAATGCACATTGTCCTAGATCGGCCATTGATCTGAGACTATTGCTCCTGCAGAGCACTGTGTTCTGCAGAACAAGTTCTTGGGACAGGAAAGAAATCATTTATTCATTAAGGATTTCAAATTGCTAGGCTATAAGGTGTCGCGGTGCCTGTTCCCTGCCCCGGCCAGCAAGGGCAGAACTCGGGCACCGGACACTCTGTGCCTGTCCCGGAGAGGCGGTCAGAGGCCGGATCGCGGCTGGAGGGGGCCGAGGAGGTAAAGGAGCGAGAGGGCTCTCGGCATGGTGTTCCAAGGCTTTATTGAGGGGGTAAGGAACTCCAGAGGCCAAGAGGGAGGCACAATGGAGGCATGGGACTTTATAGGCAGGGTGACCAGGGTCTGAGGCATAATATGAACAAACCAATAGGAGAGGTGCGGGGAGGAACAAAGGTACAGGGGGCCGGCCACTGGGGTACTGGACACCTTAGAAGCTTCTAAAACAGAACCATACAAGGAAATTCAAAGGAATTACATCCAACAGAGTGGGAACAAGGGACTCACAGCACAGTGCAAGGCCTTACTGGGAAATATAGCTCAAAAGGAGCCCACTACAATAAGGAATCCATTCTTCATTCTCCTCCCACGTTCTTCAGGGCCCAGCTTCCCCTCTTCTCACACACCTACCCCCACCTAAAAGCTTCACACTTTAACAAATGAGATTAATAGGTCAAAATCCCCTGATCATTTTCAAAAACCATAGGAAAGAATCCCAGATATATTTCATACTCTTTCTGAAAGGGATGAGGTTACCCTTGCTGACCTCTTTCCCTTCTCACCTATGGAAGACATCCTATTGCATTATAAGAAACCCCAAGGCTCTCAGCCGTGGCTTCCAGACTCTGGGCTTGGCATCTACCTTTTAGACGGGGTGGAGGAGGGCATGTCAGACAGGAAGGAAAAATTTCTCTGGGAAAATTGCCTTGTTTCTGTTGAACTGATCCACAAACTGACACAGTTCTATAGGATGTTTTGATTTCTTCCATACTGACATTTCTTGACAGAAATAAAAGCTAAAAATAAAAGAAAAAGAAGAAACAAGAAACGTTTTCTCTGAAAACTTCCATGTGATTGTATTCCAGGTCTCATACAGTAGCATGTTTCTTGTTAAATCCAAAGAGTTGAAGGGAAGAGATCTAAACCGCAGAGTGATCAATAGTTTATGTCTGGCTGATGTTAAAAAGGGTTCCGGAGACCTCTTGACAGTTTTGCTCAAAACATGCAGTGAGTGAATTGCTATAAATATCTTCACTGACATAAGGCAGCGTTGTTCCACTGTGGGAACTCAAAGTAAGCCCTCTGTCCTCAGCAAGCTCACCCTTCAACCACAAGCACCAGGGCAATTGCCACACACCCACTTCTCTGTATGGCCTCTTTCTGTGGGAGGACAAGCACTCACCTCCAAGCACAGGTTACCTACACATGCCATTTATCTGAAGCTGAGCAGACTAAGAAAGGTTTTATCCAGGATCTGCCATGTTCACTAAATAATTCAACAAACTAGTTTTTCTTTAGATCGCTGCCCGAAGGTACATGTATTCCGAGTTTGAGCACAGCACTGTTTATGTGGGTTCATTAAGTTCCTACTGTTCAGCTGAACTTATCACAGGGTTTTGCAGTTTTATTTGCTGCTTTTGTGTTTGTTTTATTTTGTTGGTTTGGGTTTGTTTGGTTTTGTTTTGTATTTTGTTTTATTTGGGGGGCTTTTTTGAGCAAAAGCAGCATGATGAATCATTTTTTCCCCAACTAATATAAAGAAAGTTTCAAATGTTTAAATACAGGCCTGCTCCATCAAGACTGCTTTGAGGAAATAAGCTGTTATTTGATTTCCTGGTGGGATTAGTTCTTGTTAAATACATTTTTAATGTACTTCTGGTATCTAATGAATTATGTAGCATGCCCCTTTTTCTTCTGTCAAATGAGGTTTGGAAGAAATCAGGTCAAGTCCAATGGCAAAAAAATTATATAGTATTCTGAAATAACCCCTGGTCAGAGTGAAAGAATCACTGTGGTAGTTAATTTCAGATGAAAGAAAGGCAAAAATTAGAAACAAAACTAGACTTCCCTACTTTTGTGGCCACTCCTCCCCGCAAAATTTCTTCTAGCAGGGCAGAGGCCACATACAGTTTTTACAGGTCTTAAAGGAAGCTAGTGAAAGCCAGGTTTGAAACTATCAAAAGAAGGTTATTCATCCCTCAGTGTGTAGCAGGCCTGTGGCACTCCTAAAGTGGAGAAGTTTCTGTGGATATAAGTAGAGCCTGGACACAACTTTGAAGAAGCAATCACTGCCAGTTATTAAATAGAACAATCCTGGAATGCCCAGGAAATTCCCTGAGCTCAAAAAGCTCTGATGCTGGAAGTGTAGTAGGTAAAAAGTCATACTAGCTTGTCCTGTTCCACCTCCTTCCTGGGCACCCATTGTCATCACCGTTATGATTATCGTGTTCCCATCACTATTAAAGGGTAAAATCCTAAAACAAAAGAAAAAATTGCCGAAGTTACTTTAGTTGTTTGGTCATATGTTTTTGTGATTTAATCCCAGCCAGCAACAAAGTACCATGCAGCTGCTCCCCCACTGCCTCCCACCCCTGATGCCAGTGGGGTGGAGAATCAGAAGGAAAAGATGACCCTTGTGGGCTGAGATAAGAACAATTTAATAATTGAAACAAAATACAATAATAATAACTATGCTCATTACAACAATGATAATAGTACAATGCAGTAATAGTAATGATAAGGACAAGGTGAGAATAGCAGAACCCGAGAGAAACAAGGAGTGCTCACCATCCACTGATCAATGCCCAGACCATCCCTTAGCAGTGATCATCCACCTTCCAGGTAACTCCCCCAGTTTATACACTGAGCATGACATTCTGTGGGATGGGATACACATTTGGCCAGATCAGGTTATCTCTCCTGGCCATGCTCCCTCCTGGATTCCTGTGCAGCTCCTCATCAACAAATGAAGTGCTGAAAATTCCTTGTCTTAGGGTAACCACCACTTAGCAACACCTGAAACATCAGGATGTTATCAACATTATTCTCATACTAAACCTAAAAACCACAGCATTGTGTCAGCTACTAAGAAGAAAATGAACTTTGTTCCAGGCAAAAACCAGGACATATGCCCAAACTCAAAGCCAATTCTTTTTAAGAAAGAGTTGACTATCATTTCTGTGGAATAGCATTGTTAATGCAGCAAGGGTTTATGTTTTTCAACATGAGGTGTGGGGATGACTCCTAACATCTTCCTCCCCTTAGGTTTGCTTCTGTGATGCTGACACACTGATTCACTCCAGGATGAGTGATGGGATCTCTGGCTAGGACTGAAATGAAACATATGTATTCAGTAAAGCCATTCTACTTATGTCAAATTTTCTGAGGTTTCTCAGCTCTTTTTTGTTCTTTTTTGGTTTTTTTTTCCTCTTGTCTACAACATTTTGGTTATTGTCATCAAAAATTGAGCAGGTACATAATTTCTAATTAAACTTTGACCACTACCTCATTTGTTCAACTTCTTAAAAAAATTGCTCATTTGTAATTTTCCTTACAAGAATCAAATTAACAATCTTGAATTGCCTTGAGCTAATACCATTCTCAAAGTCCTGTACAGCTACATGGTCTATTTTGATGGGGATAACTGGCCTTTCCAGATCAGACTTGGAAGATTATTTGTCATGTGGGTTTTACATTTAATTAAATATCAGATACACTGCTTTTTGACTGAAACAATTCAAACTCAAATATTCCCTAAGGGATTCTAGAGCAGAAAATCATTCTTCTACCTCCCACTTCAAATACGTTATTTTGCAAAATTTCAGCTTCTGGGGCAGCCAATGTCACATACACCTTGAAGGAAGAAAAAAAAGTTCTTTCGAACACAGGGCTTTTACATTCCCCCCCCCCTCCCCAAATACTATTGCATTTCAATTTTATTTTTCTTTTTCCTGAAAAGTTGTCATTAATCACTGCTGAGAAAGGCTTTAGTTGATCAAAACCTACTTTGACACAATGTCTGAAATTTACAATCTGAAATACACAATCTACTACAGTCACTCTGCTCTTCTTCCATCCATTCAAATTCCCTCTGTGTGACTCAGAACTGGAACATGAACATGGCTTAAATATTAATTGTCCCCATGGGAAAAAAAAATGGGGAGAGGGTGACTTCTGCTGGGTGGAAAAGGGAAAGCCACGTTGTTCCAGTTCCTGCTCTGAAAAGTATGTAATTACACGTGCAAAACAGAGCAGAGGGGGTTTTTTAGAGGGAAGAAAAGCCCTTCTGGGACACTCATAGGTGCAACAATTTATCTTTTCACCAGTTTGTCTCTCACTGGAAATGTTTTCAATAGCGAAAGAACAGGAAGGTAGAGATGCAGCATTAATAGCATGTCTCCCTGGGATTTTTCTGCAGCACTAAGCATATCCTGAGATTGTTTATCTTGAGACAGCCTTGTACACAAGACGTAGGGACAGAGGTGTGTGCTAAGCCACAAGCTAGCAAAACTGGAGTAGGTTTTTGTTGCGGTGTGTAAATGTGTGTTCAAGGAGCCTTAGAGCCTGAGATGGATGGGCTGGCTGGAGGAGCTCTCCCCCAGTTAGGGTGACCTCCCATGAAGCTTTGCATTAATATGTAGATCCCCTGGCTTTGGTTGGTTTCCTTATTTCCCACCCTATTTTACATATGTCTCTTTGAATATGTATGCTTTGCCCCTAATATGGTTAAGTTCTAGGACCTTCTGTGTTATTTTGTACCCCACTGGTCCTCTGTTCCCTTGTTCCTCCCCGTACCTCCCTCACTGGTTTGTACCCTGCCACTCTGTGTTTTCTCCGCCCCCTGGCCCTCTCCCTGGTGGCTTCGGTTGTTTCTCCACCCCTTGTACCTCCCCCTATATAAGCCCTGGGCCCTCCATTTTGTTTGTCTTCGGCCCCTGGAACCCTTCAAGAATGAAAGCCTTAGCACGCCATGCCAGAGATCACTCTCGCTCCTTTATCTCTGGGAGGCGCGCCCAAACCATCGGGGCATTTCGGGTTGGCTTCCTCCGCATAGGAGCCAGCTCCGCGGCAGCCCCACCAGCAGCTGCCCTGCAGGACAGATGTCTGCAGGAAGGACACTTGACACAGTCTTGTGCCAGAGTACCTCCCCGGACAGAGGAGTAATATTCAAGGTCTTTGCCTTGAATTCAGAGAAGCAGACGAGACTTCGGCATTCTTCTGCTCAGACAGGTGTTTAGTCTTATCTTAAAAAGTACAGTGAGAAACAGCAGGCAAGTTGATGTTACTAGCCCAGAATGCCAAAATGGTCGCTCATCAAATCTGCAGCCCGTTTTTATAGGCAAATTGACGAATTAACACTTAAAACGACAGATGCTTTCTTTTTCTGTCCAATGTCTGGCATTATTCTCGGATACTTCCGGAGAAATTGCGGCATTTTTCATCCAATAATCTTAACCTTTCTGTGCTGCAGAAAATGGAGAGGTAAAAGAAGAAGGAGGAAGAGATACAAACTACAACAAACCTCTGTCTTGCAAGTTTCCACTATGATCTGTGCACCATGTTAACAAACCCAAAACTACATGATTTTTCACCCTGTGACAATTGTGCATAATACTCTACTACCTAGTTTACACTTGTGAGCATTTTACAGTTTCTCAGAGGGTAGCTAACTTTCTCCATGGATATAGGTCGAAATCTGGGTTGTACATAGGGGTTTTTTTCTTCCAAACAGATAGAGGAATATCATTCTGTGCATTTCTGATTCCAACAGACGCTGTTGCCCTCCGGTTCTGGGGGCAACCCGAAAGCGTCAGTTTTTTGCATGTACGCAGTTTGTGAGGGCCCATTCAAGGTCCCAGGCACATACGACTTCATCACCCTGTGTGAGTAACAGCCCTTCACCACCACCGAGTCAAGGACACTCACTGCAGGCACACTGTGAGCATGGAAGCTGGACAGGGAATTTCATGTGTGACAAATGAGATGGGGTTTCCCCACCAGCTCTACAAGCAAAGCTGTGGATGTCTTTAGCACATCTGACCTTGGTCTCTCCGAAGGGGCAATGAGAATTGCAAGACATCTGGACAACAGATGTGAAATGCAATCCACCCTTGTCTACTGTGTTTGTACCATGATATTGTGAGCAGAGCTCAGGGACATGTGTCACGATTGTAAATGACTACACAAAGCAAAGGATAACTGGGACTCCGGAATCCACCCCCCAGAGGGGCAAGGAGACGTACAGGATCATAATAATCAGGCAAACAAGAGGAAGTAGGAGCAAGTCGGATAATTAATACATGAGAAGGAAAAAATTGTTACTGTAATAAGAAGTAAATTGAGTGCTTTTGGACAAACCTTGCTAAAGTGATCATTTCCATGCTGTTTTGTACTCTTGTTTGTTTCTTGGCTTCTTGCTTCCCCTGGTGGCATAGGTGCAAAACCCTTGTGACCAGAGATTGGTTTTGGATGCTTGGAAATTTATGCAGGGATATGGCTGGGAGGAAGACCTGTTGCCTCTCACTTGGGGCTGGCTGGGAGCGATGACAAATTCAGTAACGCAGCATGGGAAATTGCAATGCCCTAGCAAGCTAAACCGAACACAGTGTAAAAATCAGGAGCTGAAACAGGGCATTTCTAACTCTGGGTTGGAAATACCAGTCCTTTGTTTCTTTTTAGGTAGGCACACAAGCCCCAGTAAGAGAACAATACCCCGTGTTTCTGTCTGCTATCTAACCATGTATAGAGAGCTCTGCTTCAAAGGGATAACAATGGAAACACGAGATAAATGACAATAACAGAAAATGCACCAATGAACTCCAGCTGACCCAAATTTTCCATAGAGCACTTTTCCCACTGGAAAGTATATGGAGTGACTGATTTCAAACAGTTTTATTTTGAGTTTATCAGATTGGCCTGGCCTCCCTAGAACTGAAATACAACTTCAAAACAAGTTAAAATGTGCCAGTTTGTAATTTTGCATTTTCCCCACTTTTTTTTCTTTCTGAAATATTTTGTTTAATTTTGTTTTTCTTAGACATCAGGGTAATTTCAGGGAACGCAAGCCCCTCTTATCATTGTCCTCCGGGAATTACCTGAAAATCCTTTTTTAGACAGAAACTGAGTTTTGTTTTGTCTTTGTTCAGAGCACTTAGAAAGCTGTGGGGTTTTTTGTTTGTTTGTTTTTTTTAATAAATTGATATATAAAACTGAAAACTCAGTTTCTTACAGAGCTACAAACCAAGATGACCATGCTTCTACACCCCACAAACCAGCAGCAGCAGCCCAGCAGTGTTGATTGCTTAGCAGGTATCACAGAAGAAATTAGCTTTCAAGAAATCTTAGAAGAAAAGTGATATAGTGACTACTGGGACTTTGGCATGGGAAGCCATGAGAGAACTGGATGGTGATCTAAGGGCTGGCAGGATCATCAGGAAAACAGAGAAGAGGAGGAAGTTACAGTTATTAATGGATTACTGGAGACTGTCTCTATGCAGTATCTCTGTTCTCTGTTCCTTAATAGCCTTTGTGTGTTGTCATTGATACCTGTCTTTCTGAGGAAGACAAGACCTTGAAAGGACTTGAAATTAATAAGTCCACAGACACTTTATAAGAAGATGAAATATATTTCTGTTGTCTCATAACAATCTGTTACAGTGCGCCTCTTAGAGGCAAGTGTTTCTATTACATCAAAGCCCCCAAATGAGGGCAGACAACCAGAATTTTCCATCTACCCTGAATCGTGGTTGGCCTAATCTTGCTGCAGTGCCTCTCCCATCAAACCCATTGGACCCCTGACCTGTAGGTCTGTCTCTTCTGTAAGCCTATGGGACAACAGCCTCTGTAATCCCACCCAACCTAGCTGTTAAAAAATCCCTGTTCCCAAAGTCACATGCTCTTTTGTTTCTTCCCCCTGGGGTGAGTGCTTTTGTTAGTGTCTGCCTCAGGTGCTTTTTGTTTACTATTTTCATGTTATTAAATCCTTTTTATTTTGGAAGAAAGCGATCTAGCCCATCTCTCTTTTAAGCCAGTGCCTCGCTCGCTACAAAAATCCACCCTTGAGGTTATTACAATAACTCAGCTGGAAGTCAGATCTTCTTGAGCAAAACCAGCAGAGTTTATAATTGTAATAACAATCTGATTGTAATAACAATCTGATGTAGGTATTGAGTATTACAGCTGTTCAAGCTACCTTGCCCTATCTTCCATTCTGTCCTCCTATGAGGGGCTTCTGGGGAGGGTCTTTCACAAAATTCTGGAAAGCAAACCAGCAACGTAATGAGTTGTAGTGTCATGTTTTATCGACTTCCACATGCCAACAGATTCAGCTGAATTCTCACATAGACAATATTTGGGGATAAAGGCCAGAAGTTTTGTATGACATTGCCTGTCATGAAAGTTTTAGAAATATAGGGGGAAATTCCCTATTTTTTATTATATATTCTGCACTTATATACAAGCTGTTCAAAAGCATTCAAATAGTCTCATTTTTTATTTAACTGTAACATCTCTTCATACTGCTGATATTATGTGTAATATTAGATCAGGCTTTACTCTCACACAGATTAAGAGTAGACAGCATAAGCTATCAGAGAGTAGATAGAAGATTATCTGCATTCATTGTGCTTATATCAGTAAAAGGAGTTTGCATTTAGCACCTCAGCCAAAGGATAAAGATCAAATTTATCTATTGAACTCAGTGAGTTATTGATCAGCAGATTTAATTCAACATGCTAAGCCAAAAAAGTTGTATGAGAAAGACAGATGTTATCCTGTCTACTACAATATATGCTCTAAGAGGTGAAAAGATATAGAATTCACCTTCCTCCACCCAAAAAGCCCAAAAAGCCTTCCAACAAGCCATTCGAGGAAAAAAGTTTCAACTTCTAGGCAATTAGGCTTTTATTCACCAAGCAAATTTCCGTATATTATTACCATTCAATAAGCCACTTTTTCTGACTTTCTGTCTCTAGCGGGTACCAATATGGAACTCTGCCAGGAAAAAATTACACAAAAAACGTGTACAGCTATTTTCCCATGCTGTGCTATGAAAGGTATAGAAATCCTTCCCGACATGGGTTTTTTCACTTACATCCAAAAACATACAGCATATTTTCACTTGATAATCTACAGGAGTTTATAATGGACAGAAAACCATGTGAGAATGAATAGGGTGGATGGCAACTCTGCTTCAAAGTCAAGAAAGGCTGATTAAAATTCCCTGTGCAGCTTTCATGAAGCACTTCTGTGCAGTTTTTATGACATTGTCTCTCATTACATGCTCACATTCAGCTCTTTTCACAGGGCACGAGTGCACTCTGTGCCTTGGATGAGCAATGATCACTGACAGAGGAATTACTTCATGCTTTCTGCATTGCTCAGCATGCACAGCACATTTACTGCATCACACCAAGGCAGAAAGCATCTCTTCTCTGCTCATTTTGGTCTGTTCTCCTCTGCATCAGATTCCTTATCTCATCCATTCCTGGCCCCACTTTTAGTCTTCACAATCTTAGTCTCAATTTTCTCAGTCAGGCTCAGCCTTATCTGGTCTCCAACTCCTGTATGCCCATTCCAGGCTGATTGACATTGCAGTTGCTTCGAGCAGATGGAGCCTTTGTTAAGGTAGTAGATACAGCTTTAAGCTAATTAACATAGGAAGCATTAAGAGTGAAACCCAGACTGAAGCCTGCTAAAGCCCTAAGCAAACACGTGGCAGCCCTATAGGGCTGAGCCCCACGTCACCAGTGTTCAATGCTGATACATCAGTGCAATGCCCATGGGCTGCCTCTGCATTTCCAGTGCCAACTGCTTTCAGCCTCCCTCTTCACATCTGTTTTCCCTTTCAAGAATCAAACCAGTTTTGGACTACTCTGCACACAAACTGGGATGGATGTCATCCTGAGATGTTATTTTCTAGACAGCAGAAGAAATGGCAGTATATTGCTATTCACAGAATCACAGAATCACCAAGTTGGAAGAGACCTCCAAGATCATTGAGTCCAACCCATGCCCTAACACCTCCAAAGCAGCTCTGATATCCCTTTATAGCAAGACTTCCACTTTGCCTCAGGAGCAGAAGTGTTGACCTGTTCAGTCCAGGTAATATACACTAGCTCAAAGGCAAAAGCAAAGCTGTTGGGTCACCTTGCCTTGACATTCTGTGCGACATCAGTGCAGAAAGTGGATGCTTACAAAAGTCCATTCATCAGAGAAGAGCCCTATCTCAGGCTGATTCTCAGCCTGCAGCGCTCAGCATTGTACAGCTAACAAGCACGTACAGGGGCTTTCTGCAAAAATGCAGCGCAAACAGGAAAGCTTGGGGCAAAAGAATACATGATAATCAGCATCAATGTACTAAATGCTTATATTCAGGATGACATAAGCTCATTTTACGTTTGCTTACCCAGGACTTACTGTGTCAAAAGAAATACTGAAAGACGATTTTTTTCAGCTTTTTCCTAAATTTCAGTTTCCAGCTTTTATTACTTTATAATTAGTCATGCATGTTGCTTTCATAAATGCTATACCCAGGGAGAAAACTCCCTAAATAATCCGTAATTTAGTCCCTCAAAGGGAATTTGGCAACCACTTCAGATGATTAAATGGTGATCAAGTAACTGCCTAAAACTGAGAAGCAAGATGCTGCTCTGCAGCCTCCCAAGTTTTCTAGTAAAGAGCTGAGACTTGTGTTGCCCCTGTTACCCAGGGAGGAAGTCAGTGTGATGGATGGTGTAGAAAATAAGACTCTTCCCTTATCTTCCTATCTTGCAAAAGCAATGTATGTTTGGATTCATGCTTTATTGCTTCCATCCTCATCCTGTAAGGAGCCCTGAGGCCTTATGCCTCTTCCCTGCCATGTCTTACTGCACAGCTGGGGCCAGTGCAGTTCAAGGAGAAGGTACTACCCTGGTGGGTTGCCTGAGCGTATTCTCACCTGATGACTTACTTTAAAAGTTTCCATCCATCTGTTTAACAGATTTGGGAGTCAATTAGCACTTTCATTTATATCTGCTTCACTTAAAACTTGGTTTTGTTTGTTTATGTTTTTCCTTGTGGTCAGAAAAATTTTTGCTAGGTTTCAGCCAAGCTTTGGGTGAAATTTTTCAGAACCTTGTAGCCAGATATTCATACATATGTTTAAACCTGCTAGTTTGGGTTCTTATTTTCAGGAGGAAACTGATAATGACTTTTGCATTCAGCAAGACACTGCATGAGTTGAGGTTATCGAGCTTCCCCACCAAGTTTTATTACCCCCTTTTTTTTTTCTCCATGTCTAATTTGCAAGTTGATATACTGTTAACTGTATTGAGATTGCTGATATTTACTCCAATTTATGCTTGACCTGATGGAAGCAGCTGGGCCTCCTGTTTCTCCTCTGTCAAAACCACCAGGACTCCATCATGGACTGTCAGCATGAGTTCCAGCTGCATGGATAAGGCACTGAGTGAAATCGGAAACTTCATCCACAAACCGCCTGTACGCAGTGTGTGGCAGTGCAGCCTCTTCAAGCTGGTGGTGACCATGTCCTCCAAGAACAAACCAGTTCAGAAATATGTTAGACACAATTGTATGAGACAAAGCAGCTCAAAGTCCATGATCTTCTTTAGGAAGCATGCTGGGAATCATTCAGGAACTCTGCCAGCTTTCACAAGAAGATCAAAATGTCTGCCATGGTGGCAAGCAGAAGTCCTGGAAAAACACTGTCCTAGGGCTTTCCACTGCTTTTGTTCCTAAGTGTCAAGTTACTTTCTGTACAGGTATTTGAGCATATGAAATGCCTTGATCCGCCCATTACTCCCTTCAGTAGTTTCATTGTTGGAATAGAACAATGTGCACTTAAATTGCAAATAAATATTTTTACTAAAAAAAAAACCAACACCTTTAAACTGAAAGAGTGGAGATTTAGATCAGATGTCAGGATGAAATTCTTTACTGTGAGAGTGGTGAGACACTGGAGCAGGTTGCCCAGAGAAGTTGTGGATGCCCCAAACCTGGAAGTGTTCAAGGCCAGGTTGGATGTGGCTCTGAGCAACCTGGTCTAGTGCAAAGTGTCCCTGCCTATGGAAGGGGTGTTGGAACTGGATGATCTTGAAAGTCCATTCCAACCCAAGCCATTCCATGATTCTATGATTGATTCTATGATTGATTCTATGATTGATTCTATGATTTAAGAGTTATTTAATAACTGCATGCTGTGAGAGGCTATTTGTGATCTCACGCCATATAGACAGAAGTATATGTTTATACGCATACTTCTACACAGAAAGGAATTCTACTGACAGTTAAATGCTCAAATAGCTGTTTATGTTTCTCCATGTTCTATTTACCGACAATTCTTTTTTTTAATCGCTAAACATGAGCTCGCTGTTTTCACACTATGACCTCCCTCTGCAGGGAGATAGAGGTTTCACATACAATAGGACAGAAAATGTAAACAGTGAATAATGAGGACAACATGAGTTTACAGCAATCTCAAACTCAGTTTCTTTAATTTCCTTTGCATGACCTCTATCTATGCAGGTTCTTCTTGTCTTCAAGCAAGGAAAATATTGATCTGAGAAAGAATAAAAGAAGTATTCACATTTCAAAGGCCATAGATACAAAGGATTCACACATGCTCTTTAAGCAGACATCAAGCACCTGAAAACCAAATAAATAAGTTTGCCACACCATTTTGACTGAGTATTCTGTTTTTAATCTGGACAGACTTTGTGAGGAAAATCCTTGTGGTCTTGGTTTCTCTGCTGAACTCAGGAAGGAAGACATCATACTGAAGCCAGTTATAATGGTGTCATTTTCCACAGCTACCAAACATGCTAGGCCACTAGACACAGATCAGAAACATCTGCTAGATAGCATGTAAGTGAACATAATTGATAGGAAAATATACTCAGGTATATGTGCTAGCTCTCTCAAGAAACCTCATTCTCTTATTCTCATCTGGGATGCTAATGTTGCTTGTTTGCTGTCTCTGCCTGGGGCTGTGGGGGCAGCCAGCAGGCACAGCTGGTGGGCAGGGTGAGAAGGTCAGCTGCGAGAAAGGCAGCAAGATGGGGGGCTGAGGTCAGGGGCATGGCCAGGGGCTGCCACTTCAGCAGTGACTTCTGTGGGCTTCATGGGAGAAAGGGCCTCCAGGGTTTCCAGTCATGTTAGCCCGAATCAGCCTGAGTTTAGTTTAGTTTCCCTCTTTCTTTGGGGGTGAGATGTGTACAAAAGAGAAAGCAAAACTGAAGGAAATGGACCCCATCTGCAAAAATCTACTGAGGAAGGGAAAACTTATTTTTATATCTTTACACTTAGAATGATTCATCAAGCAGATGGGAGGGCGTTTGCTCTAGTTTAGACTCTGTGTCCTAAAATTCAGCCTGTGGAGACTAAGAACCCTTTGTCCAACTCCTTCACAAAAGAGGTGGTGCAGCTTTACCTCAAAGTTCTGGCTGATGCAGGATTCCTCACAGTTTATATACTTTGTGCTTAATATTGTGAAGGAAAGATACTGAGGCGGTGGGTGGGTACATTTTTCCTTAGGGATATGGTATAATGTGATCAGAGTACTTTTCAGCTGACATTAGCTATGTGAGAGCTCGCTTGTCCTCTGTTGCATGTCTGCTCAACAGAGAAAAACAATTTGCTTGAGAGAACAATTCACTTTATTTTACGAGCAGATAAATGCAATCCAGTGGTTTTACCCTTGCTTCCACTGACTATGATGGAGCCTAATTACTGGGATTTACAAAGGTAGGTGAGATGAATCCCACACAAGCTGTCTCAACTTGAAAAATGTACATGGGTTTTGTACAGCTCCTCAAAATCTAAGATGCATCAGGAGGTGCGTGAAATGAGGCTGCAGGGTGAATATAGGCATGTTCCTGCATTTTTTTAAAAATTCACAGCCACACTTCCTAGAAAACTGAGTGCAAGATTCGTGCCTGTTATAAAATGTATATGCTTAATTTCCCTGCTAATATATGAAGCTCTCAGTCCTGTCTCTTGCTATGCCCAAAATGCTTGGCATTAGGATAAAGAAAATAAGTGCCATTTGTCTCTGGAACAGTTTTCCATTCCCACAAAGTAGTGATGGCCCGTGGATTAATGCTGGGCAATTTGGGAGATATGTGAAAAGTACCGAAGAAAAGCACTCCTTACAGCTGCAATCAGTCTTGATGCTTTCAAGTAGCATAACCCAATGGCAACTTTCAGTCCAGTTCTTCCCATTCTCTTTATAATATTTCCCCAGATGCCACTATGCTCTTGTGTGTCCTTTCCTCATCCTTCAGCTCTCCCACCACAATTTTCATCTGCTGTTAGTGCTAGTGCTGGCAGAGCTGTCCCAAACAACTTCCTCTTGGCACATGGGATCCCCCTCCTAATGATCTGCTTCCCAGTTGCTTTGGAAAGACAAAAATTAGAGACTTGGCTGAACCACACACCCCAAGAATTACAGCAGCGTGAGAGTCTCTAAGTAGAAAATATTTCAACAAGACTGTGATAAGTCTCAAAAACACATTAAACAGAAACGATTTTCTGTAACGGCACAGTCCTGCCAGAGCTGGGTTTTGTCTGCATGAGACATATCAGCATCTCTTAATACAAATGAGAAAGTTTTAAATGACATCAAAATCACACTTTCTAAACTCAGAATGTGCTCTGACTGAAGGTGGCATAAATCTCAAGTAATTTCATTGCTATCATTATTCTAGGTTTAAGGCAGTGTAATAGGGAATAAAACATATTCTAGCAAGCACTGCAAGTCCTTACTTTAACACCACATTTTAATTTTATGGAGAATTTTAACTAACACAATTGAAAGAGGACAATGGAACTAGAATGTGGAAACAAGTCACTTTCAAATGAATGTATTTATAACGGCTTCCTCTGAAGCAGCTCGCAAGCAACGCAACCACTCATCCAGAATGGGGCTATTTTTCTAACTTTAGCTAATGTTAATTTAAATACCATTTCAGTAACAGTGAAAGAAAATTAACTCTTGATTCCTTTTTATTGTGATTAATTATTCCAATTTTTCTGCATATTTTCTAAATACTTCCTGTGTTAGATTCTAATATCACTTACATTTTGTTTTCCATTACTTTAATTTCATTAGCGCCAAAGAAATTATTCCAGATATTTGCCAGGATAATTTGGAACGCAAGCATTATTTAATTTTAAATAACCACTAAAAAGTGCATAATACAATTGGTGTTCCCACCTCCTCTTATTTATTCTGAAAACAGGAAAAACCTAGAGACTCCAAGGAGCTGAACAGCCTGCAAAGCATGATTTAAAATGCAGGTCTAAATAGATTACTTTAATGTGGTTGAACAACCAGTCCAAGAGAAGCTATCAGGACAACTCCATTCAAAAGAGACTTCCAGAAGGCTGTCTTAAGGCTTGACCATCAACCCTGGGATCACATAATTCCATTAACATCTAAAAAAAAACCAAACCAAAAAACTTTGAATAACAAAAATTTGTAGACTGAGCATAGTGAGTGCTTTGGGATGTGCTTGGTTCTGCAGCCTGCATTCACAGCTTTGAGACACCAGCTACTGAGCTAGGAGCCTCCGTCATCTCAGCAGAGGTGCTGAGCTGAGCCTCCACAAATAAGAATTGTTTTTTCAGGAGTGAATAACTCTTTTCTCAGAAGTAAGCCTCTCCAAATCGTCCAGATGGCAACATTACCTAAGTAACATTCTAGAGTGATGCTAAATTTACAAGGTGCCCACGGCAAGGGATATGCAGAGAGACATCTGAGTTTCAATGATGCTTGAACAGTTAGAATTATCAGCAATAACAAAACAGAAAAAAATAATGTCCCCTCATGGATTTAATTTATGATATCTCTCACTGATAATATACTGCCATCCAGGCTTCATTAAATGTACACTCTATATGCAAGGATGGAGACTCAAGGGGTTCTTTGGGTAATCTCTGCCAGAATTTGACCACCCTTACAGTAAAAAAAATTGTTTTCTTGGTTGCAGTTGGAATATTGTGTGTTCTAGTTTGTGTCCATTACCTCTTGTCCTATCAGTAGTCTTTCAAACGCACCACACAATGTTCATTTATGGAATATTAGAATGTTCAGACCTTCTTTCACAGAATGTTAGAATGCTCAGGCTATATTTCAAAGAATGTTAGAAAGTGATTCTTTTATTTTTGCTAAACCTTCTGGTGCTTGTGGAGGGTTTTAGAATTCACCATAGTACTAGACTATGTTAATTTACCACATCTTTTTACTGTTTCCATTCCACCTCACCTACGAGATGCTTTCCACTAACAGCTTCCATTAGTACTGACTGTTGCCCACATCAAATGTTTAATGTGTGCTGTCAGGTTTAATCATGTGTTTGCTTGAACAAGATCCATTATTGTCTCTGCTTGTATTGCAGAGACAGCTTAGTTAGGGTTTCTCACTTCACGGATTATTGAATCTTTTTTTGATGAACTGTGCTGTTTGTAGCCTAATAACTACAAGCTTTTAATTATTAAGAATCTTGGAGAATTCTGAATGGTACAAGATAAAGGCTTTTCAGTCAGCACTTTGGACTCTGACTTGCTCCAGCATCTCTTGCCTGCCCTGTGGAATGAATCTAAAATACACAACACATGGAAGCATCAGTGATTGTCTGTGTAATACATACATACATACATACAGGGAGAGAGAGATCCCTGGAGCACCAGCTAAACTAGTTTTGGCTCAGGCAATGTAGTGTGATAAATTTATACGTGGACATTTGCTTCAAACACTTTCTGGACAAATTCACCTCTGCTGAGTTCCATCACCAGTATGTTAAAGTCCTTGTAAAGACTGCATGTAGCCCTCTGGTGACTGTGTTGATGGATGGTAACTTTCTACTGCGGGAAGAGATCGAGCGCCTAGGGCTGATTCTTTCACATGTGTTAGCCTTATTTTTTTGAAAATGAAGTTTTGTTCGTATGCCAGTATCTTAGCAACAGCAGACAGTCTGATTCTACTGAGTGCACTGTTTCCTCCCTGGGAAATTAATACAGTGATGACATCCCAGTTTAACCTTCTATTCGCCTTTTGGGGTATGGAATGTCAGTTTATTTAGTGCTGTGCACTACAAAGCAACAGCTCTCGGAGGAATCAGCCCAGAAAGGGTCTGAATAATGTTGCTGTGATAGGGACAGCAATCGTTATACCAGAAATACAGCACCAGTAACATAAGTACTTTGGCAGACTAAGTTAAGTTTGCAATCTAAGAGTTTAAACATCCTGAAATTAGGGAGCAACAATAACAAGGTAACCTGCAACTTCATGAAATATCTTAAAATGCATCAGCAAGAAATTAAAAGTTTCTGGAAATTATATATTACTTAGATCACAGAGGAAGGGACATAAACTCTGTGGGAGATTATATCTGTACAGCAGTAGGACTGCAGTCATGTTCACCAAGGTACTGTTTGAACTGTTTGGAAGACAGCATTCATATACATATATCTCCAAATATTTTGTGCTGAAGCAAAGATTAGAAACTAAGCATAGACTCCATTTCCTTCCGATACTGCTGGCTCATCCTTTACGGTTATCTCTTCTGGTGTGGGAAGGCACTGACAAAGTTAAATGAAAGAGTAACACAAACTATTTTAACTAATTATTCCTTTAGACTCCTGCTTTAAAAAATAGTTTTTTCCCTACCTCTTTGTCATCAGTATCCAAACATTCAAGGTTATGCTGCAAGGTATGCATTGAGAGCATTGAGAGCTCAGTTCTGCAGCCCTTATTTGCAAGTCCTAAGGAAGAAAGCTGAACAGGATCTGTAGGTGGCACTGGTCTAATGTACATGATAGGCAAAAAAACCCCCAAAATATGTATCAAGTCCAGGCTGATAGGTTCTTATTCAAACATGAATATGGCGCATAATGCACTTTTAAGCCCAGTATGTGCTAACTGACCACAGCAAACTTGTGGGGAATGTGAGCCACATCCGCTTCATGAAAACTAGTGTCTCTCCTTCTGAAGCTACAACACACATTTCAAGCCTCCCTAGCTGTTAATTTGCTTCAAAACTCGACATTTGCACACTGGGATTGAAGAGCAATCACAAGAGGCCTTCACAGTGAACGGGCAACATTTTAAAATTGGAATTCTGAGTGAAACGTGTTGATGGTCATCCTGAGACTACACACTAAAGAAAGGTTTAGCGTAAGATGCAGTTTTAACAGAGGTGTTCATATAAAGATTATTACTTTCAAAAAAGTATCTTGCTCATTCACTTGCAGAAAAACAGGAAGAAAAAGGTGGAATTTGGAAGGAAAATCCTTACTGTATTGGATTCAATGTGTTTGAGGCTCTCTAAGTGTCTTGGAAGACTTTCATTTTATTCCAGAGAAACACTGTCATTAAGAGAAAACTGGCAAAATTTTGTTTGCAGTTACTCTTGGGGTAAAAGTCAGATTAACATGGGCCAATTGCAGAAAATAACTAGGACAATAGCAAACTAAGGAATACATTTTTATGAGGACAAAAATAATTTAAAACAGAGTTTTCAAGCTCTTTAATGATAAAATATATGTATCAATCAACAGTAGTTTCTTTGACTAACCAGGAAAAATTGTTTAAGGCATAAAATTTTAGTCTCTAAAAAATTACTGTTACTCTTACTGCTCAGGAGAATATTAGCAATAGAAATCCATATTTCTGGTCTAGAATATTTTGTGAGGATCATAATTACATGTAAAGATAAAATGCCAGTCTGCAATGTTCAAACAAAATATAGTTATTTTTGAACAATTTTACAATTAACATCTAAAGGTACTTGGTAAAAACATCCACTTGACCAACACAATTGCTGCATGCAGTTCTACTTTGCTTAACAGAACATTTCATTTGAATACAAATATATGCTTTTTTATGAGCATGAGAACATTGCCTCATATCCGAGAGCACATTTTTTGCTTCTGTGGGGAATGAGATCCTGATTTTGTACTGCTCCTATCCTTAGCCTACTATTTTCAAAATTATCATGGAACAATGTGCTCACACTCAAAAAATGACAAAGGAGGGCAGCCCACAGTTTAACTCTTTCTGAGGCAAATGAAAGACAAACAAGAACCCCATTGTTTACCTATATTTAATTGACACGAAGCTACATGAAGATAGTGCACGGTTTTCTTTTAGAAATGGGGATCAAGATATTGCCTTCACAGTACTAGTAAAAACCACAAGAAGAGCATTCTAGTACATACACATAACGATTTTATGCAAGCTGAAGGATGGCATTTTTAAGAGTGGATGTTATTTAGGGATGTCTCAGTAAAATGTTTGTAGCGACTTCTAATGATAACTACAGAGACAAAAAGTTTCCCATAAATGCTTGAGAACAGAACACACTGCTACTTTACACTCATAATTCTTCAGCTAACATTCTCCTTTCTTCCCACTGCTCCTTTTCATCTCCTTAGTCTAACATTTAGAAAAAGTGGTAAAAGGACAAAATAGCAATTATTGTTTCAGTTATGTCTTCCTGAGTAGTCCTTAAATCTCACTTGTAATATCCTAATTTTTCTAAATAAAATAATACAAAATTATTATTAAAAGTACATCTTTGAAAATTAAGTGTTCTAATCAGGATTATATTAGAAATCATAAACATTTTTTATCACTATTGAAGAAGGGGCAGGCCACTCAGGAAGACTACAATGATATCAGCGAGAAAATTAGAAAGGCCAAAGCCTAACTAGAATGAAATCTATTAAGTCAGTGAAAGACAATGAAAAGCAAAAAAAAATGTTTTTAAAAATACATCGTCAACAAAAGGAGGGCTAAGGAGTATCTCCATCCTCTATTCTGTGCAAGGAGAAACATAGTGGCAAAGGACAAGAACAGACTGAGATACTTAATGCCTTCTTTGCCCCACTCTTCAGTAGTAAAGACTCAGATATCCTCAGGGTATCCAGCCCTCTAAACCAGAAGGCAGAGACAGGGAGCAGAATGAAGCCCCCACAATCCAAGGGGAATCCAATGGCCAGTGACCTGCTACACCACTTACACACACAACAGTCTATGGGGATGGATGGGATCCACCCAAGTGTACTGAGGGAGCTGGTGGAATCGCCTACCGAACCTCTTTCAATAATTTTTCAGCAGTCCTGGCTAATGGGGGATGTCCCACGTGACTGAAGGTTAGCAAATGTGACACCCATCTACAAGAAGTGCAGAAGGAGTATCCGGGAAACTACAGGCCTGTCAGGCTGAGCTGGGTGCCAGGGAAGGTCACAGAGCAGACCATCTTCAGGGCCACCATGCAGCACATGGAGGACAACCAGGGCATCAGGCCCAGCCTCTACAGGTTTGCAAAAGGCAGGTCCTGCTTGACCAACCTGATCTTCTATGACAAGGAGAACTGCTTAGTGGAAAAAGGAAAGGCTACAGATGATGTCTACCTGGACTTCCTTGAGCCTTTGGCTCTGTCTCCCACAGCATTTCCCTGGAGAAAATAGCTGCTCATGGCTTGGATGGGTGCGCAGTTCACTGGATAAAAAACTGGCTGGATGGCCAGGCCCAGAGAGTGGTGGTGAATGGAGTTAAATCCAGCTGGTAGTGATGCCTTAAAAAGGCCAACCTGGAAACAGAGACTGGACAGGGTAAGGGAATAAAGGTGATATTTATTTTAAAAAGGCCTTCAAAGGTACACCCTGGGCAGGCCAAAGGCTACACCCAAGATGGACAACAAGTCACGAGTTCTTCACACTGTTATAGGTTTGGTCCATTTGCATATCAGCATAAATTTGCCAATTAAACTTTAGCTAATAATGTAACCGCCCCCCAACTTTCCCCCCCTTCTCAAGATGCTGGTTTACACTTTTTGGCCCTAGGATGGTCTGGTTGTCCTTGGAGAGCAAGCCTGGAGAGGCTTTGTTATGTCTATCCTAGCATGAGAGAACAGCATCTAACAGGCTGCAAGACAGTTCAAAGTTACACACTAGGAGTACAGAGAATACAGAATTTGTAAAATATAAAAGCTAAAACCTAAGGCATCAGTGGCTGGTCACTACTGGTGTTCCCCAGGGCTCAGTACAGGGACCAGTCCCATTTAATACCTTTATGGATGATTTGGATGAGAGGATTAACAGCACCCTCAGTCAGTTTGCAGATGACACCAAATTGGATGGGAGTGTTGATCTTCTGGAGGGCAGGGAGGCTCTGCAGAGGAATCTGAAGAGGTGGGATCAGTGGGTCAAGACCAATTGTATGAAGTTCAACAAGGCCAAGTGCCAGTTCCAGCCCCTGGATCACAATAACCCCTTGCAGCACTACAGGCTGGGGCAGAGTGGCTGGAATGCAACCCAGCAGGAAAGGACCTGGGGGCGTTGATCAACAGCTGGCTGAACACGCACCAATGTGTGCCCAGGTACCAAAGAGGCCAGTGGCATCCTGGCCTGTATCAGCAATAGTGTGGCCAGCAGGACCAGGGCAGTGATTGTCCCCCTGTACTCGGCACTGATGAGGTTACACCTTGAATCCTGTGTTCAGTTTTGGGCCCCTCTCTACAAGAAGGACATTGAGGTGCTGGAGTGAGTCCAGAGAAGGGCAGCTGAGCTGGTGAAGAATCTAGAGCAGAAATCCTATGAGGAGCAGCTGACAGGGGTGTTTAGCCTGGAGAAAAGGAGGCTCAGGGGAGACTTTCTTGCTCTCTACAACTCCCTGAAAGGAGGTTGTAGCCGCATGAGGGTCAGTCTCTTCTACCAGGTAACAAGCAATCGGACAAGAGGGAATGGCCTCCAGTTGCACCAGGGGAGGTTTAGATTGGATATTGGGAAAAAGTTCTTCCCCAAAAGGTTGTCAAGCACTGAAACAGGCTACCCAGGGAACTGACAGAATTACCACCCCTGAAGTCTTTAAAGAAAATGTGGATGTGGCACGTGGGGACATGGTTTACTGAACACAGCGGTGCTGGGTTAATGGTCAAACTCAATGATCTCAGAGGTCTTTTCCAACCTGGACAGTTCCGTGATTTTTATGATTCTATAATTCTATAAATATTTCACACAAGAATAAAACTAGCCTTATTAATATTAACAACAAGGTGAACCAGTGACAACTTCATTAAGGGAGTTTAGAAGATAAAAACCAAGAGACAAGGGTGTGGCAGAAAGGGAAAAGCCAAAAGGAACTAATTAGCCATGGGTTTCAAGAATTCCAGGGTTTGGAAAACCATAAAGCCTACCATTCCAGGGACTCTGGGGCTGCAAAAGGCATGCCAAGGGAAGTGGCATTGCACCAATGCAAATTTTGAGGGCTTTTGCCAGGAGCGCTGAACCACCCTAGACTTTTAGATTGCCTTCTTCAAATGCATGGTCTATGGGAAGACCTAGGGTTTATTACTTCCTTTTGAAGTAACCATCCTCAGATATTCAAAGAGCACAAGCACTTCTCTTGAGGGCGTTCATACTCTTTTGTGAAGCTATACTGGAGCTGCAATAGGAAGCACAGGAGGCAGTTTCACAACACAGGACAGGGACAACACTTAGGAGCCTTTAAGTGTTCTTGACTCTCACTCCCAGCCCATGACATGACATGACATCCAGTTCCTTAGGACACAGCAACTTCAATCAGGAGAAGAATCAGATTTGCCATACGAAAGAGCAGTTTAGCACTAAACCTGCATGCTATGCCCAGTACTTTCTGTTTGCTTTGGTGGGTTAGTTTTCAGATGGATGAGCTCCCCAGCCTGCAGGGAAGAGGTGGAAACACAGATGGGGACATGTTGCGGAGAGGTCAGGCAGGTTTGGGCTTGTACCAAGCTGAAGAGTTAAAGGTGGGCAGCACCACACAGGGACATAAACCTGCTTTAACTGGCTCGGTTTGCAGAAGAGCTCCATGATTAGCTGTCCTGGTACAACAAGGGGAAGAAAGAAGTGTGTGGGGCCCGAAATTAGCAGTCGTGGATGGCAACAGAGGAGCAAATACTCTCTTCAGCTGTGATTGCCACCCAGCTGCTGAGGAACTGGTAGCATTCAGTGTCAATTCTGCAGCTTCCTGCAATTCTGGAAACAAGAGAATATACTGGCTTGTTTTGGGTGGACAGAATATCTGTGACCACTCTGGGAGGTCCCTCTGTTAACTAGCACGGTGTTAAAATGAACTTCTGCCTAGCTGAGATGGTCTTACCTTCACAACCCTTTCTGGAAGGCTCTGCTAGAATTCATCAGCAATTAAACCCCTCAGGCAATATATAATAGACTTTTAAAGAAAACTCTCCACAAAGCTTTGAAATACAGTTTTCCACTGCCTTGTACTTAGATGTCATCAATTCCTTTATAAATGGAACAGGTATTTCATGCTGGTGGATATTTACACCCCATATGTAAATGTTGTTCTAATTTGATAGCATTTTTACTTACTTTACATACTACAACTTCTGCGTACAAGACCAGAAATTACTATCTGGTCATTTACTATAATCTCTTTATCTTGGACCCCTAAACTTTACTCTATGCTAAGCTAAGTAATTGATCAAAGCGTAGGCTGTACTTGACAGCTGCCACAAAATCCCTCATATTCCTGCAGCTTGATGTCTTCCCCACTGCTTTATCGGCAGCACAGCAGTTTCCTTGCTGTCACCAGCAGAATTTTCTGCTTTCCCTGATTTTTATAACACTCTCTCAGACTGCTCTGTACAGCTTCAGTGCAATTCACAAGTGCAGGGCATTTCCTAAGCTGAAATGCATTGTGGTTCAGAGTCTCCACAGCTTTAGTGTTCAGTTACCAGTGAAATTACATTTAACTCCCAAGCTGTTTACAATTCAAACAAAAGGATTTCTCTGTATAGCATCCAAAACCGACAAAGTTACAAGCACTTAAGCTTTTTGCACAAAGATCAAATATAAAAAAATCTCCCTCCTCATATTTCCTTTGGTTGCAGTCTTCTGCATACCACATAGCTTAGCTTGTATCTGCAGAGCCTCTTTTTATGTATCACATAAGCTTTTATCAATAAGCTCGCTCTTCTAATCCTCCAAGGGTTCCATACAAATTCAGCCTTTTCCCTTATAAACTTCTTAATTTCTTACTTATTCAGAAGATATTTCCACACTTCACTTCTTAAAGACTTGGAGATATAATTTTTTTTCAGAATAGCTGTTTGCACCTAACTGGCCTATTAACAAATCTATGACTCATAAAAAGAGCTAAATTCCACTTTTTCCCATTATCCTAAACCAGTATCCATAAGATGGCATAAGGTCTTGAAGGAGCGCACTAAAAAATCTGCAGTTAGCTAAGTGCCAATCTGATTTATAAATCCTGTATCCATTAAAATTTGTTCAAAATACTTTGTCTAACCACTTTTCTATCAGATCAAGCAGAAGGTGCCTGTATCAGAATTCCCCAGACCACCCCACAGGTCCGTTCAGGTACCTTCCCACCCCTTAACTCCTGAGCTCACAACACCTGGCTGCAGTTGCTCTTCTGCAAATGCAGGTTTGGACCCTGCTCCTTTTTCCAGTCTCACAATAGTCAGCTCTCTTTCCATCACACTTTGCATCTGCTTTCACCTTGGATGCCCTCTCTTGGATCAGGCTCTTCTGTTTTCCCTTAGGCCTTCTCCTGAATCACAGGTATTGTGTTCTATAATCTTGGCATTGCCACGAAGCCAGAACCAAGCCTGGCACAGAGCCAGACTTGCTGTAAGCAGCATTCCCTGGAAACAGCTTAGTGCACTGAGAAACTCGTGAGAGCGAGCAGGCAGGAGGGCAAAGCAATCTCTCCTGGCAATCAGACAGCGAGGAGCTTTGCTGCCTCGCTGCTGGCACAACATCTCAGTATCCACACTAAGCTGACCTGGAGCAATGCAGGAGACAGGCTCTGCACAGCTCATACCAGGGGACCTTGTATGCCTGGGACAGCTCTAGCTCTGGCAGTGTGACCTGCTGCAAGCTCCAGGACCTGGATCCTGTCCTAGTGAGGAATACAGATGTAATTCCCACATGGACTGCAGATTATAGCCCCTTCCTATATTTATATTTTACAGAATCACACACTTGTTGAGGTTGGAAAGGACTTCTGGAGAACATCTAGTCCAACCCCCTCTGCCAAGGCAGAGTCACCTAGAGCAGGTGACACACGCACGAGTCCAGGTGAGTGAATGTCTCCAGAGAGGGAGGCTCCACAACCTTCCTGGGCAACCTGATTCACTGCTCTCAATGTAAAAAAGTTCTTCCTCATGTTGAGGTGTAACTTTGTGTGGTTTAATTTATGGCCATTGCTCCTCTTCCTCTCACTGGGCACCACTGGAAAGAGTCTGGCACCATCCTCTTGTCACCCAACTTTGGGATATTTATATACATTAATGAGATCCCCTCTCAGTCTTCTCCTCTCTAGACTAAACAGTCCCAGCTCCTGAAGTCTCTCCTCATCTGAGAGATGCTCCAAACCCATATCATCTTTGTAGACCTCCTCTGTACCCTCTCCAATAGCTCCTTATCTTTCTTGAACTTTAGAGACCAGAACTGAACACAACACTCCGGGTGTGGCCTCACTAGGGCTCAGTAGAGGGGCAGGATCACCTCCATTGACCTGCTGGCCACACTTGTCCCAGTCCACCCCAGGGTATTATTTGTCCTTCTGGCTGCAAGGCCACTGCTGACTCATGGTCAGCTTGTCATCCACCAAGACTCCCAGTTCTCTGCAGAGCTGCTCTCCAGGAGGTCAGCCCAAGCCTGTCCTGGCGTTATTCCTCCTCAGGTACAGGACCCTACACTGGCCCTTGCTGAATTTCATTAGTTTCTCTCTGTCCAACTTTCCAGCCAACCAAGATTCCACTGAATGGCAGCCCAGCCTTCAGGAGTATTTGGAGCCATTCCTTCTCCACAAAGGAAGAGGAAGCATTCATGACAAAGGAGAACACTGCTATGGGGAGGAAACCCTTGAGAAAAGCTGGACTATAGGGACCTAGGAACTCTTCTGTTGGGATGCACTCTAAAACAGAGGTTTTTTGCCTTGTTTGGTCCACCTTCATGCTTCACACATTTTTTAACATTCTGCTTTTATTTTACATACTAATTTAAATAAAGCCCTTAACAATACCCTTAAGTTTGATATGTCTCTGCACAACCCTCCCAAGGCTCTCAGCCCTTCACAGTCAGACAGGATATAAGAAAGAGCTATCCATAACCGGCACTGCTGCTGCAAACAGGATTGGATGAGGCGGTATGACAAACGAGGAAAGAGAGAAAATAACGAGGAAAGAACAGAAAATATAAGAAAAGAGAGAGAAGGCAGGAAGAACCTGATTGCGAAAACCAAACGACAGCTATGCATAGCTGCCCACACACACGCACTGCACCAGTCAAATGCTCTGCGCAAAGCAAAGCTACGCCACACTACGAAAGTATGAGACTCTGTCATGGACTGCCTTCCCAGCACTGACAGGGAAATGTAGTGGCCACAGCTGGTGCTGGCACTTCCACAGCAGGTTCCCCTCAGGTACTTTGGTACCATCCGACAGCCATCTGCTCTCTCGGCCTCTCGGAAGCACAGACACAGCAGATCGTTTTCATGCACTGCAGATCAAACTCAGCTCCGAGCCTGAGGGACTCCCCATCTTTTCCACAGACACACTGTAAGTGGAGACACAGAAACCGAGCACTCAGGAAGGTTGCTCACAAATGGTTTCATAAACTGTCAGAGTCACAGAGAAACTACAACCTGCTGCAACACAGCACTTCTGTGGCTGCTGACAGACCCTGTTAACCTGCTTGCATGGCTGGAGCTGTGGAGGACACGGGCATTGCCTGCTTTTCCACGAGTCAGCAACAATGCTGGCAAAGCAGCCGTGACAATACACTGCACTGTGAAGTACTGCTGACAAAACACTGCTAGCCTGGACAAGGATGGGAGCTCACTAGTTTACACATTCTTGCAACAGACTCTGGAAGTCAGAGACACCAAACTCCCTGTGTTCTGGCATGCTCCCCATTTTCAAAAGGAACATTTCCATTAGAATTTTTCCTCGCTCCTCACGTAAAGCAATAAATCTGCTTTTGCAAATAATGAACACAGATACTTTTTTTTCCCAAGTTGATTTCATTTTATGCCTACACCATGGTTTCTGGAAACTCATCTTACAGGCTGAAGCAATAAAGAAACCTTGTCTCAACTATCTTTATACCATCTGCCAAGAGCGCTTTGCAAAGATCTCTGTGGTGTTCTGGAGCCCAGGTGAAGTCAACAGCACCTTGGATAAACATGAGGAACGCTATTTTACAGATCTTGGGAAAACAGCATGCAAGATGCCAGACTGCAACCTTTAAAAATTATATTGGTCATTACAGAATGAGATTGCTACAGTGAAACAGGCTGCCAGCATATTGTCTGTTGGTTGTGTGATTGCATTCGGTAATGAACAGTCTCTCCTGAAACCTGGCACAGATGGTACATACAGTATCACAGAAATAAGGAGCCCTCTATGCACCGTCCTCTTCACAGCTTACATTACTCTTAATATTTTCTGTCTATGTTTACTGCAGGCATAAAAATGTATGTAGCAAGTAATACATCCATTAATTTTCTACACCTCTGTAAGGTCTTTGTAAACTTCAGTGGGACAAAAAGCCTAGTATTTCACTTTCTTTCAATTAAGAAACCAGTTCATAAAGTTGCAGGTTTTCTTCCTTCTTCTGGGTTTCCTCCACCATAGTGGAGTTTAAACAGTTCCTGTTTACTGAACACACACAAACTGCTACTGATAGCATCAGGCAGCACTGCTGTTGGCTATTCTGCCTGGTATTTTTAAAAGGGCACATATAAAAACTATGCCTGTTTGTAAAGTCTTGCATTCATTGCTTATTACTGACACCAGTCTACTCTGTCTAAAGTGAACCCTGTATTGCTGCAGAGCTTCCTACCATTAATCATTACAGTAAATGCTGAACTGTGAAATCAATATTAAGGAACATGATCAGTTTATCCTTTCAAACTCCCACTCTGCCAGAGAAGCAACTGCAGAGGAAAAAAAACAAACAATAAAACCAACAATTTGTACCTTAAAAAGTATGAGAAGCTGGAAAATGTGGACACTCTAGTTTTTGCCTAACAGCAGATAAAGTTTAACCTCAGTATAGTTGGAGTAAAACCCAACTCTTGAATCCCATTTCAAATGGAATGTTTTCTCATTCTATGATCCTTTAATTTTCACTCCCTGCACATACATGTGCACTTCAGAGAGGGTGTGATCCTGCAGGACACTGGACATGCAATCACGTAATTTTAGATGCCATTAAAATGGAAATGCAGAGGAAACTATATGGCAACTTCAGCTTTCAAGCCTGATATTAATTTTGGTCCTTACAGTTTTCACGTTCTTGATTATGTAAGTTTAACACTTAAAAAAATTGAAATGCAGCCTCCCAAGGAAACAGTTATAATGCATAATCCCTAGTAATTACTTCTTCTCACAGTCACTACCAAGGCCTGTTTCTACAACCTGTGTATCAACAGACAAGAACACTGCTCGAGTAAAAAACATGTAATTAATTCAAACAGTGCTGAATTAATATAGTTCTTTTATTTGTAACTTACTGAAAACTACTAAAAAGAATCAGAAATCAGAAAGAAATCAGAGACTCTTCCCAGTTCCCACCCCAGATGTCCATCCTGGCTATGAAGTTTCACACTCCTCCAAAACAACTGAGGTGCAAAGAAAAAGTATAAATTAAGACAGGTAGGCCTTTATCACACCACTTGGCTGAGGAAACAGCGGGATTTGCTTCATTTTACTGAATGAGAGGAATTATTCGAAGAACAGGGGGGCAGAAAGTCCCAAACTTCCCGAACCAGTATGGCAAAATCAAGAGATGCTCAGCAGCGATGCTCAGCACCGCTAATAGTGCATCTTCAGAAACTTAGCGGCAATTTATGGCAGTAGCGATTTCTATCAGAAAAGTCCTTCCCAGCGTGCCGGGCGGGCTTCGGCTCGGGCTCGGGCTCCGGCTCCTGCCCATGGGCGGGGAGCACCTCCCTCCGCCCCACCGCGGGCTGCTGGCGCACCTGCTGCCCAGAGGAAGATGAGGAAAAAATCACCCCAAACCGCAGAGCTCAGGAGAACCAGAGGACGATGGATGGTGTGTGTTGCCATGGATGTGCACGGCGGGTAGCCCCAGGCTCCTGCCGCACACCGCAGCGCCGGCGAACGCCGCGGGCAGCGGGACATGCTCAGTGCGCACGGCGGGCTCCGCCTCCGCCTGACCCGGATACAGACGGCGCTGCCTCGGCCGCGAGCGTGGAGCCGGCCCGGCGCCGCCGCAGCAGCGGGAGCGGAGCGCTCCGGCCGTGCCATGGGATTGTGGTGACTGCCCGGCCTCGCCGCCCGCCCGCCCCGCGGCCATGGCCCCCATGGGCATACGCCTCTCGCCGCTCGGCATGGCCGTGTTCTGCCTGCTGGGGCTGGGCGTCCTCTACCACCTCTACTCCGGCTTCTTGGCCGGCCGCTTCGCCTTCTTCATGCTGAGCGAGCCGGCGGCCGGCGGGCCCGAGACGCCCCACGGCTCCGTGCCCGGGGGCGCCGTGGACCTGCGGGAGCTGCTGGCCGTGTCCGTGCTGGCCGCCGTCAGGGGCGGGGAGGAGGTGAAGCGGGTCCGCGAGGGGAACGTCCTCAACGCCAAGGCGAAGGGGAAGACGCGGGAGGGGGCCGAGGAGCAGCTGACCACCGGCGACCTCCTCTCCAACCGCAGGATGTTCTACCTGCTGAAGGGCGCCTTCCCCGCCGTGCAGGTGGGTGCCAGGCCCCTGCGTGGGGCGGGGGCTGCCGCGGGCCCGGCGCTGGGCTGCCGCGCACCGGCGCCCCTCCGGTCTGTCACCGCCGGCGGGAAGCGCTGCCCTCGTTTGCGCTTTTCCTTCCCCTCCCGCTGGATTTGTGGCAGTGCCACCTCACGCTTGTTGCCGTGGGCGTTGGGTTGCAGGGGAAGGAGTTGGAGCGTGTCGCAAGCGAAGCCACGGGAGGTGAAACAGTGTCAGACAGTACGGGCATGGAGGGGTGGGGGGAACTCCGAGTCTCGGTCTAGTGGATCGTGAGCTCTGCGATTAAGGATACAGGTAATTGCACAGCGCAAATTCTGCCTACGGTTAAGATAAAGAGATTAGGAACGCCGTGGTTTTCGTAGTTACCCTTCCTGCCAGTTGTCCTTCCTGCTGTCAGTTATGGGGAAAGCCAGGAGCGGGGAGCAGCGATGGAGAATCGAGGCTTAGCAACATAGCGCTGCAGTAACCGAGTGTTTAGCGCTCGTGGCTGTGGGCAGCAGATAAGCACAGCTGTGTCAATACTGTGGATCACTGCCTACCTGAGCAAAATGAGTTTACTTTGCTTTCAGAGGTGAACACCCCTCCCTGCTCTCCCTCGCTTCTGAAATCTGGGTCTAACTCTTAAGGTCGCACCCTGACCCTTGAACTATACTTTGAGGCTTTTTGGGGTTTGTTGGCGTTGTTTCTGCTTTCACTTCAGTAAATGGGAAGTTCTGTCTCTTGATGTTAAATTCCTTAGCTTTTCACAGCCATTTGAAATGGGTGGAAAGCCCTGAATTTGGATCTCAGAGGTGGTGATTGTATGCTTCTGCTGGGCAGATTGAGAGAAAAAGTAGCTAAGTCTGGTTTTTGGTTGTTGAGTTACAATTCAGTTTTCAGTAGCTGTTTTGAAAGTTCCACAGGATAATGTGTAGGGTTTTGTTTGTTGGCTTTTTTGGGTTTTTTGTTTTGTTTTGTTTTGGTGGGGTTTTAAAGTGTTGCAAAGAACTTATTGATAAGTTATGAAAGTTGATAAGATATGAAATCTAGAGGAAACAACAAATTCTTCAATAAACTTGATATGTGACTAATCTTCCTCTACAGAAGGATTATGCAGGTTCTGTTCTGAAGATTTCTTGGATTGTCTGTCGGTGACAAGCCACTTTCACAGGCCCAGTGTTAAAGGAAGAAAAAGTATTGACCCCTGTTCTCTTGCATTATTCAGTGTCCTCACAGAGCTTGGCTTTACAGCTTAGCTGGCTTGAAACCTCTATGCTTGCTCCCTTTTCACAGATGGAAGGACTTCATTAATCTAGATGTAAGAGTTGCCTGTGCTTCTAGAGAAGGCTGGGGATTTGGTCTGGGCTTGAAGAGTACAGTAAACTGTGTATTGCATGTTCTGTGGTCACGTGTAAACTCTGCTCTGGAGCCTGGGATTTTTAGCAGTGACAGTCTGATTTGCGTCTTTCTGGCAGAGGGTGTTAACTTTGAACATCTACAGTTAAAAAACTTTGGTACTCCCTTTTATTTTTCTCACAGATGATGTGTGCTGCTAGTCTTTAAGAATAGATGGTTCTTTCAAAAGTGCAGATGTGTTCTCAAAAGCAGTATAAAACCAAAAATGTGTGCATATGTCTGTGGAACTGGAAAATACCAGACATATGTCTTTTCTTTTTCCCCACTCCTCCTTAGATTGACTGAGCTTGAGCACTTAGGATGTCTAGGATGAGTGTGCTTGACAAATTTTTCAGGTGATATGGAGTTATTCAGTCTGACAGATCAGCTGTGAGATGTTTAGTATTCTAAGAACATGATGGGGATAATAACAGCTTATCTCATGGGGTGTTTAAGAAGTACTCACTAAGCTGTACATACACTGATAAGGCATTTTGTCTGCTAAAGTCTGTGATGAAGATGTATTCATAAACGTTTGCCCAAACTAAAACAAAAGCTTTCTTTTACTATATACGTACTATATGTGCTTCTCAGGTGTGAAGACAAGGTATCATCTCAGTCTACTAATCCTTCAAGCTTAACTTCAGAACAATCCATCTAAGACTGCAGCTCTTTCATAGAACAGACCTGCTGAGTTTTGGTGTGAATATAAGGATTATAGAGGATTTTCTGAGGCAGTATAAAATTGCATCATCATAAGAAATATCTTATTTTATATCTGTAGTTTTATCCCTCTGTACAGAGTGCCACTCCAGAATAAAAGACGCTGCTGAAGTCAAATAAACCTTCTCTTCCCTCCTTGCTAGAGAAGATGATGCTAATAAAAGCTGTCAAACAAAACCTGAAATAATTCTAAGAGTAAGCTTATGCAAAGTGCTGATTTTCTCACATCATGAAGTTCTTGAGCTGAAGAGGGGTACCTCAGTATTTAAATTGTTGCCAAATGCTACAGCCAGGAAGAATATGAACCAGCACAAAAACTGGATGGTAAAGTATGCCTGTAAGGTAAAGGAAATGGAGTTGTTCAGTCTGGAGAAGAGAAGGCTGCTGTGAGATGTTACAGCAGCCTTTCAGTACGTGATAGGAGAGCTGGAGAGTAACTTTGTACAAGGGCATGTACTGACAAGGGGGAATGGCTTTCAGCTGAAAGAGGACAGGTTTATACTGGACATTAGCACAAAATTCTTTACTGTGGGAGGCACTGGACCAGGCTGCCTGGAGAAATTGTGGATGACCCCTCCCTGGAAGTATTCAAGGCCAGGCAGGATAAGGCCTTGAGCAACCTGGTTTAGTGGAAGATGTCCCAACCCTGTCCCAACAGGGGGGTTGGTGGGAGATGATCTGGAAGGTCCCTTCCAGCCCAAACCATTTTTTTTTACTCTGTGATTCTCTTAAGAATAACCATGGCTTTCCTATGTTTCGAAATAACCAAGGGGAGAAGTCATTCAACTGAAATAAACTTAAGTCAGTGAGCAGTGTTGGATTCCTTGTTTTGTGCTGCTGGACATAAAAAAAGCATGGAAACAGTCTGTCTGAAGCAGATCTGGGTTACTTATGTGGTTATTAAGAGAAGATAGAAGAGTTAGGCTTCTCACCTGCAGAAGCTAAAATAAATCTGGAAAAAGTCTTATAATACTATGAGTTGGGATTTATAAAAAAAGCCCTTTCAGAATCTGAGGGGGAAAAAAACCCACAGAAAATGCTTGCCTTTGTTTTCTTAAGTAAAGGTATTGTCTCTACAGAAGAAGAGGAGCTCCACTGCTGACATCAGCTGCTCTGTTTGATTTAAATAGATGCATTTGCATCAGTTAAGACTTCTCAAGGCTGTGTTAGGTAAGACCAAAGAGGTGTAGCTCAACTGTGTTTTATCACTGTGTAGTAGATTTAGTGGTGGTGTTTTATATCCCTCAGAAACAAGCCTGAGAAAGGTAAGAGACAAAGAGGCAAGACACTTACTGCTGCCTTGGGTATTACTAGGTGTTGTCTGATTGCACTCAACATCCAGCAGTGAATATTTGCATGTATATTCCGTGAAGCCTCTTTGTACAGTTGATTTTAAAATATACTTAATGCTGAAATACATGCATCACTTTCTCTTGGTGAAGTTCTCAACTGCAGTTACAGTCTTGAGGTGTTACTGCTCCTGCATTACCAATATGTTGTCCTCATTTATTTGTCTTGCTAAGAAGAAGTTAAAGCTCTGATCCAGCTGTATTCATCCCCTCTGCTTCTTTCATTTTTTATTTACTTTGTTTATCTTTTCTGAGTTACTTCTTTCCTGGTTGGTTCTCCATGCATCCTGTTATTCCTTGTGCTGGCACAGTGGTGGTGTGATAAGGACTGGGGTGGGAATTGGGTGAGGAGATGAAGGAGATGTTTAAGGCCCTGCTGCTGGGGTGGTAGTGGACTGGGGAGGTGTGCTTTCCAAATTCAGTTACAGACTAGCCAGAAACACTGGTATGTTCTGCTCAGAAGAGCTTCTGTGAAGAAATGATCTTGTGATACCAGGGTTTCAGCAGCATTACCTGGTAAAAGAGCCCTCTCAGCATCATGCCTTAGGCTCTTACTCTTTTAATGTGGCCTGTCCAGGGATCAGTGTCAGGACCTTGATAACTGAATGTATCCTGAGTAAAAATTTAAAATAAAAGTTACTTAAAGAAAGGTTATTTAGGGATACCCTGGTTCACTTCCCCTTGCAGCCCATCTACAGCACATCTGAAGCAGCCCTACTTGGTCACAAAGGCAGGAATGATTGACAGAGTGTTCCTTAAACTTGCACTTTGACCACATTACCTCTTGTCCTCTGTCTGAAAAAGCCGGTTGTAAAGTGACCCACACAATTCTGCTGTTTGTTGCTGTGCTGTACTAGAGTTACTTTCACAGGATGCAGACTTTAGTCTTACTGGCCAGATTGTATTCTGCTCCACATTCTCATTTTGAGCTGTTTTGGCTTATTTTTGTTCTAGAGTTGCACCAGCTTTATGTTTTCCAGTATAAATAATGAATAGAGTTTCATCTTGTTTGCTCCTTTTTTTTTTTTTTTATTGTGACTGTGGTGGAAACCAAGTCTTCCTCTGTCCCAGTCTCTTTGAGTGTCTTTTTATGAGTCTTGCCACTGTTCTGAATCCAAATGTTCTTCCATCTCTTTCCCAGTTAAGACTGATGATAAATACCATTCAAGCTTATGTATGATAATACTGGAAGCAGCATTTGAAATGAAAATTTAAGAACATGTCACTTTTACTTTGATTTCCTTCTAAATTAATCTGACTTTTGAAGATTAATGATTCCAAGCAATCCTTTTTTATCAGGCTATCTGAAGTACTGTCTAGGTTTAAACTCGCTGTTTTCAGGCTTCTGACCACAGTGCCAACTACTATACCTAAAAAACTGGAATTTTGTCTGAGATGGAAAGCTCTGCAACTGATACTGATTCTCTGTGAAGGATAGATGTGTTAAAGAAGTAGGTTTAAAAAAAAATACTACTTAAACTTCAGAAGTACTGCACTTAGTGAATAAGTTCAGTAATTTGTCTTTTCATGTGGTGAGAATGGCCTCCTGAGGTCTTAGGGCTTTTAATAAAATTAACGTTCTTCTGACCCAGATGATCTTTGCAACTGCCAGTGGGTTTCTAAGTAAAACAAGAAGTGTGAATGTTAATCTGAAATCTCAGTAATAGATGTTGTCTGGAGATGCATCTCCTAGCACAGGTTCCAAATGATGCCAGATGACTTATGCCCACTCTCTCTGCATAAAAATGAAGTTAAAGACTGTAACTTTATGCTAATGAGTTCTGTGATTATCTTTTCAGATGTAATTACAAGTAGTTCATTTGCTTTGTTTGTACACTGGGGGTGTTTAATCTATCAGCTGAGCATCTGGAGAGTTGAATTTCTTAGTGTAGCCACTCACAAACTGTGGAAGTTTTCTGGGTATTATCTATTTTATTGGTAGATTTCTAATATGTCCTTATTTGGATGTTTTCTTAAAACGAAAAGAAATGTTGCAACTCTCGTGACAAGCAGGTCATCCCTTTGCTAGACTTGGGTCTGTGTAGAACTGTAGTGGAGAATTTTGCCATCTACTGAAACCACTTGTGTGAGCTAATGAGCAAGTGGCTTTATTTTCCTGGTCTAAAATTCTAGTTGTTTCTGCAGATTACTGGTGGAAACAGTGAATCCTGTGATCCATGCTGATCCGCTCAATTCCACTTTTGTTATTTTCACCAACCTCTATTCATTGTAAGTCTGTAAAAGCAGAGTTGTCATTGGATATGTCTTTATAGTTTATTAAATCCTGTTTGTTTCAGTCTGCTTCCTGCTGGCTTAATGGCCAAAGTCACCTAACGAGTTTTGATAATCACTAATTGAACTTCTTGACATTTAGGCTTGTCCGGATTCTTCTTCACACATTCTGTCTTGTTCCTGCATTAAGTGACTTCTTGTTGCTAAAATAAACAAAGATGTAGTTGATGGTAGAGGAAAACCTCTGTCTGTCGGGACTTAGGTGCATGGGTCCATTTTCAGTGTTGTATAGTTATAGAAATACTTGTTTTCTGATTAAATGAATGACAACACAAGAGCAGTGGGTTTATACCTCTTATTATTTCATACATGTGTATGATTTTATACCTTACATTTTTATATACAAATATACTTTATAGTTTTAAACTTAATTAGAAATTGGAACTTTAAACTTATTACCTTTTCATACCTTTTTTTTTTTTTAGAAAACCATGTGATTCAGCAAGGTCTTCTCTCCTTTCATAACAAAATCTGCCTTGCTAAAACTCTTTGTAAATTGAACTCTGGGAAGAGGAACATTTTTGAAAGGCACAAAAATCACCTGTAAAACCTTATTTTTCCTTTCTAATATGTTGTGGTAATCTAAGGAGAAAAAGAACCTTTTCAGAAGCAAGCAGCTGGCTTTAAGAATGTCAGTGTATTGAATAAAATTAGGGGGTTTTTTTTACTATGCTGGTAAGGCTATTATTCAAATTTTTTAAAGCTTAAAGGCATTTTAAACTTACAAAAAGAAGTGGTACTTTGATTTCCCAGTTTGCATTCTTTTTGGAGTTAAGTAACCTAAGCTTTCAAGAAGCAGCTTTCATTCATAGTGAAAACTGCTACTCACCACCCCCAAATTCGAAAGTTAGAAGGGAGGGATCATGAATGGTCCTGGGTGCAGGTGAGCTAAGTCTTGGTGTGAATGCACACCCCTTCCTTTGTAACAGATCTTGTAACCAGGGTAGGTTAGATACTTTCCTCAGAAACTGGAAATACAGTGCTTTAACTGCTTTTTGCTCTCCTGGAGAACGCTCTCCTCTTGAGCATATTTATATGTCCTGACTTGTCGAGTGGGTGTTTACATTCAGAGGATTTGGCATCTGATTCCTTCACACAATTTGTGTATGTACAGATGCTGTGAGAAGCTGAGACAGCTTTCACCTCTGATACATTTGAGGAGAAAAACAGAGAAGCAGAGTCAGTGGAGGTAAAACAGTCTGACTTGTAGTGCGATAGGGATAGGGTTGCTCTTTGGTGCGGTGCAGCAGCAGTGGTTGAAGGGGTCTCTAAGTGGGGGAAATACCAAAAGCTGCTGGTTGAACCGCTCTCCCCTGAGCTGCGACATCTCTGAAGCACAGTCAAATAAGAGCAAATCAAGTACTGTCCCATGCAGCCACCTCATAGGTACTGACCTTCACACCTTCCAAGGTGTGTAGTTGTGGGTATGCTAGAGTCATAAAATGACTTGTGTTGGAAGGGACCTTAAAGATCATCTTGTTCCAACTACCCTGCCATGGGCAGGAATGCCTTCCACTAGACCAAGTTGCTCAAAGCCCCATCCAGTCTGGTCTTGAACACTTTGAGGGCTGAGGTATCCACAGCTTCTCTGGGCAACCTGTTCCAGTGCATCCCCACCCTCACAGTAAAGAATTTATTCCTAAAATCTAAGCCAAATCTCTCCTCTTTTAGCTTAAAACCATTCCCCCTTGTTCTATCCCTATCTGCCCATGTAAAAAGTTATTCTCCCTCTTTTTATAAGTACCCTTTAAGCATTGGAAGGCTGCCTTAAGGTCTCCCAGGAGCCTTCTCTTTTCCAGGCTGAATAAACCCAGTTCTCAGCCTGTCTTCATAGGAGAGGTGTTCATCCCTCTCATCATCTCTGTGGCTCTTCTCTGGACTCACTCTAACAGGCCCACATCATTATCATGCTGAGGACTCCATACCTGGTTGCAGCACTCCAGGTGGGGTCTCACCGTGGCAGAGTAGAGGGGGAGAATCGCTTCCCTCCTCCTGCTGGCCGTGCTGCTTTTTTGATGCATCCCAGGAGGCAGCTGGCCGTCTGGGCTGTGAGCACACATCCATGATAAACCCCAAGTCTGGCTACGTTGTGCTGCTCTCAGTGAGTTCTCCCAGACTGTGCTCGTGCCTGGGATTGCCCCAAACCAGCTGCAGCATCTTGCACCTGGACTTGTTGAACTTCGTGCGGTTCTCGTGAGCCAGCTTCTCAAGTTTGTCCAGGTCCCTCAGGATGGTGTCCCTTCCTTCTGTTGTGTCACGTGCACTGCTTGGCTTCATGTCATCTGCAAACTTGCTGAGGGTCCATTTGATCTTACTATTGTAAGGACGTAATTGTCAGTTGGGGATATTGATGCTGTTACGAATAAAGTGCTGTGCTACCTCATGTTTTTCAAGATATTGGATTATTTGCATATTAAAATATAAAACGAGTATTGAGCTGGAGAAGTATGTGGGGAAGGAGAGGGAGTACTAAATTAAAAAAAAAAATTCACATGCCACCAAACGCTTTCTAAGAAAAGCGTTTGTACTGATGTACTGATGTGTGGTTTTAAAAACAGAAGCTTCTATTCTGGATGGGGGGTGGTGGTGGTGTTTGCATATATTTTTTCACTTTAATTTACCTTGGATGGGTCAATTCAAAGGCGAAACTACAGTTGTGTTCCACTCTTTCAGACCAGGAAAAAGTCTGAAGTTGTGCAGCACGCCAGGGACAGCTAGCTAGTATTCAAGCAGGCTTTTTGGGTGACAAGCTGCCACAGCGTGAAGTGCTGGTAGGGACTAAACCAGCACAGGACAAAGAGCTGCTGTGAGGTTCCCTGAAGTGTTAAGTGGTCAGGACTGTTGGCTGTTTGTTAGAGTACTGCATTTATGCAGACAAGTTCATAGCACACTGGAGTTGCTTCCTCTGTTCCTGAGCAGATCTGTGCTCCCATCACCAGTGTGCTGGAGGGGAGTGTTCTCTGTGCAGAGGTTTCTGAAGGCTGGAAACACCTGGGTGTTTTAGAAGGCACACCATGGACTGATCCTGGTATTGGTGTTGGACCTCTGCTGCTGGCTCCCATGAGCAGCATCCCTCATTTGTTATGGAATTCCTGCACCTTACAGGCTGGTTTTGAGGAAGCTCTGTACTGGTGAGATGCAGCCTGACGGCCTTGTTTATGAAATAATGGGATTTGGTTTTTTATTTCATTTTTCAGCGGTATTCCATGCACTGATTTACATATATTTTATTAAACCTCTGTGTTTGATGCAGTTCTTTCTGAGGAGGGCTTTTGCTTCAAGCATAATTGGGGAAGATTGCCGAAATGTAGTTAAGCTTCATGTCAGTGCTCAGCTTCCAGAACTTTCCCAGATGGCCTTTTACACCTTATAGCTGTTAGGCAATTAAGCCTAGAGTGTCTTGCTGAAATAAGGTCTAGTGTCTGAAGTATTTGGCCTTGTGGCTGTCTTTCTGCCATAGCTGCTCCTGATTTATGGGTGAGGATTTGGGATTGCAGTGAACTACATATCCATATCGCTTGAGAAAAGTTTAAAGTGTAAGGTCGTGGCCTCTGGAGGCTGCCAGCAAATGAGAATGACAGATAGGAACATGAAATTAACACAGAGGCATGTGTTCCAGGTATATTCTCCTGCATTAAAAAAAAAGAAAAAAGGAGGAATAAAAGAAGCTCTCTGTTTTAAGGGTTGGTGAGCCCTTCTCAGGCAAATATTTAGCCGAGGCTACAGAGTAAATAGTCATATGAATGGAAGAAGTAGTGACCCGGATGGGTGGGGTTTTGTTTTGGTTTTTGGTTTTGTTTTGTTTGTTTGTTCTTTTTTACTTTCTCCAGATGACTATGCAACCTTCTCACTCTTTCTCCAGTTTTTTTTCTAGTGGAATAATCATGTCTGTTGAGAGAGACTCCTCACAAGCATTATAAATGCTGCAGTGTCCTGGCCACTGCTACAAAATCTGAGGTAGTAGGTGATCTTTCTCTGAAAACAGTACCTTTCAGATAGTTTCAGACTTTAAATTCTAGTGTACTGTAACAACAAGTTTAACAAGATATTCTTCCTTTTGAGCATTGGTTCCAACCCTTTAACTTTTTGGAGGCCCCTTTCTTCTGCTGAGGAAATGGTTTTTTATGATGGTATGTCATGTGCTGTAGTGAAACTTTGACTGCCCAGGGGCTGTGTTGAGACTGCCAAGTCTGTGGAACTACTCATCTTGACTTCGCAGGACTGTTTTCCCTAGGGGAAAATGCAATTGTCAGGTTTATTGTACAATGACAGATGTTTAATTTGTAAATGTCACGGCAACTTCAAGAGGTCCATGTTTGGCATATAATGCTTCAAATACTGGTTTTACGTGACAAGACAGCTGTGATGTATGGCTGAAGTTGCTGCACTTCTGCTTCCTTTTTCTTTTTGAATTCTCTTGGAGAAAATGGCCCTTAACTCTTGGCTAATAACCTGTTTCAGTTGAGGTGTGTGTGATGTCTTTTCTTGTCATTATGTGAATTATGTAAAAATCCTGCTCATATAAATCTGTCACATTCAAACATTGTCTGATAGCTCCTTCATTTTCCTTGTCTTTCCATGTCACTTGCCTCCAGCTTTTGGGACAACTGCATCTCTTGTCATCCAAAAATATTGTGCTACTGCAGTCACAAGGACATTGTGTTGGGTTTTGCAGGTCACTACTCCAAACAGCAGATTGCTGTGTGCTCCGCTACTGGGCCAAACTCTGCTTGATGTACTGAAGTGCCTTCTGGTGTGGAGTAAAGTTCATTAAGCTGGGCAGCAGGTGATAATAGGCTTTAATGTGACCTTTGACTGCTGTTTATAAATGTTCTTCATTTATAAACATGGCCCATCTTATGACCTTACCCCATCCTACCCTAAAGATGGGTATGGGATGTTACTTAACTTGTTAGTGAAATAAATTTGTCTGACAGTTGTGTAGTGATTAAATTCAATTGTGAGCTGCTTAAATTTCTAGTTGTAACTCAGTGCTGGCAGCTGGAATATATATGCTAAGATTTCTTCTTGTCCGAGTCATGCACAGTCTGCAAAATATCTGTTGGTAGTGTATCTGTACATTTCCATGTGCATCTGCTGGCCTGTATAAATTGAATATTAGACCCCCTGCTGTCTGTGTACTGTATGATTCTGCAGAGTCAAATGTTCTGCCTGTAGTCCTTAAAGCAACTGCATTTAAATATTGATTTAAAAAATGCGATTCATACTGTGGGAATGTTCAGTAAGGGGGAGCTGCAGCCAAAGCAATAGTGTCCAGCTGTGGTGTGGTTCACAGTAAAATTATGGATTGTGTTTTTGCATTGCTTGTCACATGACCGTAATAGCCTGTGAGCTGCTGAAAAAATTACTAATTCCTGCAATTTAGGTGAAGGAAGAAAGAGAAAATGTGAGCAAACCTGTAATTTTCCCAGGTGCTGCAGTTACTGTATCTGATAAATTAATGCAACTACTTTGTTGTCTCACCACAGATAAATTCTGAGGAGCGTGTTGACACAGCTGATCAGGAGACAGTCTCCTGGGATCGCAGTATTCCGGAAGACATAAAGCAAAAAATACAGCCTAAAGAGGTGCCAGCGGAAAGTGTCACTGTCTGGATCGATCCATTAGATGCTACGCAAGAATACACAGGTAGCTGATTCTTGTTGACAAATCGTGTGTAATTCTGATGTTTGCCTTTTGCACTGGAGACAAAATAGTAAGTACTTAAAATGATGTGTCTTGTTAAAAGTGTCTTATGTGAAAGCTAGCGTGTTTTAACTGAAGAAATTGCATAATGAAATCTCAGTAGTTCTCAAATTACAACATTTACTGTTATGTATTCCAACTCTGAAATTCCTGTGGTATCCTTGCAACTAAGTAATTGCTATAATAAATGGTAACTGTCAATTATGGATTGTACTGGAATTACACATATCTTTATTTCAGTCGTTACTGTGGCAGCTATAAGTATCTTAGATTTTTGGTTTTGTTTATTTAAAGGGAATACTAATATCCTATTTAACTTGATATAAGAAAGTTTTTGTTGTCATTTTTCAAGAAAGCATGCATAATTCAGTCTTCCCTTTTTTCACATGTTTTAGGACATCACATAAGCAGTTCAAGGCAATCCAACTAAAATTCTTGCTGATAAGTACTAAGAAGCAACTAAAAAAATGGGATTTTTTTGGTGATTCTTTCATTGATACAATTATCCTTTCCAGTGAATCTTCTTAGGGTTTTGAATTACCATTTTTGAACTGATAGAGAATAGGAGGTGAAGCAGAGAAGGGAGAATGCAGGGCCGCAGACTTCCATGAAAATACGTGTTGTATAAGACACGGCTGTTAGCATTAGATCTGGTAGGAGTATAGGTTACATCTACTGAACAGGAAAAATTGCTGGAAAGCTGAAAAGTCTTCACAGTCTTTTGAAAACTGAAAGGTTATTTGAAGATGCATCAAAGTTGCATAACTGCAAGAGGCAGAATGTAAACTAGTCTTCAGAGAGCAATCTGAATAATCTCCTGCCTGTTTGCCTTTTGTGTTCTTGGCATCTGATTGTAAACTTGCTCACTTTGTTGTTTTACCCACAGAGAATCTTCGGGAGTATGTCACGACAATGGTTTGTGTGGCTGTAAATGGTAAACCAGTAATAGGAGTGATACACAAGCCCTTCTCGTCATACACAGGTACCTACATGCCTTCACGTATTTCCATCATGGTCAGTCATAGTGTTAATTAAAATTTGATGTTTGAGAGGACATCTGTAGGTATAAATGAGAAAATAGTACCAGGAGCAAAAGGACACTGCAGCAGAGCAGACCTCACAATTAGAGCTGCAGATGTGTTCTGTGCTGCAGAACCACAAAGGAAAATGCTGCCCTTGTTTAACATAAAAATGATGCATTTAGAACAGACTAACTGAAAATATGTGTAAGAGCTAAGATGCCTTCAATCAGAGTGCTTATAGCAAACAAAAATAATTAAACCTACAAATACTGCTCAGTTTCATGTGTGCTTTTAGTCTTTAGCAAAAAAGAGTACTTGATCATTTGGCAGAATAACTTGGGTCTCTGATAATATACCCCGGAGCTGCTGTTTATTCCGTGTGAGTAAAAAAAAGGTTGAATAAAGATCTTAATGGCAACTGTTTGTATGGAAGAGGCAAGACTGTCTAGCATAGCCTTATTGATTATCTGACATGCTTTTAATGCCACAACTGTGAAGTAATTAATTCTTTAGTATTAATGATGTATCAACGAGCATTGCTGCAAGTTTGGCAATTTGCATGCACTTCTGAAAGCTTCAAAGCAGTTTAAGTATTCATGGCTTACTGTGTATTTAAAACAGGAATTTCTGTTTACATTTTCCCTTAGGCAATACTGACCTCTAGAGTTCTGAAATTCTGTAGTGGCTCTGGGACTAAAACTAGGTCTAAATAAATGCATTTTGTATTTATTCTCCTTTTTTGGCCTGCTGAACACTCAACATTTTGTGTTAGATATTTAACTGTCTATAAATACGAATTTAATTAGCAGTCACTTAAGTATGTGCTATATTCCAATATGCTTCAAGAATCTTGGAGGTTTTGGAACATATTTTTTTAGGTATCAATAGCTATCTCAAGAAATGGGTTTTTAGCATTGTAATGTTGAGAATTTATCTCCTTTAATAATAGGGAAGTGCACAATGTTCAGACATGGAATCAGATGAGGTGCAATGAATTCTGTCATTCTGTGCGACAAGTATTCATTTTCCAAGCTGGAAATACCAATATGTTTTGAGTCAGATTGTTCCTAATACTACCACACAAATACAAAGCAATAAAGGGCAGTCAGCATTGTTATTACACACAGCTCAGTCTGTTGCCAAACAGTCTGGCTCTCTACTGAGATGAAATTGCTGGGTAGTTTACTAAGTAAATGTCAGATTAATGGTTAGGGGATGCCACCTACCAAGCTTGGCTTTGAACCTCATGATGAAACAAGTGGGAAGTTGTGTATTCTAAATTCAGTTCTCTGAAACACAACATCAAATATTTTTCTTTGTAGCGCTATCCTCCTGAGCTATTTCCTTCCTTAGCATTAGTATCCGTCTGAACAAAATGACTCCATAGCATTTTTGGTATCTGCTTTAAAGGGTAGTGAGGCTTTTTGTTCTTGCATAAACATTGTTTGAGGAAATTTCTGATTAGGAGCCATCCTTTTAACTTTGGTGGCTTTCCATTTGCAAGTTCTAAATATTAACTACTTGGGATTTTTCCCTCTTACTCTGTTTTTTTGAAGTATCACACAAGAACTGTCAGGCTTGGGATAATGCCATATGCACCAATGTGTGTGTGGCCTGTTTCTCTTCCCTTGTGTGCACATGTGGGTATGCACCCCATCCTCTGTCAGCCCTAACCTTCTCTGTTACAGTAGTGAGAGATATTAAGTCAGAGGTATCAATTACATATTCTTAGATAAGTACCCTTTTATCTTCACGCTTAACAGAGATTTTCTTTTGTAAATCTTAGCAGAATTTTTGTTTCTCTTGTAGCTTGGGCAATGGTGGATGGTGGGTCAAATGTGAAAGCTCGCTCCTCCTATAATGAGAAGACTCCAAAGATTATTGTGTCTCGCTCCCATGCAGGAAAAGTTGGGCAGGTTGCACGACAGACATTTGGAAATAAAACTGTGATAATCCCCGCTGGTGGAGCAGGTTTGGTTCTTTAAGCATCCTATCCATTTTATTGCTTCTGAATGTTTTAATGGTGTAGCTGTTACTACACAAAAGGATGTGACTGTGGTGTCTCCTCTTTTTCCTTGTGCCTTTTGATTGTCACATCACTGAAAGCAAGCACTTGACAATAGGGACAAAGTTTTTCCTGTGTTTAGGAACCTGCATGCAAACTCGGTTCAGACTTCAGGCTGTTCAGAAGTCAGTATGTCACTGAATCTAAGCCTGGGCCAGCAATGTTGTTGTGGTCCTTTAGTTGAAACACACTGATGTATGTTCATTGAAGGCACTGATGCCTCAGTGGGAGAAAAAGGGTTGTGTGACCACAGGCAGAATCATGGAAGAGAATCTTTTGGTTGTTAGTTAGCTGTTAGTATGGATGATTGAAAAATAATGAAGAAAAAAGCCATTAAAGTTTGGTACTATTTATTGCATTTATGTCAAAAGAGAAAATTAGTGTCACTGAAGTCCATTTTTATCTGCCTCATACTCATTTAAGGAAGTTTTAGAATACTTTTTACTTATGCAATGTCCTTGTGCATGTTACTGACAGAAGGTAAATGTGAGGCACTGAACTGTGAAGCAGCAGAAGTTTTAAAGTCTCAGAAAAGCCATGCAAAATTTTATTTTTACAGAAATGTACCTTTCTGTGTCTTTAATATGAAAAGCCAGAGCTCCCTTACAGATTGTTTAGTCAAGGTCTTGCATTGCTTCTTTAGATGATTAATCTAAATGACAAAGAAAGTGAAACTGATTATAGCAGTTCTTGTCCAGGGCTGGACTCTTGTTTAAGAAGATAAAGAAAGGAACAGATAATTGAAACAAGCATATTGGTCAAAGAGTTGAAAAATAGAAAAAATTCCATAAAAGAAAGAATGCTTTTTGAGCAATTACTTTGTACTGCATAATGAATAATAAAGGGGAATGCCCTGGGCTACTTTGCTTTATTAAAGAGTGGTGTATCCATCTTCCTTCTATTGTAATGAAAAGCTAAAAGATAGACTTGAGCATGATACAGGGATTGAGAAATGAGTGAGTAAACATAGGAGCAGAACTATATTTGAGTTTCTGGTCGTCTTCTTCTAATGTGCTTCGACAGGAAAGCTTGGTTTAATTTTTTTTTTTTTTACCTCTGCCCATTTCTTCTAGGTTATAAAGTGTTGGCCCTCCTTGACGTGCCTGAAAAGAATCAAGAAAAAGCTGATGTGTATATCCATGTCACCTACATTAAGAAATGGGACATATGTGCTGGAAACGCAGTGTTGAGAGCATTGGGTGGCCATATGACTACCCTGACTGGTGAAGAAATTAATTACACTGGCTCAGATGGCAATGAAGGAGGACTTATAGCCAGTATCAACATGAACCATAAAGCACTAATTGAAAAACTTCCAGATCTGGAAAAAACGTCACACAAATAAACATGACTGATGGAGAAGTACAAGTTGTGCTTTTGTAGCCTCCAGATGCTCTGTCTGAAGAAGCAGGCTTGAAAACCTGCTGGAAAAGATGCGCAGCAAAGCAAAGCAGTTTGGTGTGGGTTTGGGGACTATATTTTGCATTGGGTTTTGTCAGTGGTGGTATTTAAAAAGAATAAAGTAATAATAATAATCAGAAGTAGGAGGGGGACCAGTGGTCTCACACATCAGTTTCCATGTTTTTATTTTTTTTTTCAGACTGTTTTCATGCAGTTCTTATTCTCAAGGTGCATTTACCAAATATATTGGTGAAAATAGGTGAACTAAAGAAAAATCCAAATTTTTTCATAAAGTAAGTATTTCTCACAGGAATTTCTTGAAACTTTTTACATCTTACTGTAGTTTTAGTGATTCCATAATAAATTAGATAGGAAAAAAAGCTTGATTTATATAGGCATCTGATAACTGTAAACGGTTTATCAGGAATCATGACCTCGTGTTTTGTATCCCCTGAATGGAAAGCACAAGAAGGTTGATTCAAATCTATATGCAGCAACAGATTATCTTTGACAGTGTGGCACTCTTTCTGCTTTTTGAGAGAAAGAAAGAAATGTTCTGTGCTATTTTGACTTCTTTCCTGAAGATGTAAACCAGTTTTAGTTCAGGTGGGTTGTGAATATCGGTGTTTTATTAATCAGTGTAATTATTTCCTTATACCTTTTTAAAAGAAGGCAGCGTTTCCTTGTATAGTTTTTAGCAGTTACTTCTTGTGCTTGATTTCTGCAGTGTTGAAGATGCATGCTAGATTTTTCTTTAATGTAGGGCTTGTTCATCATGTGGTGTTTGTGCCTATAGAAGCAGCCTCTTCCTTCAGTACCTGTTATTTTTTTTGTTTGGGTTTTCTTTCCATTGGACAGAGGGAATAAGTTTAACAGAAATAGTAGGTTGACTGGTTATTTCCATTTCCAGCACAAGATATAAACCAGCAATTTTTCTACAACCCCAGGAACAGCTTTGTCTTTTTAGCTTGCGGCACACTCTTTTCTGCAGAAAGCTCTTCAGCCATTCCAAACAGCTTGTGCTTATTTAGTTTGTGGTAATTTACAGAGAGAGAGAGACCATTTGAATTTGAATCTGCTTAAGCAAGTTTGAAGAACATGTGACGCTTGAAGTGCAGCAGAGTCTGCAAAACTTTACTGAAAAATGTTCTTTTCAATCCAGTACATACAGAACAGAACGCGGGTCCTTGGATATCAAATGACAGTTTGTTGTACCTCTATCTCCAAACACATAACCATCTGCATTGCTGTTCTCTGCATCCCCCAAAAGGTTTCAGAAGGTTCAAATGTACCTGTTATTTGAATTATCAGAAAATAAGCTGCCCATCTCCCCTTAAGAATGCTAAAATTCTTAGTTACTATAGATGTTTTCTGTTCGAAGTTCATTCAGTGTAGGCTTAGGCTGCTTGATCCAAACCCTTAATTCTTTAATTTTAACTTCTTTTGTACTGTTAATCAGAACTGCTGTTCTGATTGAAAAGAGGTTTTTCTCCTTAGGTCAGTAGTGGAGAATGTTTAGATGCTGCTTTCAACTTCTAGCTGAAGTTCACATTTCCAAAAGACCTCCCAGATGCTGCATAACTACAGATACAGACTTTTATTTCTTAAACTTACTGGCAAAGGAGACTGAAGCTTAGTCCTGTGAGCCTTTTGGTGCAGGTAGTTTTTGGAGAACTTCTTTTCCAACATGGACACTATTGATGGTCTTTGAAAATAACTTTTACACATGTAGATAATACACAAAGCAATTTAACTTTCAATTCTTAAATTTAATAAATGATACATGCTATGACAAATAGATGATCATGCCCTTTTTAAAAAAGATCTGATCTATTTCAAAAGCTTGTTGAGCTTCCGAACTTCAGTGAAAAAAACAACCTTTATCAAGATTATAGTAATATTTTACAAGAAGACTGCAGCTTTTTGAGGCTGATTTAAATGTCTTAAAGGCTAATTTTTTTAAAAGAAAGTTCTTCTTTATTTGTTGAAGAACATGGATTAAAATTTAAATATGAGAAATAGCCATAGTTAGCCTAGTATAAAAACCTGATTGTGTCACAGAGATCAAATGCACGATATTTAAATAGGCAAATAAGATAAAATGTGTGGCAAGTTGTGGTTTTAGAATCAGCTTGAAATCCTATGTAAACATATTTTATGAAAGTGGGACTGCTTTTATTTTGGGGAATGTTTCTATCACTTCCTTGCATAAGCTGTGATCAGACTTTTTTTATGGGACATGAAAAATGTTATGTAATGGACAAGGGCTTACTGGTATCTTAGTTGAAGGCGTAGAATAGTGAACAAAATTATTTGCCTAAGTTATTTTTTCTTAGGAAAACAAGGTACCTTAGGAAAAGCCCTCTTATCCTTCTTCCCACATGCTGGCTAAAATGCCTAGCCTTCCATTAGGAAGACTTGAGCTTGTTTAGACACATTAATATCCTAAAGTGCTGTGTTGCAATGGATCACAGTGTTCAGTACCTTTCAGGGGATCATTATTGGCCTGATCGCACTCCTGGTGAAACTGAGGAAGAGGTGAGAGTGTGGTACCCAGTTCATTCCTTGTAGTAGAGCCCGAGCTCATAGAGCTTTCCCACAGTTAAGGGCTAAGGTGGTGCTTGTGGTCTCCTGGTGTAGTTTAAAGAGCAGCTGCTTTGGTGTGAGAGCAAGTGAGCAGCTGGTGAATATCAGTTTCAGATGTCATTTTGCAATAAATGTAGCTCTTATGCAGACCAGCAAGTATTCACAAGTGCTTGCTTAGTGCACACATCCCAGTGCACTTTGTTTGTTTGTACAGTGTTGACAAACAGTATATCATTTCTTTGACTGTGTTTACACTCCATTCTAAAACGTTCTGCTGTTCTGGCTTAAATATTTGTTTGGTCTCATCAGCGTGGATGTGACTTAACCTTATGCCCAGAGGGGTAGGAAATCATACCATACCCACATCTCACTGCTGGGCTACAACAGTGTTCTTTACATCTTAGCCTTTTCCACGCAGAGCTGTCACACACCATTTTTAGGGATGCTACTTAAAACAATTGCATGTTGTAGGTGGGTCCTACAAAAGTATATATTTTTTAAAAATTTTAATTAAAAAAAAATCGTGGTATCATTCTAGCTCCAAATAAAGGAATTAAGAGAATGTATTATTTTAGCATTGGTTTTCCAATGGTTGATTTTTGTGAGTGGCTATTATGATTAAGGTAGTTGCAAGTGAAATTATTCTAAAACTGTATGCATTTTCTCTTTTTCATTCTGCTGAAAAGAGTGTATGGTAGCATAGATAATACCTGGTACTGTACCAAGAGTGCTAGCTTTCATTCCTTGAATGAATATTTTCTAAATAAATGGACACAGAAATAAATGGGTTGAATATTGTATTTAACTGGTTTTGAGATTAACCTGTTTGCCAGACTTTTACAGGTGGATTTAAGAGCTGCTTGTTCTGATCTACAGAGCACATAATGAAAATGCTTAGCAGATACGGCTTACTTGGATAGTGAATTAACCATGTAGGTGAAGGTGCAAAATCATCTAGTGATATTGTTTCATACATTTTCTTTTAATTCATGGTTGTTAGAGGGGGCAGATTTTCTAATTGGCTTCAGATGTGAGAAAAGTTTTGATTTTTTTTTTTTTTTTTTTTTTTTTTTTTTTTTTTTTTTTTTTTTTTTTTAAATGACCAGTGGCTGAAGATCAGGGGCGGGGAGGGCAGTTGGTATTGGAGTTCATCTCTGCTTTTTTGTTTATAAATAAGTGTATTCCGATGTCTTTGTAGCATCCTGTTACCTGTTGGGGTTGTACAACAGCAGTGCAGTGTTGTATACTCCTGATTTAATGTGTAAAAGAAGGATGCCACCTCTCCCAAGAACTGTGCAGTGGGAAGTGACCAAGTGTCGTTCTGGGCCTCTGCTGTGTTGTGCTAGCAGAGAATGGCTGCTTCGTTCTCTCGTGGATGTCATTCCAGTAGCAGTTTCTCTCAGAGAAAACTGCTTTTCTAGGCTACTGTCTCCTCAGTGTTGCCCAGCCTCTTTGTAGATCTGTTTTCTGAAGTAAACTAGAGCAGTGGAAAGAAGGAGATGGCTGTGCTGAAAAAGTTACAACAGAGGACACTTATTTTTGTTTCTTTATTTTTAAATTGCATCGATTGTTTTGTTTCTCTTGTCTTTCAGGGGTTAGATAATGATACAGATAAGATTCAGTGGACCACAGATAAATGGCTGTGGGATTTTAAGCCCAAGCAGGAGGAGGGCAGGAACGACTGCCTCTAACCAAGGCGAACCTGAATGGATGGTTTTCTGTCAGGCCACCTATGCTGAGCCTTTCTTCAGTGTTTTAGTGGTTTAGGCCCTTTCACACAAACAGTTACAGATTTGATTTTGCCAAAATATCATTGATAGTCTTCTGTTCTAATCTACTGTCCTCAATGATAAAACTGCACTATAGCCGCTTCACTGCAATGTCATTCACTGAGACAAGAATGTGTTAACTCCAAGGACTCAATTGCTTGACTTGTGAACCACAACTTCTGTATGGCAGCTCTTGCAGTGATGGCCTAGTACCTGCTGTGAGTGTCTTCCCACCCCACAAGCAGGTCATGCACCCACGTTTCACACTGAGAAGCTGTTGAAGCCTTATACGTCATGGTTTTCAGATGCCACACCAGCTCTTTCAGCTCTTCTGTGAGAAGTGCTCATCCAGTTTCCTTCTGAGGCTCCCTCTGCAGCCAGTAATTGGTGGCCACTTTTCCCTCTTTGCTCTTCCTCTCTGTTCCCTTCTGATCCTTGATCCTTCCTTAGTTGATGTGGACAAGAAAAATGAGAGATCAGAGGTGAAGACAGTGGCAGAATGAGAGGGCCCCAGCAGTCAACTATCCGATTTATCCTGAAGCTGTCAATGCTTAGGACTAAGGTCTAACTGACTGATTCTACCAGAAGTGCAATAGTTGCCAACAAAATAATTGGAAGGTAGAGAGGTTCGTGCAATTAGGGGTACTGAACATAAAGAAAAGATGCAGGTGGACTAAGGAGAAGTTAAACACCCAAAAAGAAGGAGAAAACAGTTTTTCAGTATAATGTTGCAAGCATTTGGAATTTGTGGCCCCCCTGTGTGCAGAGCTTCATTGCTTATGACAGAGGCTGCACTGGCCCTCTGTGAAAGGCCTGATTTTGTTAAACTCAGTAGCAGTATTCCCACTGAACTCAATGTGAGCAGAACCAAGCCAGATAAATCAGGAACAGTAAAAAAAGCTAAATTCTGAAAAGCTCAGCGTCTGTCAATAGAGAAACAATCTGGGTTCTGTCGAAGTTGCCTCTGACAGCTTCAGTCTCCATTTGGAAACGTCATCCCAGTGTCTCGAGGTTGTAAATTTTTCAGATTTTTTTTATAGTCTACAGCTGATAGAGCCCACTTTCAGGTAACATTGTTTTCTACCCCAGTTGTTCCTCATTTGTAACTCACATTTCATTTTTTCTCTCCAAAGCATTAGCAGCAATCCAGCGTTTTTCCTGTTATCCCACCAAATTGTATTAGCGTTTTCCAGTTGTGTGCCAAATTGAAATAACAATTCTATAAATAAATTCTCTGAAAATACTGGTCTGTGAGAGTGTTTTTCTATGTTTTGTCTTTCTGGAGGGTATTTATCGTTTCTTTGTGCACCAGATATTTTTTTTACAGTAATGCATATCATGTTGCTTCAGTTGTGCTCTACCAACCGTGTGTGAGACTTCCTGCCTGAGGAGTTATTGATAAGTCCAGCCAAGTTTATGATAAATATAGCTCAAGATCTCTGGTTTTGTTTTCATACCTGTGTTGCTGTGAAAGTTGGTCAGTTTGTGAAAGTGGGTGCTTAGAAATTGCCCGGGTAGTATTGCTCTTTGGATCTGGAGAAGTTTTCCTTCCAACATCATCTCATCTCTTCCTGATTATGTTACTTCATTCTGTTCGAGTCTCTTGTTTCCATGAGAATAGTAGTAGCAGGGTAGTAACTGTACCATCATTAGCCCTTATTCTATTAATGTCCCACTCTTCATAAGTGAAACCATGGAACAAGTTGAAAGAACCTTTAATGTTCCATATCAGTGTGGCATTTTGGGCTGTTCTTGGATGTAGCTTCAAATGTGTTTGTTCTCATGCCTAGCGATGTGTGCAAGACTGGATGTACAATGAAACTGTGTGTCCTCCTGGGTTAGGCAACATATGCCACAGACTTGTACACAGATGTTCTTCTGAAAACCCTTGATCGTATGTGATCTAAGAAGGCAAGGAATTAGGAGTCTGTTGCGGTGCTCTGAAACACATCTTCAGAGAAGATGCAACCCAGAGGGAGGAAGGATTCTTCCCATCCTGTGCAAAGTGAGTAAGTGCATGTCTGTGTGCATGTGGTACATGGCTTGTTGAAAACAACTGTATGCTTTGAGAAGCCTGAACGGTCCAGTTAGAGGCGAATGTGTGCTCTTTGCTGTCAGCCATTTACATGAGGCTCTCAAACGTGCCTTTGTCACACCTGATCTATCGCATCCTGCCCCAGGACCAGAGTTTTGCAGGTTTCATTATTTAGAGCAGTGTGAAAGGTAACGTGTAACACTGCACAAAAACTGTACAGCCTTGGCATCCTGCTCCTCAACAACATAAACCAAATCTGCGGCTCCTGTTTGTCTGTTGGGTCAGCTTCTTGCATATATTGTGTTCCACATCTTGGTTTTGTTTATTCTCTTCAATCATGCTGTCCATATGCAATTCATGAATGTAAGCTGAGCTTGTTAAAAATGCAATAAGTTTAGTTTATGTTGTGCATGCCTGAGAGCCACTTGTATGTTTTGTACTTTCTTTGTACAGCAGCAAGACTGTCCGGAGCAGACTTCTCACCTGTTGGCACAAGGGCATCCTGTGCACTAAGTCTAGTCACAGAATATTCTGAGCTGGAACAGTCCCACAAAGATCACTGAGTCCAACTCTTAAATTAATAGCCCATACAGGGATCAAACCCACAACCTTGGCATTATTTGCAGAACTGTGCTCTAACCAACTGAGCTGAAGGCTTTTCAGTCACTAGAAGCCCTCCTACTCCAAATGTCAGTTCATTTGTACTGCTACAATAATTAAACTATTTTTCAGAATAATGCTGCACAGCACTGTTTTAACTTGGTCTGGGCCCTAACTCAGTTGCTTAAAGGTATTCTAGGAGTCCGTCAGTCAAAGAGGATTTCTGGTCCCCAGGCAAAGGGCTGAACTTTTGCTGCAGAGAATGGAAGTTTGACCTGGCACCAGCAGTGGGTGCAGAAGCGGAGACTGTACAGTCAGGCAGCTGAGAAGGGGCTGTGGGAATGCTTTGCAATCAGGGCAGACAAAATAGAGTGGCTTCCCATCATCTCTGCTGTAGGCCCTTTACTTGCCATACATCTTAAGTAAAATGACTCCAAATTACAGAAATTCTTCCAAATTAAGTGCTGTGATCTAAATGAAAGGGACAACAAGCATTGTGCTAAGGGATAATAATTCGGTTAGGGTATGCACAGAGGTGAAACTATACAGATTTGGCTTTTACATGTTAAAACAGCTCATTTTTCTTCCAAAGGGATGTGTTCATTATAGAATTAAGGATGTGTCAAGTTTGCAGTCCTCTCAGCTGAACTCCACCCGGGCTGGCTGGGTATGGGGGGTTTGTATTGCAGAGGGCCAATAACACGGTGCACATTCTACTTCCACAAGGGAATGGTGTGCAACTAAAATAAATAAAGCGGATAAAATATGTATGAAATCTGTACTAGGGGAAAGGCAAGTGCTTTAACCTGCTTCTCATAATATTCTGGAATCTTAGTACCTGGACCTGTTGGAAATATTTGTATCAGCAGTAAAGATTTTAGATTTTTTTAGCAAAAATAAAGTATTTCCTGTATGTAATGTTTTCTACTGAAACTGAACTGAACTAACCCAGATATCCTTACTGTTCTGATAAGTTCCTAATCTTCTCTTACAAAAATTGTTTTATGCAGGTGCAACAATGGGTTTTGGAACCCAAATTGCACTCCATCCTAATAGATTTAGACCAAGAACACTACATACGGCAGAAAAGATATTAGTGTTGACACTGGAATCTCTAAGGGGCTTGGAACAGGGGGGAGCAGAGGCCAGTAGAGGGCTCTGTCTTTTCATGAATACCCCCAAGAGCCAAAAAGATCTTGGTGACTGAGTTTACACAGCTGTTTCACTTTTTACAAAGAAAAGTCTTTCACCATTTTTTTTCCTCACTTGTGACATGACTTCAGTTAAGAGGGCACAATTGATACAATTAGATCTTTCTTCAAGATAGCGAAGAACAGGTTTCTTTTTTGGCCTTTCTTGCACATGAGAGCAATTGTAACCATCTTTATCTGGAAATGTTACATCTTGAAGCAGCTCCATCATACATTTCCAGGCTCTTTTGGGCTATTGTGCCAGCAAGAACATATTAGTGAGCACACTAATATTTTATCAGCTTCTTGGTACTGAAGTTGTTTGGAGTTTATTTTTCTTATCTCTTTCACTGGCATTTGTTGTCCTTTGTGTTCATTTCTCATGCGGAGGAAAATAAAAACAAGTAATTTTCTCTTTCCACCTTTTGCAGGGAGCTTGCTGTGCTTTCCTCCACAATTGTTTTCCATCAAAAATGTGATGCTATTGCTTTCTTTGCATTGCCTTTAATTTGCACCACATGGGCTTCTACTGACTGTCACCTCCAGGCCTGTGGAAGAGAGAAAAAAAGAAAGGTCCATGTGCCCCACGCTCCAGCTGCCCAGCTAAAGCAGATGTGCATTGTTCTCTACAGACTCTCATTTAGTCAAACCTGAGGCAAGATGAGAGGGAGGAGTAGCTCTGAAAATCATACATTTGCTACGACCCAAACGTCATTCTCCTCCAGGGATTGTTGCTTTCCTGGTGAAAGCCAATGTAAATGTGTGTTTGCCTGCCAGAGGGATGGTGATACCAGAAAGTCTAAAAACAACAGCAGAAAAAAGAGCTGGGGAAAGATAGGCATCCTAATTTTAAACAGAGAGCTAAGCTGGGAGTTGTCATTTATGCGTGCAAGTAGTTCCTTCCATTAATTATATATAGCTGCATATTTAAGTGCAATACTTAAAATGTGAAAACGGAGTTCCTTAGCTACTTTGGGAGATGAAAGGGAAATAAGAAAAGAAAACTAATGTTAAGTTTTTCTTTAAAAAGAAAAGAAAGTGTCTGTTTGTTTGAGCAGCTGTCCTCTCTATAAATTGAAATGCTTTGAATGACTGAGCGTTTCTTGGTCCATATTCATCACAGGTACTTTCTGCAGTGCAGTCTCTCTGAGTCAGAACTTGGCTGAGCTTTGCTGTGTGTCTGTGGGGGTGGGCTGAGGCTGGTGCTTCATTGTCCCACACATTGACTGGGGCCATCAGAGGCACGGCCATCTGCAAACTTGCCGAGGGTGCACTAAACCCTACTGTGCCATTGATGAAGGTATTGAACAGCACTGGTCTCAGTGTGGGCCCCCAAGGGACATCACTCATCACTGAGCTCCATCTGAGCTCTGCCCTCTGGGTGGGACCATCCAGCCAGTTCCTCATCCACTGGACACTCCAACCATCTACTCCATACTTCTCCAACTTAGAGAGAAGGATGATGTGGGGACTGTGTCAAAGGTCACTCAAATCAAATATTTAGTCTGAAAATTTAGTATCAAAATGACATGAAAGATCATGATGATGACGTATTGACAGCCAAGAAGAAAATATCAGTCACTGGTATTTAATAAAACTTACTTTTAAGCCAAAACAGAAAAATTGCGTAGATGAGTTTCTTAGGTTTTAATTTGGTTTGTGGGTTTTTGTTCTTTTGTTTGTTGGGTTTTTTTACTTGAACTAACATCCATTTAAGACCAAAATTAACTAAAAATACAAAGTTCATTCTTTTATGCTTCAATATTTCAGTATTTTATTGTAAATTCCTAACAGACAAAGCACAAGGAGTTTGCTTGAAATAGTAATGAACAATTAATGCTTCAAAGATGTTTTCAGTGTTGGAGAACCCACTCATCCGTATTTGTCTGATGCCTGGGGTGGCCACCTAAAAACAGAGACTAGACAAGAATAAGGGAATAAAGGTAGGTATTTATTTGAAGGGCCTTCAAGGTACACCCTGGGGAGTCAAAGGCTACACCCAAGATGGACTCCGGGTCACAAGTTCTTCACATTTTTATAAGTCCATTTGCATATCAGGGTTAACTGTCCAGTTACAACTTCAGTTCATGATGTAATTACCCCAAGTTTGCCCCCCTTCAGAGGCTTTTTAGTTTACACATTTTGGGGCCTGGTGTCCTTGATGTGGAAACCTAGAGACGCTTGTTGTGTCTAACCAGCTAGAGAGAACAGCAGCTAGCAGGCCACAAGAAACTTCAGAGTTATACACTAGGCAGTACAAGATTTGAAAAATATAAAAGTTAAAACCTGAGGCATCAGTCTGCCATGCCCTAGTTTGTGGATGACACCATTAAAAATGGGACAAATAATGGAAAAAAAAGATTTTCAGGATCTACAGTGCAGTCTTTTTAACATCTCTGGAAATATTTTTCTCTTAATGGAAGAACCTTTTATTTCACTATACTGAATATTAAAATTCTTGACACTAAGAGACGGTTCCTGTGTCCTCCCTTTTTAAGCCATCAAGGGATCTGGGGGTTTCTTTACAGTTTCAAAGGCACAGACCTGAGCAATATTACAAGTATCATATTCTGTCCCTTTTGTTAACACTTCAACCTTCACAAGTGTGGAATAAAAATGGCAAGGGACTACCTCAGATCAATATGATCATATGCTTCTTGTTTTAAGTGGTTCATTGTAGTCATCCTTCTCCTATGTCACCATTATAGTGCCCGCAGTTACAGAGTGAACGGAACATCTGAGGCTCTCCAGGTGATGAATTACATCCATTTCCTGCTGCTTCAGTACAGCCATTTTTCCCTAAAAATTTTGAGCATTAGCCAAAGGGCATATATTACTTTAGGCAGAAATTCAGATCATCCTCTCTGTAAGGACAGGCGGTGGACTCAGACTCTCTTTCTTCCTTGTAGCCCCAAGTGGCAACCCTTGATATTTATGCAGGTGACAGTAGTTTTGTCTCTGAAGTTTTTCATGTCTTGAAGACAGTCCGAAGCATTTTATAAGGGTGTTTGACTTAAATCTAAACTGCATTATTCAGCTGATTGCTACAGTGGAAGGGCTTGTGAGTCCTTAATCAGAACTGCAAACGCTTGAGTGCTTTGAAAACCCTTCCAGGGTGAATTCCCACAGAACTCTCTCATAAGAAAACTCAGGATGTGAATTTAAAGGAAACTAAATCATGAAGTTCTAGTTTTTGTCTCAGATGTATAACTGTTTTTGGCAAAAGTAACTTTTGAATTTCCCTTCTTTGTGTGGATGTTAGAATAGGTATACTTCTGAGAAGTTTTTATCAATAAAGCTGTTAGACATCTGAAACTTCAGAGACAATGCTAATTTTCTATTTTCTCTTAGAGCCCTTGGTTGGCTCAAAATACTTTGTGCCTATAAAGGAAAAGGAACAAGTCTGCAGAACAATTTCTACAATGCTGGAAGCAGACTTGAAGACAAAATCTGTTTTCAATTTCTCTCATTATAAGGCATTAAATGATTTATATCTTATCTAAAAATTAAAACCTTTCCAAATTGCCACTTCCTTTCTTTCCTTGTCAGTTCATGGTACATGACTGCATCCTAGCAAGCAGAAACTTGTGCTGGGAGATTAACTAGGAAAGGACTGGGCTGATGTCAGGTGAATTTGAGAAGTTCAAGGAACTTTCAGCTCCTCTGTGCTTTAGACAAGCAGAGGCAGGAGTGCATTTATCTAGAGGTACAGAGTGTCCTCCACTTTGCACTGAAAGGGCTAAATTGCAGGGAATTAGCAACTTTTCCTCTTTGGGCTATCTGTCTGGAGTCTGGGTCAGACTTGGCTTGTGAGCTCATAGAGCAATTTGTTCTCCCCTGTCTCCATTTTGATTTAGAAAATTTTGAGTTACATTTAGGAAATTTCTTTCAGAATGCAGAATCTTTTAAAATGAGCATGAATACCTATACAATCTTACTAAGCTCATTGTCTTGGCCTGGCAGTGAGGTCAAGGTTCACCTATTTTTCCTGTTGCAATTTACTCTCTTTGAGAGTGCTAAGGTATCACACAGTCACTCAATAAGTGCTAAAGAGAAGTGTCAAAAATTGATGTTCCAATGCTTTGCTTTTTTTTCTGGTGAGGTGAGAGAATGATCCTTTTTATAGAGAAGTAACCTTGTGGTGGACACCATAATATGAGCTAGGATCACTGTCTCACTGCAAAAAAAGGCAAAACACATACCAGGTGTATCATGGCCAGCAGATGAAGAGACATTATGACTATTAAAAAATTGTGACTGTCCTTGTTATTATCGCTGCTTCTTGGGCTTATAGCAGGGACAAGAGAAGGCTAAGAGGCAATTTAATGGCTGCTTGAAGCACAGCTACAGGGATAGCAGGGTTGCACCCTTCTTGGCAGCTGCAGATGGTGTAACAAAAGGCTTTTGCAAAAACTTCTCTGTGAGAGTACGATGAGGTTGCTGAGTTTCCAGACTTGGAGGTTTTCAGCATCAGGCTGGACAAAACTATGAACAACCAGATCTAGGGCTGGTGACAATCGTGTTTGAGCAACCTCTGAGATGGTTGGACTGCTGACCTTTAGAAATCCCTTCCTCTCAACATTTCTTGAGCACGTGAGATTAAAATGTTCTGAATAGTTGTGGGGAAAGCCCTCTGGCAGGACTTTTGGACTGCCTGGTATTCCAGAAGATTTCACATGGTCAGCACATGGATTTCACTGACTCCTTTAAGCTTCTCAAAAGCTGTGAGCATTCAGCATTTCTGCAAATCCTGGTCAGATCATCAGAGGATGGCTGTGGAAGTAGGCAGCTCTCATTTAATGCAAGGCAAAAAGAGTTCTGAAACAAAACTGAATTCTAGTATTTTTAGTGATATTTTACTGGATTATTATTTGTCTTGTTTGCTGTTATTTTTTATCACAAATTTCTCATCAGTTATTTAAACTGTTCATAAAAACATGACCAGGATCAGTATACATGAACTTCAGCTTCTTTCAGAGATAAGCCCTCTAGCAGGAGTCTCTGCAGCACTGTGTTACTTCCATAAACGGTAGCTAAGCCAAGTCAAGCAGGGCAAGCAAATCAGTGAGAAAGAAGAACAGGCAAAACTAGGATTATTTCCAAATTCAGCTGTTTCTTAGTGGAAAAGAATGGCATTTAGTAGATCTTTTTGTGTTGTGTAGAAAATATGTCCTGGGCAGAACAGCTCCAGTTGTTCAAGCACAGGCTTGAGGAGGAAAATGCCCCAACAGCTGAGAGGCTGCAAGGCTGACGTTTGTAGGAATACTTGCTCTGTTTCTTCTTTCTCCATTTCTATCAAGCAGATGTAACAGAGGAAACCTTCAGGAAAGTGTCCTCAGAGATATCTCCAAATGCTTCAGGTCAGCTCCTAGCCACATAGAGGAAAAGATGGTTTCAGACCCTCTCTTTTCTTTTCACTTGTTACCTCTCCTCCCCTGCATCCCTTACTCTAACCTTGGTATCAGGCACTGCTCTGCTGTGGATTCCACTGTTATTGTCGCAGAAGAACAAACCCATCTCACAACATCAGCTGCTACTGCCCTTCTCTGGCTTCTTTCTCCCTCGAGCACTCTCCTGACCCTGTGCAGAGCAGTTTAATCTCTCTAAGGCAACACAACAACTCACCTGGCAAAAAACTAGGGAAACATTTCAGATCTGAGCTAGGCAGAAGGAGGATGCAGGAAGCAGCAGCTGAATTGCACTTGCTTGACACAAAACTGCCAGCACGACTCTGACCCACTGCCACTTTGTGCTTTTATAGCTCCTGAAATGCAATTGTATGACTGTATTATTTTTCTGTTTCCAGTGAAGTGAAGAAGCAATGTGTATTCTGGCACCTGTATCATGTCAGTTTTGGAAAATGTTTCACCTTCCTATTGCTTTGCAGCAGAGTTCAATATACTGAAATTAGGAAAGGCTCATAGATCATTTTTATGGCTTCATAACCAGTCTCATAAAAAGACTTATGGAAGATGCTTGTGTGAGGAGGCTTCGGCAACCCTCACACAGTGGTGCTTTGGAAAAATCTCAGGCTGGCTGTCTGCCCCTTGAACATGTTGTTCTGTTGTTCCAAGATTTGTATTGTGATGTGGCAGCATCGGTGTCAGAAAGGTCAGGGAATGAAGCCTGGAGTGCCCCTTCTCTCTCATCTTCAACTGTAACACTGGTGTGATCCTGGGTACTGACCAGTTTTCTGATTTTCATAGATCAAAACATGAACTCTGTGAGTTGCAATTCTAGAGATTTAAATCTGTGCCCCTACTTTGTGCTTTTGGGCAAGTTTGCTACTCAGTACAACCAGTAAGAGTTTCCTGTTCACCTCTCCCAACTCTGCAACATGGAGAGTGCCCAATTTCATCAGAATATTTTCTATAAATTTTACTATTGCTGATGAGTTCAAATCTTTATTCCTCTGCCCCGTGACAGTCAATTTTAAGTCCCAGTTATAAATCCAGCCATACACTGAGTGTGCAGAGTACCATCCTGAACAGCTCCCTATATACAGGTCAGTCCAAAAAGCAACTTCACCATAGGAGAGTAGCCAGGAATGTCCCAAAATGCTACCTTTTAGTTAAGAGATCATAAACCAGAGTATTTCTGGAGTCACAGATTTGCTGATTTCTGGCTAGGCTGTACAAAGGTGTCCACTGTACTTTCCCAGTCTCCTTTTCCACCATGCAGTGATAAAAATCAGGCCTCTTCTCCTCTCCTTTTGCATCAGTTAGTGATTTCTTTAGCCAAGGATGACAGCTGCCTCTCCATTGCAACAGCAATGCAAATGTGGTCCATTCTGGTCTGACAGGTCCATGGTCTGACAGGTTTTCAGGTTATCATTCCACCTGTTCAGATATGTGTCCACACTGGGGTTTAAGTAAGAAATGAAAGTAGTGAGCAATAACAGACGAAACAACACATCTTATTTTGGAAATACTGAGTCTAGTGCAGATAAGACCAAAAGAAAAAAAAATGGACAATACAGAAGAGTGAGAAATAAAGAAATGATCTGTACAGCAACAAAAACCATTCTATACATCACTGTAATAAAGGCAATAAAAATTCAGAGAGTCACAGGTCAATAGTTTGAAAGCTTAGTTTTTAATTCTGTACTTGCATTCTTAAAAATACCAATATATTCTCTTTCTTGAGATAGTGCAACAATTAGCTTTTAAGATATGGTCATATGCATTGTCTGGAGACACGGAAAGCTTTCAGACTAATAAGAGAAGTTTGATTTAATAAATTTTAGAGAATCTGCCCCCCCCCCAAAAAAAATAAAAAAAAATTGTAGAGTCAGATCCAGAAGAGAGCAATGAAATTAAAATACCATTTTTTACATGTAAAATAAATAAATAGAGGTCACACAAATGCATCATTTATTTACCTAAAGTTTAACACTAGAAACCACATAAAATAAGCAGACAGTTGTTGTCAATGGGTTTGTTTGGGGTCCTACTTAATTACAGCATTTTTAGTCATCAGGTTTTACTCTGCCTTCTGTCTGCGGGTTGTTGGAGATTTCCTTATAAAGAAGAGTTGGTTGCTTGAAAGATTTAGCTGTGCCCCTGGAAAACATTGACTCATATTCCTGGGACCTGGTTTCCTTGTGCAAAGAGGCAGCTGCACACCTGGCTGGACCTCCTGTTAAACACTTCAGCAGGGACCCTGAGAAACATCCTCGGGGCTGCCTCCTTTTTTATTCTGCTTCTGGCTTTGGCAGAGGACTGAGCTGAGGAGCGCTCCGGCTGCACCGGGGCGGGGAGCTGCGAGCGGCTGTCCCACCCGCGGGTCCAGCCGTGCCCTCCTGCAGGCACGGCCATGTCCCAGCGGGATGTCGCACGGATGTCCCCGCCGGGGCTCCAGGGTGGCACACGGGGACAGCAGTGCACAAGTCATCTGCCACCACGGCAGCGGTGCCCCTTTCAATCCCGGGCGTGCTGAAGTCCCCCAGCCGCAGGGCAAACCCTCCGCCCCACCGCTCCTCTTCCACGCAGCTGCGACCCTCAAGTCTGGAAGTACGGTAACGGGGAGATTTTAAGAATACCTTGAATTGCAATCTATGGTGACAAAAATAGTCTTGAAACAGGCGGAAGATGGAAATAAAAATGAATTACTGTAATGAAAGGATGAACACCATTGAAACGGTTCCTGATTATCATCCCTAATTGCCCTTTTTTTTTTCTCATTCAAGTTCTTTAATAATAAGAAGTACAAACCTCCTCCACTCCTATTTATGTTGCTGCATGACTGGTGAGCTACCAAACTCTGCCACAGAGGGGAAGCAGAGTATCATTGTAAATCCACGCTGGTGCCAGCAGCAGCTCCAGCTTTCTGAGTTGAGGCTGTGCTACTAAAAGACGAAACTTTGAACCTTTTCCTGCACCAACATTTTTGCAGTTTCCCTCTCCTTAGTATTTGTTATGAATGACGAAAAAATACCTGGAAACCGGATGCTCACATGTTGGTTCCCCTTTTGGACTGTAATGTACTGTTTGGCTTCAGAAAAACTTCCCTAGCCTTGTGCTGGGATGTTAGGATTGTGGCTTAAAATGGAAACAGTGATTTTAGAAGGTACTGATAACCTGTTAAGAAGGTTTCTTTTCTGAAATGGCTGACGAGGAACACAGAAGTTTAATGTCAGTGGAATGGAAGCATGATTAATGTCACACAAACAGGCTGAAAATTGTGACTGCATTATTGCATGACACTTTTGTAGTCAGACCTTTGGGTATTTGCTGGAAGAGTCATCTACAGAGGTGAACGTGACCTAGACCAAGCTCTCTCCATGCAGAGTTTCTTTTAAATAAATCTTTGAGGTAGTGGAGGAACCTGGAAGTTCCTTTGTCTTGGGTGATGAGCACAGGGGTTGTAAGAGTGTCAGGTCCTAAGGTATGTGTGAGCTTGCTGCTTTTCCTTTCTAATATTTATGTGTGCATGCTTCAGAGAGGTCGAAAACCATCAAGGATATCAACAGTCTGGAAGGTTACAAGGTGCCTGCATGGAGCTCATTTGCCTTTTCCGAAGAAGAGGACACTAAAAATACATATATGACAAGAGGGATGAATAGAAAAGAGTAAAAATTATGTAAGTTATTTCAAGTGATATCTGCTAGGAGGAAGCTGAATTTGGAAATTAGGTCCTACTAATGCCACCAGATTTACTGACGCCATCAGATTAATGTTATTATTGTTTTAGAATTACATGTGTATTGACATGGAAAGATAATAATAGCCCTGCTGCCTCTTTAGGAACTGTTGTGTGCTCTCAGATAAATACAACAAAATCAGTGCTGCAGCCCAAAGAAGATCTCATGTGTAAAACTGTCCCCACTGAAGTGGATGGAGGGGATTGGGTTTGCACAGATGTTAACATGGCAGGACACTGTCCTCTGATCCAGGCACGCTGCTGAGGGGTTTGCTAATAGGCATCAAAAGCGTGCTCTGAAATTTCTGTTTTATAATTTGTTGTCTGGTGAAGGCTGATGAGAAAAGCCCAAATGTTGATCTGGGTAAGGCATTAATTACTTGGTTTTTTCTTCCTGGCTGATGTCAAATTGTGGAGTGCTTTTGAGAGTCCAAGGAGAAAGAAATTCATCTTAACATCTTAATTCATCGAACACAGCATCTGCAATAGCGAGACAGCAGATGGACTGTACTCCAGCCCTTGAGTCTCCCAGGACTGTACCACCCAGCTGCTTGATTTGAGCTGCATTCTTTTCCCAGGCAGGATACAGGACAGGGGCTGGTGGCAGATCTGAGCACTCAGTCAGGACTGAGATCTTTCATTTCAGATGCAAGAAGCAGGGTCTGTTCCTGTAATAACCAGAGTATCTGAAGAGGGAATTGCCACTGCAGCATTCAATGAAAACCATCTTAGCTGCTGACCTGTAGGCCTCAGGGATATTAAGTTAACCTTTTTAGTTCCCTTTATCTTGCTCTGTTTCGACTACTTTCCTCAATTGCTCCCTGCCCAAACTCCAATGCAGAACTTAGCGAGAATTTGAAAAGGGATTACAAAATCCCACAAATCTTCAGAAATAGAAACTTGGTTTTCATTTTTCTCACAAAGATTATTTTAATGGAATAAATTATTTAATGGAATAATCTAGTCATAGCATGTGAAAGTTTTTATTTTGTGGGGGGTTTTTTGAGTGATGGTGGTCTTCGTTTAAAAAGGAGAGCTTTTGTTCAATGGTACTAAATTCTTTACCTTCACCACTTTAGCCAGATTTTAAAATTTTTTTTAATGCAAGCAAGCTGTTAGAAGAACATTGGTGTAAAAATTGAATGTAAAATCAACACTTTTTACCGTACTGGAAATCCCATGAACTTCCTAAAGTAAAATTACTACAAAGGCAAGATTTTTAAATAACTGTGATTCCAAAAGATAGCATATATCAGAGTTTATTAAGTATTTTATGAAAGTGATAAAATACAGATTACAATATTTGTTTTGAATCTTCTTAACTTCATTATTATTCTAATTCAAAGTAGAGGAAAGTTTCATTCCTGTGTGTCAGTTATTGAGTTTTTGTTTCTCTAGCTCAACACCCATTTCTAGCAGAGCAGATGACAGAACATCCAGATGTCAAATGGATTTGTTTGTAGTCAGGGGTGACAAGGGTGCCTTAAAACAGAAATGCCAAACTGTGAGGCACTGCCAGTCTGTGGGATCTCTGCTGGAAAACAACATCCTTGACATCTAATCTATGTGCCATAAATTACCTCTCTTCGAGTTAGACACACAAGAAGGGTGACTTCACCGTTGTTAGAAGGCAAGAGAATGGCTCTGGGGCTTGAAAAAATAATGATGGTCTATCTGTATTTGTTTACTGCATAGAAATATTACTAATTAGTATGTTTTTTTCACTATTACCTGTCACCTTTGCCCAGGGGCTGCATTAATGCAATGATTTCAAACAGACACGTTTGTATGTATGCTTGGTCAAGATTCTGTTTCACAGACCACGTTTCAGATGGTAATGTTCATTTCTCTGCCACTTAAGAGTGACCAGTGCAGAAGAGCACTGGGAGAACAAAATGGACACATTCAACTACATATTTTCATTTCTTGGAAAGATAGTACAAAATTGTCTCGGCAATTTTCATTGCTGCCTGAAATTTTCAGGAAGAACTAGCACTATTTATTTTTGAGACCTTCTCTGTCACCTTTTGGTTGGTCATGAGGATTTGGACATCAGCTGCAAGTTTACAGGTGACAAAGTTTTTACTGGGGGAGCCCCAGAGTTGCATAACTCCCTGTTCCCTAAAATTTCTCCGCCTTTTTTTTTCCATTCTGTCCTTGCTTTAATGAACATTTACATTTTTTAAGTATTATTGTATTTTATTTGCTCATCTTTCTGTATTTTGGGGTAGGAGTTTTGGGGGTTTTTTGTGCATTACCAGAGAAAAGTGGTCTTTTATACTCTTGGAGGAAAGTAATTTGTGGTATTTGAGGAAGACATCAGACATTCAAGGTAATACATCAGGAAGTCTCTCAAATACGCTAACCAGTAAGCACTGCAAAAGATCCAGTTGATTAATTCAGTAAAGAACAGGCCAAGAAAAAATGCTGCTGCTGTAATGCCCCATGTACCTGCCACCAGCATGATTAGCTGCAGGAAGAGTTCTGCACCAGGAGTTCATCCCAGGCTGTGCAGCAGGACTGCACCAAAGCGTGAGGAAGGAGCAAGTTTTTTCTGCTGACTTCTAAGGGTGTGGGACCTTTGTCCAGTTGTGTAGGATTTCTAAGAAAACAGCCTAGAAATGGTTCTTACACCTCCTGCAAAGAGCTGAGTCTGCTCTTTAGGGATTGTCACCTGCTGACCTGTAGGTGAATAGGTTCTGCTTCAGGGCCAGAGGAAGTTCTGCTCCCTCAGTGCCTGGAAGCATATTCCAGCTTTCCCAGGGAGACCAGTGCTGCATAAATTATAACAGGCAGGACTGAACAACGGTGATTATGGACACAAGGCAGGGATATCTAATGCCACATGTTGGAACACGCACCTTAGGGGGAAATAACACCTCCTTTCCTTTGTCGCAGGCTGATGAAGGCTAGCAGAAAAAGGTATGGAAAGCTTCAGTCCCCAGATATAAAGCATCAGTTCAGTGATTTTCAAATAAATACCAGAAGTGAAAGAAAACCAACCAAAACTACTCCCAAAAAATACCCATCTAGCCTTTTCCAGATCAGGTGCAATTACAGCACCTGGTACAAAATTAATCCAGACATTCAGTTAAACCTATGTCAAGTCATTTGTAAATTGAACTAAAGACAATGTGTATTACTCAGAACTCTATTATTATTAATAATAATAACATCACTATTTTATTATCGTTATTTTTCTCCCTGAGGCAACAACAGCATTTGGGAAGTATTTCAAACAGACATTTGAAATCCTGTCCTTTAAATGTTCACCAGTACTGTCATTTGCCTGGAAGCATCTATGCAAAAAAAAAGTTTCCATGGGAACAGTAGGTGATTCTCTCATGCCTTTAACCTCTCTAATCCCAGGGGTGGGAGACTGAACCAGAGTCTTCAACTCCGGCAATTATACTCTTACTGGTGGTTTCCAGTCCAGAGGGGAATACATTCAATGGGGAAAAAGGTGATTCACTTATATTAGTAAAGTAAGGTCTACCTTGACATATCATTTCCTGAAAAGTATCACCCTGCTCTACCAAAAATGATCAAAGACACACATAAGGACCCAGATTAGGAAGTCATTTGAAAAAGAAAAAAAAAATATATATAAGAAAAAAAAAGCAAAAAATTATTCCTCTAGAGCAAAACTGGCTTGCGTTTCCAACCTGACCCCCTGCAATGTCTTCATCTTGATTAACCAACAATTAATTACTCGCAGTTAACATTGAGAAAGAACATTTATATCGCCTCATTACTTCCGTTTTATTTAGATCTGGTCCTTTAAAGAAAGTTTCTGTTTAAGTCCACAGTACTTTAAGCATTAGTTATAGGAATGATATCCAATGGAATAAAGAGTCAAGCTCTAATTCTGCTATTTAGCAATCAAGTGAGAAACCAGAGAGCAGAAAAAACTGGGTTTGAAGATAAATGCTTCAGTATCAGCTCCATGTCTGATACAAGAGATATAGTATTTGAGGTTTTAATAACAATGAGATCAAATGTGTTGTTAAACCTCAGTCACTGATATTTTCTGCAGAAATCTTGAAAGAAAACAAGGTAAAAATGGATAAACATAGAATTTCATCATTAATTTGGAAATATTTTGACTATAGTACACATTTATTTTATTTTAAAATACTCTGACAAAGAAAAAGCTTCAGTAGGATGAAGAAAGTCCTGTGTCTTTTTAAATCAGTATGTTAAAACAAAAGAAGTTTTTGGAAAAAAACTCTGTAAAAACCCCATGTCACTAAATAACATAACAAAAAAAATCTTTTACAATTGCAGAGCCAAAATGAGCATTTGGAAATTACACTCTCTTTCAATCTCAGTAGCACTTGCAAACCATGCTCTGTGCTCTCTGGCTAATATTGGAAAAGTCTGAGTTGCTTATTATTTTCTTTCCTCTGAAAGGATGCTAAATATGTATCCTCTGAGCTGAAAGGAACTAATCATACTATGTTTAGTCAGTCCTGAATGAAAGGACAGCTCAGAAGTGTGGAAAGATGCGTATCTCAAAACAGTGGGTGGAAAAAAAGAGATATTTCAAGTGGATCACAGCCATTTTTTGTTCTTCCTACGTCATTAGTGGTTATTAGGTCAATAATTTTGGTCATTTAAATACTAAAACACATTTATTTTGCCTTTGCACAGACTTTTCTATGGAACTCATATTATTTTGTACCCAATTATTCCCAGATATCTTTCTGCAAAATGCCCTGGCAGGAAATACCCATTAAGAGGTGCTAGAAAAAGAATTACTAAGGCCCAGACACAAAAGGCTTCCCAGAGCATAGAGACCTCAGGCAGAGTGGTTTGATTACAAAAGATGACACAAATAAAGTAGACCAAAGCAGGTCAATATTAGCTGAAGAAACACAGAACAATTTAAGACTCCAGCTCAGTCAGGTCTAGTAGAGACTTCAGAAATAATCAGATCTGAGTGAAATCTTGACCCACAGATGGTCAAAAGAATTGCTTGAACATGAAGGTTGAGTTTAGGTTAATAGTATTTCTCCTGCATTATCTTTAGCTGCATTACAACCCTGCTTCATCAGTCTGCCCTCCTTGCCTGGGTGACATTGTTCAGCTTGTTAGAGGATCAGTGTGCTCAGGGACATGGTCACCTACGAGGGAACAAGGCTTTTGGGGAAAACATCCCAGGTTCTGCCAGAGCTAAAGATCTAGCATCAACAAGGCCTGTACCTATGGATACATGTGGGCACATAAATGCACATATATATACAGATATATATCTATACATACATACACACACATGCACATATAAAATCCTAAACTTGGAGACAGACAATTTAGGAACTTAAATGAAGTGAAAAATGAGGAAGAAAAAAAAGGTGACTGTATCCAAGGCAAGCTCACGCAGCTGGTGCCTCTACTACCAGGGCATTTTTTAGCTGCCATCATGTTACTTTATGGTGCAAAAAGTTCTCTACTGACCCCCTGGTCACCTGGCATATTTCTGGCATGTCAGGATTGCCTCCTGTGGCTTCAAAACACCCACATTCTGGGCATGGCTGGAGTTGTTTAGCATCCCACCACCTTATATATATATATATCAGACATGTTGGAGCACTAAGCTACAACCTTCTGCACCATGATATTCCACGGGGGTCCTGGGGGCTGGAGTATTCCTACGGACACAACGTTTCTTGGAAGAAGAAGCATAATTCTCATCATTTGGCAGATGGAAAATAAAATGTTGCTCTCTCCTATTATTTCGAGGAGCTGATTTTGAAGCTCTCAAATCAGAAAGAGGCAAAATTAAAGTCTAGAAATTCCTTTCCTTTTCTCGATCTTATTTTGCATTGAGTAAGCACATATCATTTGGACACAGAATGCATGAATTTTCTTGGAGTGCTGATTTGTTATCCCACAAGAGTTTCCAACAAAGAAAGTCATGAGCAGTAGCAAATAAATACCTATGCAATAGACTTCGGCTACTTTTATGATCAAAGAATAAAGTGAAGACAAAACTTTGTCCAAGAGCAATAATCACAGTGATACCCTACTAATAGCAAGTTTGCTAGAAGTAGCCTCTCCTTTGAGGAAAGGCTGGGAGCTGGGGTTGTTCAGGCTGGAGAAGAGAAGACTTTATTGCAGCCTGCTGTAATAACTAGCAATTCTGCCTTGTCTTATTTTTCCTTCTGACTGTATCCTTGCACAAACAATCTTAAAATATGATTAGTTAAGAACAACAATCTTATTAGTCTCTATTAATGACATTACTTGTTTCTATTCTCTGTCACTGATTTTATTATATCTTTGTGGAAAGCACCAGTAATTGTGAGCCCTCTGACTAAAACAGGCTGGGAAAGTGGTTCTCACACTGTCCTGCATTTATACCATCTTTATAATGGGAAAAATCATAATAAGAGGAAAAATCTGAAAGGCTAGGTAAGGACAAGGGAAATTTTTTTTTGGTGTCCAGCCTATTACTGCATTGAAATCCAGCCACTGGATTCAGTGCCCTTCTGCATGGGCTGATTTTCAGGTCCATCTTGATGGCCAATATAAGCACTTGTTGGAAGGAAAAATTTGCAAGACTGATGGTGACTTAGCGTAAGGGAAGGCTTCCCTAAATAGGCTTCCCTAAACTATGATGACAATCACGTTGATCAACACCAGGATCAAGAAAATAAATTTTTAATCCTCATTCCTTCCCTCTTTCCCCAGCTGAATTTGCCAAGAATGAATTGACTCATCTTGGGAATGGACTTTGTGTTCAAACCTGGGAAACTGTGCTCTTTAAGTCCATAGTTTCAGTCAAGGGTCTGTGTCTACAGTGAGTGGCACAGCAGGAGTTGTTGATTTTTCTCAAAATTGTGGGAGTATTTTGAAAACAAGCTTTAGTCCTTCCTTTTGAGAAACAGCTGTCAGGATATAATAGAATGTTTATGAACATTGGTTTAAACTTAAGGTAGGTTTTTTAAATTATTTCAGTTGAGAACAGGTTTTGTTGTTTTCTGTGTATGGAGGTTGACAAATTCTGTCACCTATGTTTGCATCTCATACACAAATCCAAGTGATAGGAATACTCTGTACTGCACTGCAAACTGCAACCATTTCCATGTGAACATGGGAATACATTTTCAAAGAAATGGGCTGAAGACTGACATGATCCACAGAAGTGAATAAAACTTTACAGCTCAACCTTGACATTCAAAGCCACTTGCTTTACTCTCCATTTGCTCCTGTAGAAATATGAAATGCAAATACAATACAAGTAAACTATGCTAAGAAGTGAAGTTTGCTGTAATTTTGAACATATCAGTCAAGAGTTCAGATCACATGAGGAATGTCTTTCTCTGTTTTTGATCTGTTTTTCCATTTGTGCCAAGAGGTTGGTGTATCTTTAGAGAAACAGGATGCAATAGAAAACCCATACATAACTTCCAAACCATTGCAATATTGTATTATAGCTAGTAGTTTCCAAAAGTTACTCGAATATGAGTTCAAAATGCATTCTTGCATCCCAATTGCACTCTTGGCAGACATTTATGTGCATAGGCACTTGCTTCTCATGAAAAATGTATGATCTGTATTGTGAGAATAAATGAAGAGAAGCGAAGCAAAGAAGCTCCATTTTCAGCTAGTTGCTGTCTGTCAGACAGCACGCTATTTCAGCTCTCCATTGTTCCTCGGTCTCTGTCAGTGATAATACTAATTTTTTCAAACATCCTTAAGCTTCACTGTGCACACTCAACCTGTCTGAGATGAACCTGATAGGGGCCTTGCCCACAAAAGTTTTGCTAAAGTCAACATGACTTTGTGCAGGGAAGGAAGCAGCACTGAGTGACTCTTGTATCTTCTTGAATGTCGTGGGGATTAAACTGGTCCAGGTGACATGGTAGTTTTTTCAACCTGCCTATCCAGCTCCTCTCTGGGCGCTGCCACCCTAACACTGTCATGGCTCAACAGAAGGTCTGTCAGCTCCAGCTCCTTTGTCCAGGTCATAGTCAATGAAGTAAAACAACCATTGCCAGTTAACTTTAGACAATCTCCTACAGGAACAACCATCCCAGAAGAGAAGCGGAAATCATGGATGCGAGCCACTTCTGCCTTCCAGCTTCGACATGTGAGCCCAGGTCCACAGAGTTTGTTAGGAGATAGTACACAACGTGGACTTTAAGCTTGTGCATGAGAAGACATAATGTCTCACTACAGGATAATTTTATCTCCAATTTGCTTATTTTCTTCTTTTTCTCTTCAATAGGACAGGGGATTCCATTCCACTCAGAATTCTGGTTTTTTTTAAACTTCTCTTTATTTAGTTTGTAGTAATAACAAGAACCTTGGAAAACTAGAGGTAAAACATTGCAACATACCAGAATATGTAAGGTGTTCCCTGTTAAAACAGATACTGAGTAATGGATGTAAAGACATATATCTACATAAATCATAGGTGAAACCTCACCCACTTCCTCTGTTTTCTATTCCACCACACTGGTGGCTTTGTGGCCCTGGCATTCACCTGGGATGACCTTGTGTGATTGTAAAGCAGGTGGTGTTTGTACACTTTACAGTACGAACATACTCGTGATACCACCAGGCATCTTAATGTCCACACTGTGAAGTTGTGCCTCTGTGATATAGGTAAGGACAATGCGTCAGGATGTGGCCAGAGGCTGGCAAGGAGGGACTCCAAGGGGTGCAGAGAGAGCCCTCTCATCAATAAGTTACACATCAGTCAGAAACCTTTCTTTGCCTTCAGCCCACACAGTTATTTCTTTTAATACCTTGTACTGTTTGAAGGACAAATAGTTTCATATGACGAGAATTATATCCACAGACCTGAACAGCCTTTTGTTTAAAAAGAGAATCCAGGCACCCCGCCTTAAACTTTCATTGCTATTCAAAGAAGGGAGCTCATTTTTGTCTCTTTTCAGAGAAAAAAGAAAGACCATGAGATTTTTTGGTAATTATGTCCTGCTGTCTTCAAAATGCTCCGCAACTTTGGGGAATAGTTACTTTGCATGCAGTTTTCACATTGTATTCCCAAGAAGTTGGTTTGGTGCTAAGTAGTAGGTCGAGCAGAAACTCTATTTTCGTTACGACAATCTTAATTTTCAAATGTTTTAACATAAAAGAGTTCAACATAACGACATTTCCCCTAGTATGTTCAACAAATAGTTATTCAGAGAAAAAAAAAAAGTTCTTCAAAAAGAAAATATCATGCTCTTGCTTTAAAATTTCTCTGTAGCTCCCAAACTAAATATTCTTCACTGGGAGGAGAGAAATTACAAGATTGATGAGTTATAGGACCTGTGTTATGCAAGACCTTCTGAGCGCTCTCTAGTTCCTAATACTCTTTAGAATAAGATTAGTCCTGGGTTTTTTTCTGTTTATTCATCCTACTTCATTTTCCACACTTACTCTTGTAAGTAGTTAGATTTTTCATGTGGCTGCAGAAACCTGATCATCATCATCCTGCTGCAAGACATGCATAAAAATCTGTCATTATTATTACCAACCCTCATAAAGTTATTCAGTCTACTTTGTATATGGCTCATGAAATGCTAAAAATTCAAGAAAAATCTCCCAATTAAGTTCTAGTGCTGCTTTACCTGATTAGAGAATTGTAAAAGAAATCCTCATCTATAAGGCTTTATGTTTCATCCTCTAAGTACTTTGTAAAAAATGTTGCTCATGCAGTGAAAATTCATTAAATTCTTATCTGTGAATTATTAACCCAATGACACTGGGCAAGAGTAATTTTTTAGTTGTGTTTCTGCTGTTGAACTATACATTGAAACACTCAAAGCATGTATTAAAAACAACAACATGTCATAAAGTTTTGTTATGACACAGAAATTATCTAAACTTTTCTGGAAAGATCTAATTTCCCAGGACATCTTTAAGAAGAAATTTTCCATTTATCTAAGGGTATGAATATGAGGCACATGTTAGACTTCTGCTCAGAAAATTTTGCTTGGGATGAAATGTTCTGGATTGTTCAGAAACAAATTTTGTTTTCATAAATGAAAGCTGTTCCTGAACATTACCACACTGGCGTCCAACGCAAGTTGTTCTTTAAATTTAAATCATTAGGTAAGTGATTTAGTTTTCCTGTCTGTTTCTGTGGGAAGTATTAATGGAATAACACTGATTTACTTGCTTCATGATTAAATAAAATGCAGAAATAAGGAAATAAACAGTTCTCTCCTATTTAGTCTTTTATGAGATTAACTGACGGCAATGAAGAGAAGAGTGGAGTCTCACAGTTAACTGCATCAATTTTTACTTTCAAATGTTTTTCTTTCCCTTGCTGAGCTTGTACTGACCACTTCACAAAATCTAGAATCCAGCCCTTGGTGAAGACCATGGTGAGGCATCTGTCCTGCTGCAGCCCATGGAGGTCCAGGGAGATGCAGAGAACCACCTGCAGCTGTGGGAGACCCCACACCAGAACAACTGGATGTTGCCTAAAGGAGATTGTGACCCTGTAGAGAATCCATGCTGGAGCAGGCTTGAGGCAGGACCTGTGGCTCCATGGAGAGAGGAGCCCACGCAGGAGCAGGTTTGCTGGCAGGACTCGTAATCCCACAGGGAAAACATCCTGAAGTGGCCTGTTCCTGAAAGACTGCACCTTGTCCGTTCCTGAAGCACTGCACTGCAAGGAAGGGAACCGAGCTGGAGAAGTCACTAAAGAACTGCATCCCATGGGAAGGACTCCAGTTGGAGAAGTCTATGGAGGGATCCTGTGGAAGTCTGCCAGGCTCTGGCACCGGAGCCATCTGCCCTCCCGTGGAGAAAAGGTGAGAGCTGAGCCTCCCGAGAGATAAGGACTTCTCCTTCAGGTTACGGTGACCAAAAGCAGGCCCAGCACGCCTTGCTTCTCCTTATGGAGATTGTCTGTACCCTGTGGCTAACCGGTGTCCACCCCACCCCTGCCTTTCCCTACATAAACACCCTGGCTGTACCCCTGACCCCAGGTGAGCCTGGCCGCTGGCTCCCTTCACAGGGGTGGCTGAATAAAGCTCACCTGTGGAATTCACCACGCCAGGCTCCCTCGTCTCTCTCCGTCCCCGGCCCTGCCTGGGTGGCCTCATACGAGCTGAAATCACTAAGAGCTAAATCACTCTGAGCTGGGATCACTTGTAGCTGAAGTTGCTACACCTTTGAGGCCACCTGTCGCTCGGAGAAGTTGCAAAGACCCCCTGGACAGGCTGTTCCCTTTGCGGGACGCTTTCTCTAGGGAAGTCGCAACCCCGGCCGCCCCTTGGGCCGCCCCGGAAAGCAACAGGATCCCACACTGGAGCAGGGGAAGATTGTGAGGAGTCCTCCCCCTGAGCAGGAAGGAGAGGCAGAGATAATGTTCCATGAACTGACTGCAGCCCCCTATTCCCATCTCCCTGTGCCACTGGGGAGAGGAGGTAGAGAAAAGGGGGATGAAGTTGAGTCTGGGAAGAAAGGAAGGGTAGGGAGAAGGTAATTTATGATTTGCTTTTCAATTCTCATTCTTCCTACTCTGATTTGATTGGTAATAAATTAGAGTAATTTCCCCAAGTCGAGTCTGTCTTACCTGTGATGGTAATTGCTGAGCGATCTCTTACCTGCCCTTATCTCAACCCATGAGCCTTTTGTTATTTTCTCTCTCCCTTGTCCAGCTATGGAAGGCACTGATAAAATGGCTTCGATGGGCACCTGGCATCCAGCCGGGTTCAACCCACCGCAGTATGTTGAGACTTGGTGTGGTTTCAACTAAACAATAAAAAGAAGAAAAAAAACCTGCTTGGCATGGTTGCAAACCATGAAATCTTCACCATGTATTATATTATTCAGTATGGACTCAGGAGCAGTCCAGTAGCTTGTTGTGCTGGCAGCTATTGGAGGGTGAAGATTGTTTGTTTTCTCTGTGAACAGAAGAAAGCCGTGAAGAGTTCCATGGAGATATTTTCTTCTGAACAAGTTTTGTCCATTTTATAATAATCCCATAGAGATGATTTGCAGCGCAGAAGCCTTTGTATCTGCTCTCCAGATGGGAAAGTCAGAAGTATTCCTCCCACATTATTAGCAGCAAACAAATGGGAGAAGGCTTGCTAGGCTTTGCCTCTATTCAATACCCAGAAATGTGGATAGCTGAGTAACTCTGGGTTAGAAATGCATCCAGAAATAGTCGAGTAATTTTACTAAGTCAGCTATTTTGCAGGTAAAGGAAATTGAAAATGTTTAATGGAAACATTTCAAATCATCAAAAATTGTTTTTCTCTAGTCCTTATAATAAATGGGTTTTCTCTATCTTTTATCTAGTTGCATTATAATTATTATTTTAATGTAATTTTGCATAATGTTAGGTTTCAAGGTGTATTACCTCCTCTACACAAACTTCTCTATAGACATTATTACCCTGTTTGAAGGGCAATTTCTGATATTTTAAATTAACATAAGTTGTATTTGTAAATTAATTTCATGGTATTTAAGGTTGAACAGCACATACTCCATGTTAAATTTAATTTATAGTAATGTTACACATAGTATTGCTTGTCATGGAAAACAGTAATGAAGTCCATTTGAGACAGTTTGTATTTCCTCTGCAGAAATGATATACAGGGTAATGACAGGGAATGTCATTCAGAAATATATTCTGGGCAATTTTCTTGTATTTTGCTGCATGATATGTATGATAGCCCAAATGGGTTTATTACCTCATACTAGGTTACAGTTGTACCATCCAATACTCATTTGGTGATTCAGTAATGACAGCTGAAATCAAGAAAGTAATTCTGATGTAACTGAGTGCTGAACAGTCAGAAAGAAAGCATTTTTAAAACACTTCAGAATTTTTAAAAATACTATCTGTATCTCCTAAGCCTCAGTAAAATGCCTATGAGTATAAACCTCAGAAAGAATAAACCTGTCTATCAGTTATTGAAAAACAATTTATTAATTTTCTTGAGATTATGAACAAATCACTTCTGTATAATGCAGTAAGGGCAAATAGGAAACTTAGAAGCTTTCCAGTGTTTACACTTCCAGGCATATGTGGCTGTGGCATGATCAGATTTTAACTTAGCTATTAGAATTACAGAAAAGAGAGCCAGTGGTTAACTAATCTAAAATAAAAAAATCATAGCGATTTCTCTGCATAAATTTGAAATAACAATCCCAATTTTAAAAGACCAAAGCAAATACTTATTTGTAAATCTTTAGTTGTCACAGACCTAACACATTATTTTTAAATACTGACTTATGTAATGAGAACTTTAAAATGAAATCTCAAAATGTCTGTGTCAGAAAAGAGTTGTACTAACTTCTCTGACATTACTTCGCTCCCTCTCTGTAGCATATTTTTTAACATTGTTTGGGAATTACTTAAATGTTCAGGAATACTTCTGATCATCCAAAAGCATACTTTCTGGTGAATAAACTCACTGAATAAAATAAACCAACTAAATAGAAGACCTCTTCCCATACTGATCCAAATTTTGCTCTTTCTGAGTTTCAGAAGTCATGACTTTGAGACAGAAACCTATTCTGCATCTAATACAAGTGTAACATATAGCTCTCTCCCACGGTGTTTATACTTACAGTGCATACATAATCAGCATTTTTCTGAAGTGAAATCTGCTGAACAGTATTGTTTTGATGATGACTTTATTTGAACACTAATCTCTTATTGCTTCCATGGCAGCAAAGTGATGGTGCATCTCTAAACTATGTTGTTCAAAAACCTCGTGCCTGCAAAAATAAATTATTCATACTCACAGATCTCTCAGTGCTATCTCTAACTAGTTCTGTCAGAGTTTTCACCTTTTTTTCCCTCTGTTTTTAGTCAGATGTGGTTTTACAAACTTTCTTGGTTCCTGAGTTTTGACAGGCTGATAGACACCTACATGGTAATCAGTGCAAGTTTTACAAGGTCCTCTCAGAGTACTGGTGCTTGCCTATACCATTACCATCAGTTTTGCTCTAGAGATATGACATTATTAGGAGGTTGTTGGAGTCATTAACCATCTACCATGATTTCAGTGGACTCCCAGGAAGTCACATAATGAAAAGCCTCTGATTTTTAGTATTTTTAAAATTACTTTAGCACTTTGAAATAAACTAAGCGCTTGAATTTTTTAAGGCATTTTTAACAGCCATCATTTTTAAAAGCAAAGTGCTAGCATATAAAATAAGAAAGAGATTTAAAACAGAGAAATCACAGTAAAATCATAAGTAATGAACTAGGCTGTCCTCCACAGGCTGTTCAGATAATGTGTGGTATGGACAGTCAGTGGTGCTGCCTGTAACAGCTTTGTTAGTCATGAAGAAAAATGGTCAGAAGGATTTCCTGTCATAAATGTGCTGCTGAAGCAAAAACAAATAAACAGCATTAAAAGTTAGAACAATCCTTCACAATCAAATGCTAAATAAATTTATCTCCAGTTCAGGACAACTTAAAACACGTGTGATTGCAACATGGAGGAGGATGAAGCCTGAGGTGGTTGATATGTTTCTGATGTGAAAATTGGTTCGCTGTAGTGTGAATGTTAAAGTAAGAAGAAACATGAAAAATTTATCCTCTTGAGCAAAGGTTTGAGATCACAAAACACTAGTAGAATGAAAACAGATTTTGAGGCTGAAGCTTGGGAGTTTAAAATGATTAACCAAATAAAAAGTTCTGCCAGTTCAATTTTATTCCACTTCCCTCTTTTATTTGTAGAAATTGTGGAAGATAAGTACTTAAATTACTGGTTCAGAAGATTAAATACTTGTGTAAAACATTACCAAAATCTTTGAGTTAATTCATGTTACTCAGCCATTTAGCTGCAGGAACTGTAAGTTCTTTTGAAAACACTAATGGTGCCATTCATCTCTTTTTATCTCTGACTCCAAAATCATAACAGTGATCAGGATTCATCTCTACCAAGGACAGACTTCTTTTTCTACTTTCATTCTTCGTAACAACTTTTTGGTTTTCCTTTAGTTTTACTACATTGAAGTAAAAAGGCTCCCACAGAGATCAGTACTCATATCAGAACCTCAGCTGCGCTGACTGGTGCTGCTCTCACAGGACAAAGCTTGCTAAGACCCATGGTGAGCCCTCCCATGTGTGTGTGATCTCCCACAGCTCCTTCCGTGTCCCCCAACAAACACAACCGGTGCTTGTGGTGGGAGAGCCCCACACCTGCATCCCAGGGATTCCCAGTGACAGACAATTTCCTGAGGTAACCAACATGGGGGTCAGGATGGGGCCAGAGCATGGAATGGGATGTTCTGGTCCTTGTTTGAAGCAGAGTCCATGCCTGTGTTTATCTTTGGCCCATTTACATCCAAACTTCCCAGGCTTGTTCCACAACTGTGCACTCGTTCTTCTCCTGCAGGTTCATTTCACCACACAGAGTTTTCCATCATATTAGACTGTGACACACCATAGACTGCACTGATCATTTCATACTTCAAAAGTCTGTTGCAGGTTAAGAAACAAACTGCTTTGTTTTGAATTTTACGGAAAATGTTTTTCCTTTCTTCTGTTGTGTGTTATTCATAGGTCAACTTATTTCTGTTAACTTATGAAGACAGATTGAAGAAGTACATTAAGAAAAATAAATAATAGTCTGTTATGGTAAGCACAATGAAACAAACAGACCAACAAACAACAGCTGTGCCCAGATCATCAAAGCTGCAGTGGCAGTAGCAGCAAAAACCGCTAAATCTCCACCATATTCCAAGGTAGGACAATGATACAGAGTATGGTAGTTCTACATCACACTTTAAAACTTAAGTTCACCTCCATTAGCTCTACCATTCCCACGAGTACAGTTTCTCTTTGCATAAAACATTTTTGTCTGAGGCTGCTTATGTTGTAACATGAATGCTTTGTAGACAGCTCATAGGATGGAGGGAATTCTGGGCGTGTCTGGATACCCTCTTTCAATAGCATCCTTTCTCTTGGACCATCCCTAACAGGCTCAGAAGAGACTAACTTGCTCAACTCCTAGTTTGGCACTGAAAAGAGAAATATGGACAGTGTCATCTCAGTCCCTATCCCAAGTGCCAAAGTCTCTGAAGGCCTAATCCAGGCCAGACCATTTCCTTGGAAGATCTGACCAAGCAGCAAGGTGTACCAGCTCAGCTTCCCACCCTCTCTGGGCAATGGATTTCATCTGGAGTGAGAAAGATGTGGAAGCAAGATCAGGCTGAGACAACTGGCTCATCATGGAGGAGGGAAGGAGCAGACCCAAAGCAGTGGCTCAGAGAAAAGAGAACCTTCTCTCTGCTCTTGGCACTCCTGGGACACCTCTGGTAGCCAGAACCTGAGATCCGATGTCAGCCGCAGTTGGGGTTGACATGACCAGTGAAGTGACATGACCAGGTGGCTAATGATGTGACTAACTCATCCCCACTACTGCTTGTTAGTCATATTTTATTTTTGGTAGCTTGATGGTGACATTTAAAACAGCAAATGAAAATAAGCCACCAGTGGGAGTAAACTGAATGCTGTTGGACCAGCTTTGCTTGCCTGCAGGAAAATTGGTAGGGCCTTTCCTATGAAAAGGTCCAGTGGTCCAGTATCTCTGATCGTTTCTAGGAAGACATATGGGCCATAAATTCCCTAGAATTTTTCCCTTGGTGACGTCCTTTTTTTGTGTCATCTCCCTCAAGGAGCAGTCCAAAATTAGAGAGGAGTTCATCAAGGACAGATGAATGCAACTTTGGAGCTTGATTCCATGTCTGAAGAGATCCTCAGAATCCTCATAATGAACTCAAAATAATTACAGTGTTTGCTGACATTATGCTGTTTTTCTCTTATAGGTTTTTGTCGTAGAGAATGTTTTAAAAGACTGTAAGGGCACTGATAAAAGTACACAGAAGAGCAAGGACATTCAATATTAGTGATGAACATCGAGGCTGACACTCCATTATTAACATTTGCCTTTTGTCCCTTTCTTAGTGCTGTCAGGAGCGATGAGAGAGTGATGGAGGGATTTCAACCCTGACTGGGCTTATTTGTGCTTCGACCTTCAAGTGTGTTTTCATTAGGCAGAAATTAAATATTTTCTAATGAGTTAATGGGGAATGCATTTCAAAATAAAAATAGCAACTGAAATTTTACTTTTAAATGCTATCAAGACATAAGTCATGAATATGAAAGGGTTGATCAAGACTTTCATTTTTCCTAATATAGTGATCTGAAAAACAAAGGAAAAAGCAAGATAATCTTCACATTTCTGAAAAGTCCATTCCAAAATCTACCAGCTTAAAAGAACATGTTACCAGCACTGTCTTTCCTACACAGAAATTTGATAAGTCTCTTGAACTTATTAAGTCCAAGCGGTGGCAAGTTGTGACCATTTGTCTGCTGAATAGTTTCTATTTTTCAAAGGAACTTATCCCTTGAGATAAAAGTGTTGCTATAAAAAATTGCTTAAATTGATTTTTAGAGAAAGTATGGGGAGTTTGCTGAGATTTTCAGCTACATAGTTTGATACTTTAGCAACACAAACTAACTGGCTAGTATCTAGGATTAAAACACATAGATACATTCAATATTTTCTTTACTGTGTTGCCCTTGCTTTTCTATTCCACACCTCCATCCCTTTCCCAGTATTTCAGAGGACTCATTAATTTGAATAAATGAAATCAATGTACCTCAGAAAGCCCTCTGAGAGCTGAGGTTGCAGACATCAACTCTGAACTTTGAAAATTGAACTGAAACATATGTAATATGCTCTGTAACGAAAGACATTTTCAATGCTTTAAACAATAACTGGGGTTTGAAAATGTGGAAAACAGTATTTCAAATACATGTACTTTTAAAACAAGCATAGAGATGAGCTGGTTGTAATTTGGGAAAAGATATTTTTACAACAAGAGCCCAATGGAGAATCATTTTCTATTTGTTAAATTTGAAAGGGGCAGTGGACAAGCTTCCCTGGAAGGTAATTTATGTCTGGTTTCATCTGGGTTCAGTAAATATTCACCTTTGCTCTTTACAGATTTAAATAAAAGCTGTCAGTAAATAAAAAGGTCACAAGTGTCTTGCAGAGATTTTCTCCTGCACTTTGAAAAAAAATTCATTGTCTGTGCTACGATCTCTGCTCTTCAGCTCATGGTCCCAACCACATAGAGCTGTACACAGATGTAACTTGCAAGGTCATCTACTCAGTGCTGCAGCTTCTACATCTGAAGTAAATGCTGTGTTTGACTATGCAATTTCTTTACAGTTTTTGAATTTGGTATACTTTCACCAGGTTAGGTCTGTTTAGGCATGCATACTAAGACATGAAAACTCAATTGCAGCACTATTTCTGTAGACACACACCAAAATAAAATGGAGTGTAAACCATAATTCAATTACAAAAAATAATTTTCCAAGGAAATACTTCAACTGAAGGGATGAAAAGCTGGCAGATGATGTGCAGTACACCAGGGTGTGTAGGAGCTTCTCCTGGCTGAGAGCCTCACTTAGTGACACTAGAAAGCCGCTGTCCTTTTGTCAGAAGTGTGGGAGAACATTGGGACTGTGCTCCCCAACCTCTGATGGGAGCAGGAACCGTCACGCTTGGCATGGGCTGAGCCTGGTTGCAGGAACCTCTGTTCATCAGCAGACAGGACTTCGATGTAGAGAGATGATGGGAAGAATTTACATATGAATGCACATTTTCTTTGCATTTGCTGCCAAAAGTTTAGCTCAGGTAAAGATCCAACTTAAAGAACCACTGTAAAGAGTCAATTTTTATTGGAGAGTTGGAGATTTATTTGAACAACTGCGTAGCAAAGAATTTGAGCTGATAAAGAAATTAGATGAAATATGTGGAAGGAAAAAATATTTGAATGTAATAGAAAAACTGAAGTTGCCTGTTACATTCTCATAAAACTGCTGTATTCCCACTGGAGCAAACAATCCAACTGCATAACCCTTGTCCTTTTCCAGACAATTAATACTCCAGTGAAAATAAGCTTTTCAGGGATATTTATAGCCACAGCAGAAATTAGTTCAATTCTGACTGCAGCTGAAAGATAACCACCAGCCTGATAGTGCTTCCTATACATCTTCCTCTGACAAAAATTTTTGGAGATTCTGGATAAAACCACTGTGCAAAGTACGAAGGCAGAGTGGAGCTCTGTGAAATTTGTTGTGGGGCCACAACTACACAGACAAACCCACTACACACAGGAGACTTTAAATGGATTAATGTATTGACTAGTATAAATATGGAAATACATAATGCATTTACTAATATATTAACTAGATGGAGAAGCTCATTACAGGGTGGGAAATTCTGAATTATCAAGAAAAGCATTTACTTGCAAGTCCCATGTTTGCCTGAGCCAAGCTTTTGACTCCCAAATAATTCCCATGTTCTTGAGTGCTGCTTTATAACAGATCTGGTTGTATGATCAGAAGTCATGTAAGAACAGGATTCAGATCAAAAGCATCCAGTTATAATGCTTGCCACTTTGCTCTTCACCTACTGTGATGAGAAGTTTCTTCACTGGTAAATATGCCACAAACTGTCTTGTACAACTCCACTCGTTATGGAGCAGTAGGGTTTTCTGGTGTGCATGTTAATACACACATCACAATGTGTTCATGTTAACATTAGAAGTCTTGTAGGAGAACAATTCACCTTTCAGGCCTGATTTTGCGTTACTTTCTCATTGCAGGGGAGTGAAAATCACTCTTGCATTTGGTGTCTCTGCTAAAGCGAACCTTCACTAAAGTACTGCTAAGCTGCTGCTAAGCTCCACGAAAAGCCTCTCCACACAAAAATCTTTTACCCCATTGGTTTTGCTTTTCTGGGAAATTGTTAAACTGCATGCTGCATTTAATGGTGAAAATACTATGTCTGAGTATTCGTACTTTAATCAGAACAGACATTTCTGTTCCACTTAGGTGTTTGCATTGTGACATTAGAGATACTTGCTGACAAAACACCGCGGCTGAATGAAACCAACAATTCCTTCTTCATCACTAAACAAAACGTAAAATTATCTACAGGCTGTCAGTGGGTTTATAGGAGGATCTTCCTTTTGTCTTTCGGAAACTTCCATGGAAATTTCATGCCATGGCATGCAGCTGAGCACATGACATAACTGGCTCCTAGAGAACCAAAATGTGGAAAAAACCCCCAGAAAATGCAGTTCTGCCGATGAGAATGTCTTCATGAACACTAATGTACTACTAAAGGATAGGACCTGGTGGTAATTGATTTCAAATATTTTGACATCAAGAGGGGATTAAAACAGTGAATTGAAAGCAAACACACAGGTCTGTGAAATCTTGTGGGAACAGACTGTTTTTTTTCTGGCAACATGGGCCAATTTACCTTTGTTCTAGCTAGGAAACCAATGGAGGGTGATTTGCTTGATAGCAGATGCTTGTGTGAAAGTGGTCATAAAACAGAGGAGTTCACTGGACCTAGTGAACACATGCTGAAATATACTAATCTGACTCTCTCTGACTGGATACACTGTGTAAAGGTGTTGCACACACTGTTTAACAGTATTGGCCCCCAAAATTCTTGACAACTGATGGAAAAAATTTTTCTGAATTTCAGAAAAAAAGAACACTTAGCATGACACCATGGAGCTGTGGTGGAAAAATCCTGAGATTAATTACCTTAGGTGTTGTGGTTTGGCACGGCCGGGTTCTGGGTAGCAGGGGGGCTGCAGAGATGGCTCCTGTGAGAAGCTGCTGGAGGCTTCCCACCATGTCCGGCAGAGCCAATGGCTGATGGCTCTGAAGATGGACATGCTGCTGGCCAGAGCTGGGCCAATGAGAGAGGCTGGTAACGCCTCTGTGGTGACATATTGAGAATTGTCATCAAAACAAAAATCACAAGATTTTGGTCCTAGTCAGAGAAGAGGAGGAGGAGGTGAGAATATGTGAGGGAACAACGTGGGGACACCAAGGTCAGTGGAGAAGGAGGGGGAGGAGGTGCTCCAGGCGCCGGAGCCGAGATTCCTCTGCGGGCCGTGGTGCAGACCATGGTGAAGCAGCTGTGCCCCTGCAGCCCATGGGGATCCACGGGGGATGCAGAGATCCACCCGCAGCCCGTGGGGGAGGTGCCCACGCCGGAGCGGGTGGATGCCTGGAGGAGGCTGTGATCCAGTGGGAGACCCGGTGGAGAGAGAGGGCCCTTGCTTCCAGTCTGGAGCAGCCTGTCCTTGGAGGACTGCACCCCGTGGAAAGAGACTCACGTTGCAGCAGGTGCGGTTCGGCTGCTGCTCGTGAGAGTGGACCCACGGCGGGACGTTCACGGAGAACTGTCTCCCGTGGGAGGGACCCCTCGGCCTCAGAGTGAAGGACTCTTCTCCCGGAGCGGCGGAAGAAAATCTTGGTGATGGACTGACCAAAACCCCCCTGCCCTTCCTCCCTGCATTGTCGGTGGGAAGGAGGGCCTGGGGGGCAGAAGGTGTTTTAAGGGCCTGTTTTACTTCTCATTATCCTTCTCTGATTCTGTTAGTAATAAATTTCACTCAGTAATTAAGATTGAGCCTGTTTTGCCCTTGAAATATTTTCTCCTGCTCTCCTTATCTCACCCATGAAGTCTCCGTTAACCCTTTTTCCTCTGTTCCCTCCGTTTGCCCAGCTGGGGTAGGGGAGGGTGAGCCAGAGATTCTCGTGGGTGCCTGGCGTTGGGCCAGTGTCAAACCACGACACTTAGGATATTACAGACTCTTCTTTCTTGGATGTATTTAAGAGTAACCTTCTATACTAGGGCAACAGTGCTACAGGCTTTCAGTTAAAATTCCTTAGCTTTCCTGGAAGCTGCAGTCAGGAAAGCATAGGGAAAAGCACACTGGGACAAGGGAGAAACCAGAATGTGAGAGATGGAAAGGTAGAATATGTCAGGAGAGAGAGACAGGCCAGAACAGAAGGATGCGCTGAGAAATATGGGGTCAGCAGCAGAACATAACCCTTCCATGAACTGTCACTGTTACAGCTGGAGTTGATTTATACTGGTGTAATCAAGACCTCACCTTTTCCATATTTTGCTTTCAATTCAAACTTTTTAAAAATTGATTCCTTTTTCTACTGAAATATTTGCAACAACAACGTGATTACTTTTAGTTACCTGCCTTTTTATAAGCACTGGTTTTCTGAAAAAAACCCAAAACCCAAAGAAACTCAAGTGAGTGATTAAATGCTTCTGGAAAAGACCAGCAGAAAACCCCAGCTCTTCCTATGCTTAGTGTAAGTCTTGGAACTATAGCAGGTTAATCTGGACGGTATCACAGAATCATAGAATGGCTTGGGTTGGAAGACACCTTCAAGATCATCTAGTTCTAATCCCCCTTCCAAGGACAGGGACGCCTTCCACTAGACCAGGTTACTCAAAGCCCCATCCAACCTGGCCTGGAACACTTCCAGGGATGGGACATCCACAGCTTCTCCTGGCAACCTGTTCCAGTGCCTCACCAGCCTCACAGTGAAGAATTCCTCCCTAATATCGAATCTAAACCTTTGTCAGTTTGAAGCCATTCCCCGTTGTCCTGCCACTACAAGGTGCTGTCTCTTTCACTTGTGGAGTGCATTTTTCCCTTGTCCTGCAGCTTTAACATAAAAAGAGCATCAGCCACTCCCGTTCTGCTTATAGAACCACTCCCCACAGGTGAAAGTAGGACTGAAAAGAAAGAGAGAGTCAGAGAAACTGGCTGGCTTTCTGTTTCTTTGGGACAGAAAGCAGGTTGTGAGGGACATCTGTGCTCAGAAAACATCAGTTCAAAGAAACACAAAGGCAAAGCGTTGGTAGGATTCTTGTCTGTGCAGATATCTGCCATTTGCAAAGCCAACTGAGCAACCTAGAACAAAGAGAGTTCTCTAAACACATTCCAGGGAAACAGTTTTATGGAAAGAAAAGATTTTATTTCAATTAAAGGAGAGATTTTCTGCAACACCACATGAGTATGTGACAAGCATGAGTAAATTTAGGGTGGTATCAGGAAGTTCAAACTATCCCAGTAGTGAAGGCTCTGGAGCAGCTTTTTAATTGGGGTAATAGTCAGAAACCTTTTACGTTTCAAGATAGAGCTCGGTGAATGCAGTAACACCTTTTGAATAGTTCAATTGACTGAGTAAAGCCTTTGCTATCAGGTCTTTGTTGCACTGTCAAAACAAATAATTACTGTATATAATTAATTCCGTGCTTCAGTGCTCTGCTGCTCAGCTGCAAGCCTAGGAAGGTTTTTTTGCGCTCCTGAGGAACAACAAAGCTCTTGGGTTTTATTCACTTGCTCTCCTTTGAAGCAGCAGGGATAGACCACAGTGTGGGCCACTCACTGGTACCAGGAAAGTAGGATTTTGAGCTCTGTCTCTTGTTTGTGATTAACCCACTGACCAGACATGGGGACTGGAAGGGGTTTTCCTTCAGGATTTCACACTTTTCTGGAGAAAAAATAATATCTTGCTTCCTAAGGCAAGTTGAGTATTTTATCTAACAAATTCCAGGGGCAATTATTTGGGGATTGATATTCTCCGTTTTCTCCTGTTCTCCTTTTACACACTGAAAATTTGTTCATTCTGGTCTTCAGATTGTTGTAGGGAGTATCCCCAGCAGCTTCAGAGCATTTCACTTCCAGGCCGTTTGTGCAGCTGTGACTGCTGTGAGCTCAGGGCAAGCTACAAAACCAGTGGCAGGAGTGCGCAGTTAAATGGTTGCTCTGAGCTCCGTGCCACGCTCTTTGACAGAGAGACACAAATCACAAAGGTCTGGGAGGCAATATTGTAGGGGAATATCACTAGGAGCTTAACCCCTTTCTGCAGATGCCTGCTGCTGTCTTATGCTGAGGCCAGGACACTGGGCTACTGCTGTGCACGTTGCAGCCACTGCAACATCTCCTCGGCCAGCCCCGGCTTTCCTGGGCCTAGGCTCTTAGTGCCTACCTTAGTAATGAGTCTGCTTTTTCCAAAAGCAAACTGTGAATGTAGCTCAGGCTTCACCTTCCCCTCATCTGTCAGTCCTAACGCTATCAACCTCAGTCTCCCATCCATATTCTGACATTTTTCCCTTTCCATGAGGAAAGAGTACCAGAAAAGAAGTATGGGAAAACTTCCTTTTGGTTTGGTACACCTAATGTCCTTTCCCTACCAAAACTCCAGTCACCAAAGTCTACCATGTCATTGCAACTTGACTAATGTATTTGGGGAAACAGCATATTTTGATATCATGTTTTCTTTTTCCTGAAGGTGCATCTTCAGTGCTTATGAAGCTCTGTCCAAGCTTGTGGCCAGACCACAAAAGGATGAGAGAAATATGTACTTCTGACCATACTGGGGATGGGGATGCACTTAAAAGCTGGGGTAGGGTCTACATCCTGCATAATGAAGAGTGTGATCTTCCACTTCCATGGAATTCAAAGGTTCAAAATTAACCTCGAGTGCAAACCTTATTGAACACACAAGAGTGCTCTGTTCCTTTTCTCTTTGCTCCTCTCCCTAGCTTGCATGCTTAGGACCTTATTACCTCTCTACTTCTGCGTTTTTCATCTGAAAAAGTCATGGCCATGGAAAAGAAATTAAGGCAATAGGAAGCAATGAACTCCCAGTTGAACTAGTATTGACTAATACAATACTGGGATTTTATCACTATGGTATCTCCAAACACCATGAAATAATTAAAGAGAACACTGATCATGGCCTATGGGGAAATATATTTTAAAAACCCTGATTTGTAGACTCCAATAGAAAGCAACTCTACAAGGAGTCTCATTAACTGTGGTGATATTCAGCTCAGGAAACAGCAAAACCTGATCCTAAATGAGAGTTCAGGAAAGCAACTGCCTGCACATGTAACACATATCATTCTTACCATACTATTATTTCTTTAAAATTGTCAGAGCTTAACATTCATGCTTTCTTTGAAACATAATTCCTCTGTCATTGTGTTCTGATGACTCATCACTCAAGGTACTCCAATGAATCATATTAGTGTTCTCCCAAAATAAAGGTATAAATAGATATAACTTTGCAGCAGAGTTTTCTAAACTGTTCCTAGACAAAGTTTGCTCCCTGTGTTACAAGCATCTGTTAGTGAGATTTTAATAGCTTGGACTTTCTTACAGACAAGAATGACTAGAGCAAACAATGGACTGATAAAAGTATGTGCTAACAGGGGTCAAACTTTTTTTTTATTTTATTTGTTGTTGTTTGTTTGTTTAGTTTTTGGTTTGGTTTTGAATAAAAAAGTTTTGCACTGAGTCATCAGAGATCATCGGACAAGTAAGGATCTTCAGATTTTCTGTGTATAAGTATTTTCAAAGTGACATCACCATCACAGTTGTACACCATGGTTTGAATTGGTAAGATTACTGTGTTAAAATAGGAACAGAGTTAGGAAGCTGGCTTTAAGTGATACTTTACATCTTAGCTGTCTCTAATTTTGAATCCTGAATTTTGAGAAAGTGATGCCTCCTGGTAAAATATTTCAAGCATTGAAAAGCCTGAGAAATGTCCATTACCCACAGTTCTAATTACATTTTTCTGTCATTTTTTGACTTTTAAGGCATGAATCTGGTTTCAGCAGCACAATGCCACATAAATAGATGCTTTACTTTTTCTTAGTATGGCAAAAATGCTACTGTTGTAGTTCTCTAAACTTAGCCTTTGGGGATTTATAAAAATTTTCATTTTAGGTGAAAGAGATTATTTAATCTAAACTTTAGACACACTTTAACATGACAAGGAAGTCTGAGAGACAAGACCGTGGCTTTTTCATTACCTTTTTCTCTTTTATAACTATGTTTGTCCCCTTTCTTTTTCCTGCTCCTCCCAGAATCTGCCACCTGGGAAATAGAGAAAGAGCTGAATTTTCACTAAGGCTACTTCAAATGGTGCTAATAACATAAAGGCGTTTCTCTGCATAAAACGGATAATTTGAAATATGAAATGTAATTTCCTTTCAAATGCCCAGAGAGTAGAAAGTGGTACATAGAAAGGCTAATATTATTTCTCATGGCACATTTCGATTCAGCTTCCCATTCTTTGACCAGTGGTCAGAAGAGCTGTGTGAAACTTCAGGTTTAGCCATCTACTCCTTTTTTTTTCAACATGGCCTGTTTTTTCAGACTTTCATCCTTGGCTTGAGAGTAGATAATTCCCTTTAATCCTTCGTTACAGCATTTGCTACCACTACGGTTCAAAAATTCTCCTTTGAAAAGCTGCAAGGAAGTGCTGTGCAGTGTGATTGTCTAACCCAGGTCTCACGCCAGGCAAGTTGATTGTGTCAGACAGCTACTTAAAATCCTACTAAAAATCCTGTCATTGAAAGGACCAGCTAACATGTAATGTCACTTAAAAAGAAAAAACACTTCTTATCTAAGAGAACATCATAATGTTCTTGCTGCTCTCATGCCCAGAGAGAGAAACACTCTGCAGTGTAATTTAATCTAAAACTCTCCAACCCTGAGCATGTTTTTGCAGGTGTTTAGCCCTTTCAGGTGCAGAGGGAGAGTGTGGTCTCTGCATCACTGAAATTCTGCTCCAACACTGGCCTCCTGGTACTCTCGGGTACGCCACAGTGAGGTCTTCCACCTCAGTGAGATGCAATGCAAGGCAAAGATGCATGAGGTTATCTTGACATCTGTTCCCGTGCACTGAACCAGGAATCAGCCAGAGGTTAGCAGAATTAGATTTATCTGTCTTATAAAAAGCTTTATGGCATTCTAGAAAAGGTAAATTTCAGAGTGCTGTAATGCTCAAGACATATTAAAGATTTTTAGGAAAGTTTTTTTCTTTATGATACTTCCCCGACAGGCTGATGAAAACTGCTCCCTATAGACCACTTTTGTATCTCAGCACTATTTTTTATTCTCTAGAGCTTCTTTCCTGCCAGTGTAAGATATTGCTTAGAATTTCTGTCTCCTCCTAGTCAAGTTTAGACTGTTTCTAACACTGCCTTCTGGGTTTACAAAAATATATGCAATACTATTGAGAAAGGTTATATAATTATACGGGAGGAAGAGAAATTGGATGCCATGATGAGATAGGATTTTTACAACAGCAGAGAGCACTATGTGAAAACCAAATAGAAGGGCAGTATTTAATATTACTGATGAAACTCTAAAATCAAGGTTTGCTTCTTCTAGAAGAGAAGCAAAAAAAAAAAAATTTAAAATTTTTTTTTAAATCTGAAGTACAGAAAAATTCAGCAATTGTCCCTCTCCTCTAGCTGCAAGGCCCCCTCTAAAGCTCTGTGAAATGGCTCAGTTTTCTTGCTACCTGCTAGTCCCAGCTGTCATAACGCCCAAGTCCTGGACAAACAGCCAGAGCACAAATAAGCATCAGGTATGGATGCAAAACGGAGGTTGATGTGTCTTGAATATACCCCACTGCTCATGGAGACCTCGTGCAGTCTAACTCCAGGAACGTGCCAGGTCTTCCTCTGCTGGGTTTGCCAAGGTTGGTAGTTCTGACTCCAACAGAAGCTGGGCAGGCAACTAATTTTCAGAAAAAAAATGAATTCATCCTGCCTGCAATGAAAGAGAATGATCAGGGAGGTCAATGAAGACTTTCCTCCTTGGACTTTCTTACAGAGAGAAACTCTAGTACTGAAACTTGCTCAAAATGTGACTGACTTGTTCTTGAACTTAGAATGAAATTTTTTGAGCATCTGAAGAAAATTAGGAAAGTATGGAAAGACAGTGTTGATAGAGTTTTCGGGAGATAATCATTACCTAACACAGGTCACCTATTTACTGGGGAGGTTTGCAGTATGACATTGAAGGTCCCTTACTAGTAGTGAGCCAGAGAGAATGTTACAATGGAAAACTCAGTGCAAGTTTTCTTCTACTCTCCCAAAGGAGCAATCTCATTACTGAAAAATTATTAGGCACGTGCAAATCTGGTAATCATTATTATTGTGTGCAGGCTTTTCTGAGGAATCCTAGGAAAACTTAGCAGTTTTGGTCATCCTAAAAACAGATCTGAAACATTCAGGTCTGCCGATGGAGGATGAATTAGGCAATGTTACAGGAGATACTGAAAAAATTTTAGCCCCATTTCATATATAAAAAATATTTTCATACATGAAAGGAATCATCACAAAACTTTTCAAAATAAGCCTGAGTGTAGATGCCCAGTTATAGAGAAAACACTTGACTTGTGTTGTACTAACAGAGACCTTTTCAGCACAGCAGCTCAGTGTTTTCCCTCCATCTTCACAGGAGTCTCTGCTGTCAAAAAACACAGATTCCAAAGGCTTCCCCTTTTTCAAAAGTTGTAGCACCGTTTCACCGCCATTCTCTCTCTCCTTGTGCCAAACAGATCTGACAGACCACTGCTTATCACTGCAGATATGCCCTGTAAAACATCTCGTACATGGATGGGAAATGCTTTTTGTCCATCTTCTCCCAGATGAAAGCAGAGCCCCAGCCATGCAAGTTTTCATCCTTAGAAAAAGGAGACGGACATAGACAGCTTCCAGATGGGAGAAATTTAAAAAGTAGAGTGGACCTTAGAACACATGTAAGTGTAGGTGGACATTTTGAGTCAAGTCATCTTTACCTAGTAATTCTTCATTATTGACTTTGGCCTTGGAACAGTGGTGGGGAACTCTGCCACCTCCGGACACCATTCCCTTTAAGTTTAAGGCATAGCTCTGTAAAACTGTGGGAATGCATCAAAAGCAAAAAGTAAGCTCAACAGTTCAATATGAAGAGAATAAAGTAACTTTGTGCTGCATCTTCCTCACTGATATTTGTCTGACACTTTGTATGAGCCTTGTATGAGGAAGCATATATTTTCCTGCATGAGCCGTTTAATGCTTCATACCCCACTTCATCATGAAAAATACCCTCTAAGTCCTCTAGATTTTAAACAGAAGAATAAAGATAAGTTGAGTCTAAAACTGTACATGAAAAATAGCACAGATCAATGTCTTAGTGTAGCGGAGTATAAGAAAACTGCATCAACAGCCCAGGCAAAACTGAACTTTCAGAGAAACATTTCTTCTGTTTTCTTTCCTCTCTTTCTTCTCTCTCACTTGACTTCTTCAGCATGAGAATTTTGAATTAAAAGTTATGAAGTTTCTTCAGTTGTCACTGTTTTTTTTTAGGTAGTCACATAAGGACACTAAAGCAGGAGCCACTCATTAAGCTATGAGCTATTAATATCACCTTACCTAGGTTCCTAGAGAAGCTGTGGATGCTCCATCCCTGGAAGTGTTTAAGGTCAGACTGGATGGAGCTCTGAGCAACCTGGTCTAGTAGAAGATGTCCCTGCCTGTGGCAGAGAGGCTGTAAATAGATGATTTTTAATGTCCTCTTCAACCCAAACCATTGGAAAAATTTATGATTCTAATGAATAACTGCTAATGTGAAAAGTGAAAGGAGCCAGCTGGCAAATTTGTAAAACTGGTGCTGGCATAAAAGGAGGTGGAGTAAAGCATGGGCCTTACCAAAACATATAGCCCTTCATGTAACAGTGGTGTATCTGTTTTCTACCGATGGGCTTTCAATGACAGCAGTTGAACACTTTTAAGGCTGGGTTATGTCAGCCTGCAATGTTGAGAACTTGTTTTCCTATTAATAGAAAACTCCACATGGATTTTACTTCAGAGGGCTGTAATTCTGTTTTGCAATCAAATTATCCTGGCTATTTAATCTAAGGACTGAAGTATGTCCTAGCAGAAAAAAAAAAAAAAAGATAAAAAACCAGTTCAGAGAATTATATCAGTAAGCATTGAATTATTAGATTATCTTGTCTATATGATTCTTTTTAAAACCATCTCTTTTTTTCCAAATAAGCTAAACACAATTTATTCCATGATCACAAACTCAATGGACCTGCAGGTCCGTGAGATTTACCTCTCATTCTGGGAACTAAAAAAGAAAATGGACATTGTATTGAATTTCCTCCAATATTTGTTCAAATGCTTAAGCAAATTTGCTTGAGTGTCTTTTCAATCTCTTGATGTTTTCTATTAACGACGTCATTTTAAGCTTTACTGGTACTATCTTTTGTTAGTATTAGGTATCATTACAGGATCACTGAGATAATTTAAATCCAGTCACAGAAGTGTGATCATTTATTCCATAGTTTACTCCCAGAGGTCCTCATGCCACAGGCCAGACAAGCCCCAGAGCATGGGATATGGCAACACCTGAGCTCATGCCTACTTTTCTCTGGATGGGCTGCGTAAAATTTTCTGCTACATATTCCACACTGTCTTACATGATGTCTGCTAGCAGTTGGCTTATAAACACAGAGCCCATTCCCTCCTTGCAGGGCATGGAACAGCTGCACAGGCTCTGTAGGGAGCCTGAGCTTTGATGCACCTTTCACAGCAGTGTCCACGGGGGGCACAGATCACAGGCAACAGAGGTAGCCCTACATGCTTGTACTCACCACCTGGTCCATATTCGTCTGGACCATGGCTAAAGTGTCCTGAGGGTAAAAAAGTAATAAAATAGACAGTGCTTTCCAAATATATATTCTGCGTGTCTGTGTGATGTAGAAAGTGAACTGTGGAAATATTTTCCTTCCTTTACAAGGTCGTAAGTTTCTTTAGTCTTAACTAAAACAATCTGCAAGACTAATGAAAAAAACCCTCAAACTTTTTTTGACTGAATGAAATGTGTGATTGAACTGTGTATTGATTGAACTGAGTTCTCGAAGATTATTTCCCAAATAATTCAAGTTTTCAGGAACAGGAGCTTAAATGTAGGACAAGAATAATCAACGTTTTGCATGTGTGTTTGTGTGCGTTGTTGTTCTGTAATCTCTAGTTTGGGTTAAGAGTCATATTCTATACAAGAAAAAAAATTCTGAATTTTCTGAATAGTGGTTTTGCATGGGAATGTGATTAAAAGCTTATTTCCAACTTCAAGCCATATGGTGAGTGGTGATTCACATTTGAAAATAATTCCTGCTTTATCTGCATCTGGTAGCTCTTGGGAATAAAAACTGAAACAAGAAAAGTAAGCAGAAGAGTATTCCCAAACTGACTGTTTGCTGGAGCTAGATAAAACTCATATCTAAAATATTTAGCATTCTTTCCTACATACACATTTCTAGAAGACTTCTTGGTCACCCAAGCATTTTCTGATCACTTCAGCCGACCCATGGGTTCAGGACCAGCCAAAACCCATCAAGCTTTTGGTGGCTGCTCTGTCTGGACTGCAGCCAGGAGCCATGTTATGAGTCTCTGCAGAACTTCAGAGGCATCTGTGCCTGCAGATGAAGCCTGTCAAGGACGTGCCCTGGGCTTGACTCCCACTGCCCAACCCAGGGTCGGCTCCTGGGCTGCCCTGCTGCAGGGGTACGGCTGGAAGGGGCATGCACTGAGTGTGTTTGTGTCTCTGTCACCTGCTGAGAGCCTGGGCAAGCAGCTCCAGTGGTGTGCACAGCATGTGAGCCTGGCTTAGAGGGAATTCCTGCTACGAGAGAGCACAGCAGTACCCAAGGGGATCATTCGTGCTCCAAGCAACGTCTGATGAAAAATATTGATCATCTGCCAGGCACGGCCAAGTGCCACTGAGGCCAGCCCAGCTCTGCATGAAGCAAGGAGTCAGTTCAGAATGATTAAATCACAGAGCTGGAAGTGAAATAAGGGTAAGACTCAACAAGTGAGCCGAAGTGCTGGGAAGAAAAAGGAAAGAACATAGTGCTTAAATCCACCAGAGAAACTAAAAACCATGGAAGCAGATCCAGCTGCTGTTGAACCTAGCTGTGAATTCTTTGGACTTTATGAAACATAAAACTGGGAGAACTCTCTCTGTTATGTGTCCAGGTGTGCCTTGATAATCTCATCAAATCAGGGGAAACATCAACACCAAATCTTGATTGCACAAGATTTCAAATTGGAGAGCTCCTAAAGGGAGGAAGAATAGTATAGGGGAATGATTGTTAAATCACCCTTTCCCAGTTAATTGTTCTCTTCACCCCATGCCTGCCAGATGATGAAGCAGGTAAGCTAAATAACAATTACTCCCTTGTTTTCAATGCAATCTTCTGAGCTATTTCACAGACCAGGACATGTATCACAGAAACATAAACCTTGAAGATTTTGCACTAGGTCAGGACCAAGCATAATTTTTCACTTCTCATCTCCCTTTCACTCTCTCCTGGCTCTACCAGGCTCCTGATAAGAGCTTGTCTAACCTGCCTTCATGCCAAAAGCTTTCAGTTGTCTTGCCAGTGGACAACTTCTAGCTCTCCCTCTGGCAGGTCAAAATTGAGCAAAATGAAACCTCATTAGTTCATAAGGAAATGGTTCCTGACATCGTACTTCTTGCGCTTTGGGTGTATACAACAACTTTCGGAGACGGAATAGGGTTTGTCATTTTTGAATACACTATAGGCTATCATTTTCACATCTGCTTTCACCACGAGGATAAAGTTCTAGTGTATTAGAAATAGCTCAAGCTAATGAACAGTTATGAAATCCCTTAATTTTGTGAATATTATATCGTTGAGCTGTTACAAAAACCATAGTCCCTTTCTGCCAAAAAGCCAGCTGTAAAATCTCAATTCTCAAATATACAATTCTGAATTTTTAATTTTAACATTATGTTATCCAAGAAACTAGATACATTATTGATACTATTGCACAGGAGCTAAAGAATTAGCCATCTAAAAGAAAATTAGACTATAACATTTACTTTTAATGTGTTTTAGAAAAATGCTCATGTGGAAGTTTGCATATTTTAAATTACCATCCTGTTTCTTTCTGCTTATTCTTAAAAAAAGCCCCACCAGTGTTTTCATGGAAATTAAAATGGTGCATTGAGATTGTACACATTTCTACTTATGTTGCTACAGAAAAAATGCAAATATCTTTGTCTTAAGTAAATGTACATGAGTGGTCTCGCAGTGGACACCTTTTTATGAACAGGTGAGTACATACAGAAAACCAGATGAAAAGCAAGATAACCCCAATTCAGAAAATGGAGATTCAGTGGCAGGCAGTGTTTGCCCTAATTGTGGCAGTATTTTGCTGTAAACTATTTAAATTTCTTCTCAGTTAGATGGATTCTCTAGACTGCTGAGTCTGCCAGACCAGAACATAGTCCACCCAGGTACTTAAGCAGGATGAGACAAAGGCATCTCACCTGGGTGTAGGAGCATTTGAAGTATTTGTGAGAGGAAGAGAAAGCACAGTGAAGGTACACTTCTCTTTTTCCCAGCTTCTTTATAGTAGGAAGATTTCTCATATTCAGAAGAAAAATTGTATTTTGAATCATGCAAATCAGACTGACCTGAGGAAATACAATCCCACTTACTACTTATGCAGGGATGCTTTAAAGCGATTCCATGACACACAAACCTCTTTGCAAATAATGCATTTTATTCCCCAAGCATTGCAGTCTCTTGTCTATGCTGCATTCACCCCAGGGCAAGGCCATCTCCCACACATATAGAAGCAAAAGATTGTGATAGGAATAGACATCCATTCAGTTTTGGAGGAGTTCCTGAGAAAGAAGGTCAGCTAGACTTGCCACTGCGTCTTTCAAAGCTAAATGGTAAGATCTTAACATAAGAGTTTATCTCATCCTTCACTGGTACAAGATGGAGTCAAGGCCTGAAGCCTTACTGCATGCGATGCTTTTACACCAGCAGGACCTACCAGCAGTTTTCCAGGGAAGGTATGGATGCACTGACAGTGAAATTGATGTTTGCAGATGATGATCTCATTTAAGGCACTTTCCCAGACCTCTTGAAAATACTCCATCCATCTCCAGCATCCCACAAGGCACAGGTCAAAAATATCCAGTCTGGAGCTCTCATTCCTGTTACTGGAGTGCCATATGCTTCCCAGAAGACAGAACAAGCTCAGTGTTTACAAGAAAAAAAAAAAACAAACAGAGGAAAGCTGGGGAAAGCCTCTTTCTCTCTCCAGTGCTCATTCTCTTTTATACCCTTCCTGCTGGAGGCACAGAGATCTGGTGGTGGGGGCAAACCAGCAGCTGAAAAATACCTGTTTTAACCACCTCTAGATACAAAGCTATAATGATATAGTGCTGCTAGGTGGTTGGGTGGAGAAGAGTTAAGTCAAATTCCTTGAAAATGCAAGAAGAGGAAGAAAACCAAAGCAGAGAAAAAGGAATCACAGCTGGAGGAAAAAGGGAAGCAGCAGCAATCAAATGTTGGTGTTCCAGGAGCTGATCAAGGTCCACTCCAGCTTTGTGGAGATGCTGAAATAAGGGGTCTTTTCTGATTGATTTGATCAATTTGAATGCCTTCCATAATTACCTTAATGAATGCCCAGTGATGTCACAGTATTTTTTTACAGAATTCTGATAGTTTCTTAAGCAATTGTAACCATGGTAGATTTGATTACTGCCAGTACAATCATCTCACACACTCCCATTTTGTGACCCACTGCCTAGCAGAGGTTACAGCATTCTGTAACACTCAGCTAATCAAAATTAGATACACATTTTCTGTAATTTTCCCCTACGTTTCTAGTTTCTCTTGGCTTCTCCTGCGAGCCTGCAACACAGTGGCACCACAACACAGAGCTCCTTATCGCATCCTTTAATTCTCACCATCCAGTGAATGCCAGACTACCAACTGCCATTCATCAAAAATTTTGTGGAATAAAATCAGGTTGAGCTTTTATCACTTCAAACACGTCACAACAAACAAGTTGTAAAATCACTTTCAACACATTTACTTGAATGTCTGCTCTTAGAATGGATGGACGCTCCCTGGAAAGGAATTCCAATTTCACATGTACATAATAACTATTAAAGAAAATAGACAATATTCATAAAATGTTCCCAGTGAGTAGAAATAGCAGTAGGGATATAAGATATTAGCACATGCATTTGCTATTCCCATGACTTATTAGGAAAACTGAAATAAATTATTGTACATATTGACTAATTGCTAATACTTTTCTCGAGTTTTATTTTGAATTCTTATTTATTGGCTCCATGGTTTCATGTGAAGCCTTCCCCAAAGGCAAGCACATTCATTTAATAGTAAGCAGTTAAACATTTCAAACAGCTTCAGAGACAGTCCATAACAATAAAAGGGATATACTTAATCTGGATACGCATATTTCATAAATTTCTCCCGGGCAGTGTATTCCCACTGCAGTGTTTTGCCAGCTTAAATGCCAGCACAGCTGTCTTTATCTCTCCCCCTGGGTACTAGTGCTCCTCCTAATGTTTCATGAGGGAAATCAAAAGGGGAAGTTCAGTACAAATCATTTGAGTTTTTAAAAGACAAGAGAATTCACACTCAGAACTGGCACTCTATCAAAGGAGCTTTTCACTAATTTGTGGGTCATTTGTGGAAAAGACCTTATTTCTCAGGCTTCTGAAACAACTCTTTAGGTCTGTTGGCACCAGTAAATCTAAGTGATACACATAAAGGTTGAAAAACAATTAAGCCTTTTGTGCCATTACAGCAATTCTGGAAATGTTTTGTGTTATACTGCAAATATTTACCTGATGTCACCAGACAGATTTTTCATACAAATTCTGCCCTTAAGCATTCTGGGGATTCCTTCTATGAGTGTTGTACCAGGTGTTTCTTATTGTCATCATTCAGCTCACAGGCTGCCTTTTCGAATGGTTCAGCCTACCACAGCTTCTTGCCATTACTACAGTATGTTTTTATTCCAAATAAATACTGAAATCTTCAGCTGATTAATGACTCCAGAAACTGAGCAGAGATCTGCTGGGGTAACTGAAGCAGTGCAAGATTCCACTGGTTAAAGACCTATCCCTCAGCTGTTTGTTTATACGGAGCCTTTCTTCTCTGTCCCGCAGGCAATAAATGCCTGGTGCTCCAGGTGTTGTTTCATCCCATTGCAGTGATTCCACAACTGACCAGCCTCCAGGCTCATCCACCCCATGGATCAGGAGCAAGGACACTTGGTCTCAGTGAACACTGGATTTTATGGCTCTTAGCAATGCTTGTAACACTTTAATGAATGCACAAAACCTATTCTGGCAGATAATTTTGCCCTAGATGTTTTAAGATTGAGAGCTTCTTTAACGCTAATGATTTTGTGCCGTGTGCGCAGGTAGCCTGTGGGCTTCAGGAGGAAATGGAGGATTGCAGATTGCACCTGAAGACATCTCTGCCTGCTACTGACTCCTGCATGATGTCAGAACTTCCACTATTGCTCTTTCAGGCTCTTGTCTGGACTGGGGATAAGATCCACGAAAATTGTTCCAGCCCAACTGGAAGACGCTGTTACATCAAGGAAATTCCTGGATGGGGATATCAGCTTTCTGCGTAGTTTGCATCTGCAATGCAGCCACAACAGCCAGTACAGAAGAGAGATGATGTAGTGACAACATTTTCACAGAATCACAGAATATGCTGAGTTGGAAGGGACTCACAAGGATCATCGAGTCCAAGTCATGGCCCTCACAGCTCCATGCCCGAGAGTCACGCCATGTACCTGAGAGAATTGTCCAAACACTTCCTGAACTCCGTCAGGCTTGGTGCTGTGACCACTCTCTTGAGGACCCTGTTCCAGTTCCCAGCCACCCTCTGAGTGAAGAATTTTTTTTTATTACCCATCTTAAACATCCCCTTACGCAACTTCAGTCCATTCCGTCAGGTCCTGTCACTGGGCATCACAGAGAAGAGAGAGATCAGTGTCTGCCCCTCCTCTACATCTTGTGAGGAAGGTGTAGACTGCAGCGAGGTCTCCCCTCAGTCTGCTCTTCTCCAGGCTGAACAGACCAAGTGACCTCTTTCCAGGAACTACTGACTGTCTAACAGATGGATTGTAGAGATCAGAGTAATTTTAACTGTGAGGATTGTCTAAAGATTGACTGTCACTGCAACTCTGCAGTGCACCAAGAGTGCTACAATTATTGCTGAGGCATTCCTGACACACACAGGAGCTTATTTTGGAGACTATATTATTGTGCCTGGACTTGTAAATTATTGTGCAGTGACGGAACTGTGTTAGGAAACTAATATATATCCAGCTCACAGCTAATCACAAACACTGTGCTTTATGCGACACAAACTTCAGACACTGTGCTTTATATATCTCCTAAAGCCCACCTCAAGTAAAAGGCTATAGACCGAGGCATTTTTTTTTAGTCAAGAAATGCTATATTAAAGTAAAATGAATTGATTCATTTTCAGGATGCATGAGGCTGTTCCTGATACTCTGTGGTATGACATTATCATAGTTATTTTAATAGCTTGTATTCTATATTTCAAAGGCTGAATGCGATGGAGCATTTCCCAAGGGGGAGGGGGAAGCAGTGCTAGCAGAGGTGCTGATCTTTCATACCTGCATCCACCATACCCTTTTCACACAACACAGGTGCTGACAAGACTCAGCAGCAGGTGATGAGATGGAGGCAATCCAGCTGCATCCTCTTGGCACTGCCTGTGCTGTACAGGAGCCTGGCGGCCCTGGCAGGATGCATGGGGAGCTCCAGCCCTTACCAGGAAGGAGAAGGCCTGTATAGTGAATATCTCTTATTTTCTTCCCATTTCTGTGGTGACTGAATTCAGTTTTCATTAAGCTACTGCAAAGATTTGAGCCAGCTTTGCTCACAAACCTCCTTCTTTTCTGCCAAGGACAAGACCTGCTTCACTTCTTCTACACCTGGAGGTAAATCAAGGTGAAATTCATTAAAGCTTTGTAACTGGGTAAGACCAAATCTATTCACAGCATATCCTCACTTCCTCTCTTGTTTTTAATTACAGCAGGGTATCAGTGATACATCACAGAACTGGCACTTTAAAGTACAATATTGCTCCTTTTTTTGATGTTTTTTTTGGTGTGCCAGTGCTTCATCAGGAAGAATGACTAGAGATCAGAGAAGTATGAATCTGGCCTTCAGATCCCATGTGTTCTCTGAAATATTGCTTTTGGAGAGAGGAAACCAAACATATGAGCGATTTTTAGCTTTCCCTCTTTGGAGTTTGGTCTGCCACGAGCAGTAGTCAGTCAACTATCAGATAATCAAAAATTGAAGAGATCTGGATAGGTCATTATGGGCAGGAAACTGCAAAATGGGGATCATAATGCAAAAATATCCTTTTTTTATAACTGAATTAACAACTCCTTTATTCTTAGCAGCACCAAGTCAGTATCGTTGCCTCCTGATCTTGGGGGCTACACAGCTTTACTTAAAGTCTTAATAGTGAACTGCATATTTTATTAATGATCTTCACCGTGAAGCACCGCAATGAGCAAGGTACCAATATTTCATATGACAAAGCACATCATAGCAGGACAATGAGGAATGAGTGGAAGTGGATGTTGCCACAATCCACCAGGAGAACAGAATGGAGGAAGGATTCTTGTAGTACATGTAACCATCCTCTAGGACACATTAGAAATTTCTTTCATGTAGTGTAAACTCCCAAAGCCAGATTACATTTCCCAGAGAACATTGCTGAGAGCCTGTCCTATGGAGGAGGGATTAGCTCCACAGTTGACAGCACCAAAATATTTTGGTTTTCACAGGTCTTTGTCAACAAGTCAAATATCTCAGCAGGTGTAAGGTCCTGGGTTGTGGACAGCCATTGTTCTTGCATTCCTTTTTCATATGTACAACTCCAACCAAAATATACCTGCCCCAAATCTGGAAATCAACATAGTAACTACAGAGGTAATGTATATACTGCTGTCTGCTGACTGCTGGCACAGGGCCTGCGTGACTGATCAAAATCAATTACTCAGATGTGGCTGCAATTTTTTCTTAATTACTCATACTCTTAATCCAGACTGGGGTAAGTTTATAGCACAATGCAGTATTACCTTCTTGAATTTCTGCTAAATTACTGTCTACTATGAGTTTGTATGATTTTAATATTTAGTATTCAGTTCCAATTTTTAGAGAAGTCCAGTCTTCTCCTTGAAAAATAGTCCTTTACAACACAGGAAATAAAAAAAAATTGACTGTTCATCCATACGCATCTCAGCTGACATGTATGTGTGGTAAACCAACACAGGAATATTGAGTTATGTTGCCAAAAATTTTTTTAAAGTTGTATAGGTGTGCTTTTTTGGTTTTGGTTTTACCTCTGCGCATTGAAGTGTATCTGTCTTTACTTACAGAAAAAGATAGCAGGAGTATAATTCTGATCCTTTTGTTTGGTGCTATAGAAATGTGGGAGAGGAAGCAAATGGAACAGTAACTGCAAAGTAAAGTATTATCTGAGAACAAAGGCCATTTGAAATCTGGCCAGACAACTGAAAAAAACAAAGAACAGCTTTTATCATGAAGGGTCTTAGGATAAAGTATTAATTTCAGAGGGATTCTGTCACAATCTTTCAGTCTCAGCAGGGGATATACAGCACTTTTGGCATTCTTCTCCTTAAGCATCACTTCTGAATAGAAGGATATTACTCTGGAGTGCCATGCCATGAGCTATTCAGAATGACAATTGTTTAGGAAAAGTCCGCAAGAATACTTCAGCAAACTGCTCTGCAACTGCAGGTGAAATCATACAGAGAACAAATGAAATAAAGTTGAAGGCTTGAGAATATCTGAATAAACATCAAGGTCAAGCACTTGTGAAACTCTGGCTGACTCAGAGCACTGCTTTTGTTGTCTACCAGGGATGCATGAACCTGTAAGGCTGTGAATTTTTTAACACACTTGGTTTAAGCGAGGTCATGTATTTGGAAGGCACTTCTCTATACATGCCAAACTGCATTTTCTACATCATCAATATAAATTGATTTTATCATTCTTTAGAATATATACAGTCTATTACTTATCAATCCAATGGCATTTCATTCTTTACCCAAATGAAATATTGCTCCATGATTGTTTCTTATGCTCTCACTCTATTTCCACAAGTCAACCATAATAAGGCTGTTTAAATCTATCTTCAAGATTAGTCACAATAGTGAAATTTTATGGTGCATAACAGATTGATCCTGGTAAATTTTAGCCAAGGAAAAAGGAAAATGAAATTACATATTGCTTTAAAGGTTAAAAATTTTCTTGATATATCTGCCTTACGTCATGGTTAAACAAAAGCCTTTGAAGTGGGAACACATCCAGCTTTCAGAAAGATGATTTCACCCACCTGGATCAGTCTGTTCATGATAACAATAAAAAGTATATCTCTAGGATTTGACTCCAGCAAGGACTTTCATCTGCGAGCTATCTATTATGTGTATGATTATGTATGCAAAGTCCCTCAGTTATATAAGAGATGAGATTTCTAGCATTATCAAAACCAGGAAAAATTTTGCATACTCCCATGTGTATTTTAGCCTTTGATATCCTCCTTACATTCCTTTAAGCAGTCATTTTGCTTCCCAGGTTTTTTTCTAACTGAGAAAACCTGCAGCACTGTTTCATGTATCACCTAGAAACTGCAAGCACAGCCTAACCTCCACAACATGAAACACTGGAGATATTTTGTCCTCATGCATGCAAGCACCTTTTATTCAAACAAAGTAATGATATTTCTTTAACCACCCACCCACAACACCTAGATAAAGTTCTGTATTTTCTGAATTTATATTAAAAAAATCCTTAACTTCATCACTTTTGATGCCTGACAGAAGAGATAAGTGCCATTAGACTTGCTACTATCTCCCTGCCTACAAGACCTGAGCTCAGGATGATCAGTCAGAAAGAGTGTGACCTGTAGTACAAATTGAGATGAAAACCACAAAAAATCTAAACTGGAGCTAACTCTAATGCAATAGTTTAACAGTTAATCATACTTATATTTCATGTCTTCTCATTCTCCAGAACACTTGTGCCTCAATGTCTTCCTCTTAATATTGGCAACTGATTCTTCAGAAAATGGCAGATAAATCCCGTGCTGAGCTAGTTTAGCAGGAGTGCTTAAGGGCAGCTGGCTTTCCAGAGGTCTGCAACACTTATTGCTCTGTTTATTAGTGGTATCAGCCACGTGAGTTGTTCTTCTCATCAGTCCAAATGCCTTTATAGATGAAAACCAGAAAAATCAATCTTTATTTTAATCACTGTGCAACTAATGAGAATTCTAAGGTCCCATGGCAATTTAACTGGGCTATTCGATCATCAGAATATTTCAGTGGGAAACTAAGAACCTAAATGTTTACTTAACTCTAGTGCTTACAACCATCTTCTCACCAGTTTTAAGACACCTTTTGCCATCTGGGGGTTCCTCTGCAGATCTATCACCAAGAATTATCCCTACCCATACCCGGGTTTGTTCCTAAGTGTAGAGTGAAGAACATGATGAGTAAGAATAGGAGTAGAAAACCTGATTAAAAAGGCAGGGAAAAAACCAACAGCAACTGCAATAACAACAACAACAAAATACACAAGAAAATTACAGTCCTTAGTGTTCCATAAACATATAATTTGTTCTGAAAGAAAACCACAGCTGTGGAAAGAAAAAAGGATTAAGTTTCAGTTGTGATAGAGCTGGGACAATTACAGACAAGGCTTATCTTGTGAAAGTGGTTTAGAGTAAGTCTGAAAATAAAGATTAGGAAAAAGAAAATTCCTAGTCAACCTGTGATTATATACTATCTGAGCAATAGATCTGAATCTCAGATTTGAAAAAAATGCCTTTAAGACTTTAAGCTGAAAGAAGTGGGATTCTGGTATTATTTCTGTGTTTCCACCTGACAGGGATTTAGCTAAAGAAGAATTTTTTCTAACTCAGAGACAGCTAAAAAATTTATCCAGAATTACGGTGTTAAATGTGAGCTACTGCTGCACGGCACAAATTAGCCCCGTGCAAACATTACTCAAAACTGATGTAAAATCCACCTTTGCTGTCCTCCATTTCTAGAGTCTGAGAACACACCCAAAACATGGGGAAAACTTTCCCTTGAAAGTCCCAGCTTCCCTTGGAAACCCAGCTGAAAACCCTTTTCTGCAGAAGTAATAAAAGAAACATTCCTTTCTTGTCATTCTCCACTGCTGACTCTTAATGGGGAGCAGCTTGAGGAGCTGGAGCTGCTGGAGCACATCCCTCTCCTCCTGAAGGCAACATCTGCCTCAGTGAGAGCCCTAAGGCTGCTGGGAGCCCCCTACCCCTTTCCTCTATCTGACAGCAGCCAAATCCCGTGTCTCCACAGCTGGGTACTGACAGCTCTGGACAGCTGAATCCCTGCAGAAAGAAAGCCTCGGATGCTGGTGCCGCAGGACTCGCCCATCTGCACCATTGTATGCAGGCATGACAAATCAGAAAGTAGCATTAAGAAAACTTTCCCTTTTAACAAAGCTTGAAAAGTGCATTTACTCAGACATCCTTAATTAGAGCAGCTGCCAGTAAAATAAGTGCTTTGACTGGAAAAATAAAGAGATCTGCTATGCCTTTTGCTCCACTCAGCCCACTTGAATGTGGCCAAAACATAAGACAAAAATATTAGTTGAATTCATGTTTTACAGATTTGGATCTATTCAGCTGTTGAGTACTCTCAAGCCTAAATAACAGCTCTATTAATTATTACCCACAGTCCTCTGCTTAGAGCCACAGCTGTTTTTCTGTTTCACGGACATTTTTCACAAATTACAAAACTACCTAAATTAATAAAAGTCTAGGCTCATACGACTGCAATAGCTGGAAAGAGTTCCAGCTCATAAGATATGTGAGTCCCCACACTGCTAATTTAGAACAACTGAGCTACTTTATCAGTCAGCTTTCATCACTTAATAAAGTTACCCAAATATTGAAAAACACAGCCTGGATATCTTTAATGTGGATGGGGAAGATGTCTGGACTAGCTGCTGCTGTTTCTAGTATCTTTTGGAAGATGTATTTGTTGTGCCAAGCACCACCTTGATTGCCTCCAACCTTCAGAGCAGCCAGCCAGCCAGTTTCACTTCTACCTTTCCATCTGTGGGTGGGAAATAATAAGAAGGAGAAAAAACAATAAATACATTAATTCCCTCCTCACTTCCATTCCCTGCTATTCTGCTCTAGCTGCACTTCCTATGTCAATAACACACTCTTTAGGTCAATGTGAACATGTTCCTATGTGTTTGTACAGCTGAATGCTCTCCTAGTCTATCTCATTGTTCTTTCCAGGAACTGAAGGTACTCTTCAAACCTGAAGGGGCTGGTTGGTTTTTTTTTCTCCCCTAAAACACTCATTTTCTTGATTACAATTAACCAGCATTTCTCCTCTGGTGAGTTTACAGAATGTCATTTGCTTATTAGATTTCCAGCAGTTTTATGATGTGGTTTACATCATGCTAGATTTCATCCTTTGGGATGTTAAACTGACATGGTGTCCAGAGGGTCCTTGTATTACTAGCAGGTGCTTGGACCATGCTTTTTTTCATCTCAGGCTGTTGAAGAGGGCAGTAAGAATAAGTGAGTCAACTGAAGATCAACTTTGCACCAGGTACAGTTCAAAGTCCTTTATAGTTTTTCGTGTGAAATCACTTAAAAAGCACAAACAAGTGCAACTGGGAAAGAGCCAAAACACACATTGGAGTATGTTATGGCTTCTAAAGGATAGAGTCACTACACAGAAAAAAGGGAGTACTTTTAAGACAAGACAAAAGTTGTGTCATAGATCATCTTGAACTGTTCTCTGTAGCATTCCCTATAAACTTTCTAGCCACCATCCTGTATTTCTCAGGTACATTTTCCTATACATTATTTCACCTAAAAATGAAATGCTTGACTCTAACAGGTCCTGCTTACAGACTCTAGGGCACTATTTCACTGTGGAGTGGGCAGTTCTATGGAATCCATGCCTTCTCCACACACTTAGAAGGAATGTACAAAGCTGATCAGAAGATTGCTTCCTTTCAGAAAAAAAAATTCTCCCAGTAAACAGAATGTAGGTACGTTGCAGGAAAGTTTTGTGTTATCTCTTTTTTCTCTTTTCCATGAAAATATTTGCTGTAAACATTTTCATCTATTCCCACCAGTTATTTCCCCTGCATCTTTACAAATGAGGCAGCTCTCTAAAGCTCTTCTAGAAAAGTCCATATCCCAAAGAACTCTGTTAATAAATAACAGACACTGCAACAAATTTAGAGGACCTTTCTGGTGTTATATAATTCCAGCAGATCTTTTGGCTACTTATTGCTTGTTCAAAATCAAAGCCATCTGAAAGAGGGATCTTGCATTTTTATATTGACCATAAAATAACCATCATACTTTGTTCCTTTCTATTAAGCCATGGACATAAAGAGGGATGTTTCCTCAAGCTTATACACACCCAATATCAAGTGTTAAAAAACCTTCAGGCAGAAGTAAACGAAGACTCCAAGAGTCCCATGGAAATAGCAATGTGTCAGAAGTGCTATAACTAATTACTAATGAATGAATGATGTAAGTGAAACAGAAAAAAATATAACAAAAGAAGACTAAGATGCATTGATGACACTTAAGGGAAAAACATGAAAAGCATACATGCACAATAATTTCCTTAACCACCACCCCCCTTCTTTTTTCAATTTAAACTTATCCACAAGAAAGAAAAGGATACTTTTAAAACCTTTATTTATGCTCTTCTTTATTAGATAGAACAGGATTTGCATACCTGCCCCTTTTCACACTTTTTTACTTCTAGCTTCACCAGGTACTGGAATATACTTAGTATTCTGTACCAATAGTCTTTTTTTTTCATTGAATACCTTTGTCTTTCTAAGTGACAGCCTCAATCATACCAGACAAAAGCAGAGTGAAGTTTGCATTAACAGAGCATACTAAACATATCATGGTCTTCATTCATTGAAGAACATTTGCATAATTGCCCTAAATTAGAAACATTTAATTTTAAGTGATTTACTAAGAGTTGAAAAAGACTTTTTATTCTCAATTGTATATAGTCTGATTCATGACAAATCCTTTGTTGTATGTCACAGAGGAATTTTCTATTTCTTGTCAAGATATTCAATTGATAGCAACTTTTCTCTACCAGAGAAGCTCATGGTGGAGAGTCATACTATTTTACAGTAATCCGGATGCCAACACTTCAAAGGTAGAAAGGGGAAACCACTCCAAACTTCTGAAGATAGTTAAACATTCCTGCGTAGTTGTCACGAGCAAACACATCAAGTTCTAAATTATATTTATTTTGTATTTCTCTTCAGATTCATAAGCCTTGATCAGTTTCTGCCTTGAAACAAGCTAGTCTATGTCTTTCTCAGTTCTGATGCAGAACTGTGCATAAATAGGGATACAGATTCAAAGGCTGGAGGACAAGTAGGAAGGTTTGGGAACACTTCTTTTGAACCTTACTTTATAATTTCTGCTGTGTTAACAGGTAAATAATGAAATCAGGTTTGTGAGGGTCCTCGTCTGGTTCCTTTATTGACAGGAACTTTTCAAATGCACTGCCTACACAGAAGAATCAAGTGCTACTTGATTAGCGCTCACATGCCACCAGATCCCAGCTGTGGCCTTCTAGGCTGACAGCAGGTGGGATATCATCCCAGAGCTTCTGAAGTGCCACTCTACAGTCAACTGAGTGAAGGCAACAGAGACATGCCCTCCCTCACAGATTTTCCTGTCACATCCTGTCAAAAAAACACCTGTTCCCGGGTATTTGAGCTGGGATGGTTTAAAATAGTATATCATCAGCGCCTAGGAGATGTGATCAGCCACCATTAATCACGGAGCTGAGTCATTCCAGCAGATGAGCATGCAAGGCTACCGAGGATGGATATGGAAGAAGCTGGGAAATCTTCCAAGCTGGAAAGAGTAGAAGATCTAGCGTTTGAATCAAATCATACATGAGCCTGCTTCATGAGACTGTGAGAGTGACACGCTGCTCCAGGCTCTGTCAGGCAGGACACGTCACAGCGAGAGTGCTGCGTCTGAGTCTCCAGCAGCTCACCCATGTGCATGCCTGGGCAAGAAGGACCCTGTGACACATCATGACACACCTGTCTACATGTGGTGATGGGATCCTCATCCCTTCATTTATGACTCTGCTCCTGAGAGGCAACATCAGTGAAAATGGTAATGAATACTACTCTGACTTCTACGATCTATTCCAACTGTCCATTTTTCTCTTTAGAGAAGGCTATTGTCTTTCACAGATCTCAGCAAGGTTTCTGAGAAATCCAGATTTGTTTTCTGCAGTGGGAAGGTTATTCTGTTGGTTACAATGAAGTGAAGTAGAACTAATATAACTAGTTTCCATCAGATTTCTCCTGATTTAGACCAATGTATCTGATACCAAATCTGGGGCAAAGTTGTAATTACGTATGCTTTTTAAAACATTTTTATATTTGTAGAATAAATCTTATTTGTGTTCTGCTTCTACATCCTGCTGACAAAGCAACGTTCCACCAATGTGCCTGGGATGAAGCTGGTGGGGTTTGCAGCAGGAAAGTGTTTCAGCTTCTAGTGTAAATGTTGTCATAACTGATCCATTACTCATAACTCTAATTTTACTACATAGCACAAGAGAGCAAATGTAGGGAAGAAAATAGTTTTTCTGTGCATTGTTAATCTTTACAGTGCAGAATGGAATGTTAAGGAAAATAAATTAATTCAAAGTAAAAATCCTTCAAAGAGTCTTTTTCATTAAAATACTTCTTTAACACTCTAGGATCCAGAACAGTTAAAAAAGAAAGTTCGGATTTCAAAAAGACAGTGTCATATAACCATTACCACACTATGGGGAAAAGTTCATGCTGATATTATTGCATTTTGAAACCTTGCTTCTCTTACACCACTCTGTGCAAATGGCTTATCAAGATCAACAACATGGTCTTGAGCTAGTCCATGGATTTCCCATGTTAATGGATGAGTGGAAAAGACCTGCTCAGTATTAATTTCCAAAAAAAGTTTGGTAAATTTCAAATTAATTAATGCTTTTCTGAATGTTGTTTTGTTCCTAAGACATTGATAAACAAATATATAAAAACCTTCCTGCTGCACAATATGAACTGCAGATTGTTTACCAAACTCAAATTATCTGGGTCATAAATAGACTAATGTATTCCTCTTCAAATTAAAAGAATTTGATAAATTAAATAAAACACCTTTTACAAGAAATTTACTGGCTCTTACTCTAATATTCAGGATATTGGAATACTGATGATTTCTGCATAAGCTTAACAGAGCTCTAACTCAGCTGTGCTGCTCCAGCTTCAGCTCAGCTCTCAGAAATAATCAAGTACCCTGGAGATGGAGCTTCATGTTGCAAGGAACAGATGTATTAGATTTTCATAACTAAATGTAGATTATGATTTACTTCTGCCTTTGTGCTCTTTGTTTGGTTTTAAACCACCCATCATTTGCCATTCAGGATGAATTTAGAATGTGATATGAACTCAGAAATGTATAGATTATGAATAGTAGCCACAAAATTTTCTCTTCAGTGAGAAAGAAAAACAAGTGTGTGATTTGTGACAGTTTTTGGTGTTTTACTTGCTACCTTAAGAAACAATTTAAGTTCTACTCAGCCTTTACCTTCCTTCACAGAGCTACAGTTATCATAAGCAAGAATGATGAAAAGGCAGTATTGAGATGGATGTCACCAACGCTGAATTCAGTAAGTGTCCATGTGTTTCTTCACTAAAATTCTGCATAACTTACTTCCTAAATGTCTACTGATCAGTGGGGAATAAGAATATGTCAGTACTTGAAAGAAAACCTGAACTGTCAAGACCATTTCGCCTTCCTTACCAGGAACCAAAGAACTCAGTTATCAGATCCCTAACCTCCAAAATAATCTGATACTGTGAAAATATTAGTCAACAATACAACAAAAAATATTTTAAGACCTTCTGCACACAGCATACTGATATCAACATATTTGTTCATAAAACAATCTCCATCTGACTTCAGAAGCAAGTAAACTAATTACTATTGAATTATTAGTGATACAGATTCAAGTAGTTAAAACATCATTGGCCATACTTTTTCTTGTAAGTTCTTTAAGAAATGGTGATAATGAAGACACTTATAAATTATGAGCAAAATCATAACTCAGTTGTTGGTCTTTTTGTCTGCCTTCTGTTTTCCTGCAGTTCAAAATAATTTTGTTTCAGACTGCCTACTGAAGGCACAGTAAGTGCTCAAAAGGCTAAATACAAAGATCAGTAAGTGGCATGTAAACAGCAAAAGTTGTTCATGATTAATAAATAAAAAAGTAATCAGTAGACTCATTGTTTGCTTCCTATGCAAGTAACTCCCTGGCAAAATAAGGTCACAGTGGCTAATGTGATTGTGTGTCTGTGTTTGTCTATTCAATTTCAGATTAATGTCACCTTAACACACAGGTTTAGATAGACAAGGATTTAAAATGGATCAACTAACAAATCCACAGCATACAGTCTAATTCCAGCTTTATTTGGCCATGGTAACACTGCATAGCATGTAAACAGGGTTTGCTTAGGGCCCTATTTGATGAATAAGTATAAAACCTGGAATTTTTAACAGTGATAGCTGGCTTCAAGACAGATTTCATGCACACCATATAAACTCCATTATGGGTTTTTTTGATTTTTTGGGGTTTTTTGGTTGTTTTTTTTCTTGTGTGTGGGTTTTTTTTTTTTAATGTGGGCTGTCTTTTTTCCAAAATGCCACAGATGATGGGAGGGTTATCTCAAAGCCTACTGGTTTGGCGGTCATAACATGGCACTGAGGGAAGATATTATGCACACATCAACATATGGCACTGTCCAGGAGTGTGAGGCATGCCAGAGATGATGGTGTGGGCTGCACACAGTGTCTGCCTGGAGCACACCCTGGGATGAACTTTGCTCCAGCTCCTTAAACACAATTACTTGGCTTGCTTCAGCAAGATGTCCAGGAGTAAATCAACATATGTGTGATGTGTGATCTCCAGGACTCTGGAGACAAGCGAGAGATCAAAGTGGCTGTGTTGTCACATCATGGCAACTTGCATGGTTTCAATGAAGACAGTGAACAAGGTCTCCTTTTTGGCCTGAGTAACTGTATTGGTGACACAGCACACGAATGGCAACACTTAGACTTGCTTTAGAACCCAGCTGCAGGGAAACTTCTGTAGAATGTAGTTCGTATTGTAGAAAATTTACAAGAAATCAGGTGAGTTTAATAACACTTTTATAAACACATCAGATAGTATTCCACCCAAAACTTTGCTAACAATGGTAAACATCAATATGCCACTCTAATTGCCACATTATAGTTTTTCTTTTCCCTAACTAGTCTCTGTTTCTGAAAGTACAATCCCTCCAGTTTTATGTAGTTCCTCATTTCTGCATGTATTAAGAAAAATATTTGTATATCTGTCTCTGTGGGTTTGTATTTAAACATTTTTCCAGACTGCAGTCAGATAAATAAGCTTTTTCTTTTTTTATACTTCTGACTGGCCTGAAGAGTGCTGAAATAATGCTGTCATTTCTCAATAAATTCCTGATTGTTTAGGGATCAAAATAGAAGGTAGTGTGCATATGTTCAAAAATATCTTCCAGCATAGTAGAGACTTTCAGTAGTTAAAATTCTTTGCTTAAGATGCTTCAGCAACCATGTAGGTTTAAAATCCTGACACGGCCCCCCAGGTTTAGCATGTGCTGGATTCCTGTTCGTTTGCTATGCTCATAACATCATAAACTGTTGTTGTGTTTGCAAGAACGAGAGATATAAGAGACAGTAATTCCTAGTAATTCCCCTAAATTGTAGGGGAAACAAATTTGCTGGTACAAATCAGCCTACTACAGATTAGAAATCAACCTGCTAGAAATGAAGTGTTTCTTTCATGGGGCCCCTCAGTCTCTTCTGAAGTTAGAAACAATAGGTGGATGTATCCACAAAATCATCTGATATTCCTCTAGCTGCCGCTGGAGCACCAGCCTCACGCTTTGTGTATCGTTACTTTTGCTTCACTATGAACAACTCAGAGAACGACAAGAAAAAAATTCAGGAACTTGTAAAAATTAATATCCAACAGACTGATTACTCTGAACTCTGTAGATTGACAGTAGATTGACAGCCCAGCATTATTTCACCAAATACTACATCACCACCAAAGAAAAGATAAATGACATTATAATTCTTAGTGAATCATTCCCACTTGCAAATGCTGACACCTCTTCCTTCCTATCAGACCAAAAGAAAACATCATAATTACATCTAAGATGCAAGAGATGGCATTCTCATTTGACACTACAGTAGAACTGTTAAACATGGCAAAGACTTCTGCAGATAGATCTTCTTGTTTTCCAATTCCCAGTCGGAATTACTGCCACATACACAAGCAACATGCCTCAAATCATCATTTAAGTCACCTGGATATCTCACCAGAAAGTACTTAAATGCCAAGGTCTCTGGCAGCAGCTTTAAAATAACATTTACACTGCTGTTTCCCATACCTATGACCTTGCAGCCTGCAAAGGAGAAAAAAGCATACAAAACAAGAAGTGCAATTGTGTGTGGGTAAGTTGAAAACTTGAATAAATATTGACAAATAAGAGAACAAAAGAAAGAGCAAGAGATTCTAACTTTGTCTTGTAATCACCTTTGATTAATAATGGTGATGATACCATGCACCCCCCAAACCCTGAACCAAGACACTTAGAAAAGCACCAAGAGAAAATAAAACCATAGGATAATGGATTGATACAGGTTTGAAGGGACATCAGGAAGTCATCAAGTCCCACCTCGTGCTCAAAGCAGGGATTACTTTGATGCTCTGGATTGCACAGAGCAGTGTTCTGCCAAAAAGTCAGACTAACCTATGCCATAATCCTGCTTTCTCTTACCTTTGCAGCTGGGCAAGGATGAAACCCCACCCCTTTTTTTTTTCTCTTTTTGTGAGAAAAGAGAAAGATTTTTATAAAAATATGTAACGAAACAAATCTCTGGAGAATGGAGGGCTCGGTGCTCATGAGACTAAACTTCCAGAATATTCTGAAACTTCGACCTTCAGCTGACACATTAATCAGCAAATGGGAAGCTCTCTGAGCCGTAAGAGAAACACTGGCAGGGAGCAGGTACAGGGGGAAGTGTCTGCAGAAAGTGTTGTTGATACAGACTTACCTGAGGAACACGCCAAATCTGAAAAAGTTTTTTTTGCCAGTGAAAATTTCTGGCTGGTTCAAGTTACCATAACAGATTGTCAGTACCTGCAACAAGTGAGAATTATTATGGGCCCATCTGGAACATCTGACCCTCAGTTTGTGAAGGTTAAAGGAGATGGTTCATTTAGAAAAACTGGTCATTTTAGGTTTTTAAAAATTATTTTCTTCTTTTCTGATGGAAAGTTTTGTGTCCCTATACCATTACATCTGTGTGATTTGTACCAGGGACATAAAGTATGTTAAAAGTAGTTTATGACACTTCCTTCACTCCAGAGGTTCAAAGCAGAGAATAGCTGATTCAAAGGTTCGTTTGTTTTCTTTCTCAAGGAAAGTTTAAAGTCCACTAGCCTGTGATTTAAAAATGTAAATAAACCAAGCAGCTGCTTATTTTAAATTAGTGATCTTTTTTATTCTTGAAGTTTTTGTAGAAAACCAAGAAAACTACTCAAAAGTTGCAGTAACTGACTCCAATAATCACATTTTCTTAATGCCAGATAACAAATACACAGTGAGAAAATGCAGATCTCAAGTATTTTTATTTTTCAAAACTGATTTCATGAGTCTATAGAATCATAGAAACATAGAATGATTTGGGTTGAAAGGGACCTTAAAAATCATCTCATTTCAACCCAGCTGCCACGGTCAGGGGCACCTTCCACTAGACCAGGTTTCTCAAAGTCCACCCTGCCTGACCTTGAACTCTTCCAGGGATAGAGGCATTATTATAGTCATGAACAACCTTTGAATTTTTAATATTTGCAAGTACAAAGAAAAGGGCAAATAGAGAAACCTGGGGAAAAAAGGAGAAAGTTGGTTTCTGTGAAACTCTTATATTCAATGTTTAAAAACAACAAGCTCTTATAAGTTACCATAGCAGTGGCTCAAGGAATGTTCTACATCTATTAATTTTCATAGTAGCATTATTGTCCCTTGCTTTCTTCCGCTGTCTCTTTTTGTCTATTATTACCAAATTATTACCAACTACTAAGGAAAAAAAACAACCAAAAAACCGCCACCAAAACCCAACAAACCCAACCAGTACTGGATGTATTTAAGTCCTGGTTTTGTTGCTGTGAATAGCTATTCAGGAACCAGCAGCCTCTCCTGCCAAACCATTTCTGTGGTATAGTGGATATCGAAATTGCTCAGGCTACAGCTGTGTGCCTCCCGTTACTAGAAAGATCCTGATGAATAATTCAGAAATCACTTCCTGCTGACCTCACATGTAATAGAAGTATAGTCAAATTCAAGCAGGAAAGACAATTTTTTTGTCACTCTTTTCATTTGCTTCAACAGTAGTTTTCACTGAAAATTAACTACAGTATTCCTCACGCTAATTTTAAAGTTAGCCGTATTTTACGCTGAAGCAGGCTTGAAAATGATTAGCAGCTATGAGGAACTGCACGTATTCTGTCTCCTCAGTAGTGGTAGGGGCCACATAACAATTTGATTGAGTTGTTACCAAATGTACGTGCGTGTCCTCACCGCACAGATGACGCCACAGCCTCTGGTACCGTCACTGGCACCAGAAGGGCAGCACAAGCTCAGGACATGCAGGGGAGGCGTCCTGGTGTGTCAGCATCAGAAAGTCATAAAGCACTTCCCTGCAACAGACTTGGGATCCGGTACAGGGAGTGATCGGGAATCTTTCTGTTTCACTTCTAATTCTACTGGGAATATGGATGGATCTGAAGCGAAGTGGCAGCATACTCCTTGTTCAGACCAGCCCTTGCATCAGTTTAGATGAGGCTTTCTCGAGTGAGACCACCTAACAAAGTCAGTGGTAGTAAATTTACCACCATTACCAGGTGTTTAAGAGAGTTTCAGTGTAACTCCCCAGTTTTTAACTCCTTCAGCCACAACCTACTTATCAACTGAAACTTTCTACAAGTTTTAGCTTTTCAGGTTTCGGGTTTTTTTATAGACTGATTTGAAATACATGGCCTTAGCTGCAAATTTTCCTCATTTGTTGAATTAGGCCTCTTCTGTTGAATGGTGTGCTTGAATGGAAGGTGGAATTACTCAAAGACCCATTCTGGGCAATGAATCTGTATTTGCTGAATACCCTGTTACTTCTTTATCTTTTTCTATGAAAAATGGTGTATTAGTCCAGCTTGCACTGAATAATAGTGAGTCCCCTTTGACTCTCTTTGAAGCTTATACACATGTTTCCTCTCACTCATCCTCTATTATGCATTTTGGTAGAAGACAAAGAAGGCTGCTGGTTAAAACAATAACAATTTAAAAAATTCCTCCCTTCATTAGCAGACAAGTAGGGGAGCCAGGCAGGAATGCCGAGTCTTGGTTTGGAGGCACAGAAAGGAGATGTTACTGCATTAAGGATGTTGTGAACTAACTGGATAGCTTGGGGCTGTTCTGAGCAGGAAACATTTGAAGCTACTGGAGGAATCCATGGAGGATAGAGAGGAGACTGACCTGGTGGGCTGGAGGCTGGAGCTGAGGGACATCTGTGGCTCTGAACAAGGAAAAGCAATGTCACAGTGAAGACAGAGTCAAGAAAAAACGAGGTGGTAAGAGTCAGAGGAAAGTGGGATGAGTCCGGAGCTAAGTTTGAATGCTGGAAGAAGAAAAGTGTGAAAAACATAGTGAGGAACAAATAGCTGTCTATCTAGTGCTTTGTACCATGATATCCTCAGTTTTACCCTATGAAAAGCAGAATGGAAAAAGACAAAATTATAAAGAGGAATTCTACTCATCTTTGCCACCAAACCCTAGCTCCTTCTTTCACCAAATTTTTCCCCAGCACATCCCATTTTTCCCACCCTGACCACAGGTACTTCTCATTGTGAAAATGTGGCTTATTAAATCTAGAGGGACTGTATAATTTTCTGTGCTCATTCTGACTACCAGCCACTGCCAGGGTGCCACACGCCTCCCAGCACATATAACCAGCTCTGTATAGGTCCAACTTCCCTCTGGGTGGGAGAAGAGAGACACATCCTGAGGTCTGATTCCAACCTCTGTGCCAGGACACAAAGAAAGTGAGAAAACAGGCATTGCCAAGCTCTCTGAAACAAAGGTTGGCCATGATTATTTCTAGCTTTGCCTTGCCTTCTTCTGTGCTTCTTTAAAACCTGGGCCACTTCTACATCATTATTGAAATCAGCAAATGTCCAGTGAAAAAATAGTTTGGTAGTGGCCTCAGCAGAAATCTGCAGTTTTCCAAAGTCATGTAAATAACCTAGGAGAGCACGGCTGACTAATTTTCAGTGAGAACTCTGCACCCTCAAAAATATCACATTAAAACCTTTAAAACTACATTATTTGTTCTCCTCTGCAACAGAGTCCTCATGAGTGGTGTCATGACCAGATCACACTGCGAAAACTGTGGTCCTTCCTCTGTCACATGTGATTAACCAAGCCCTTTAAAAGATGACAACTCAGGTCTATAAAAGTGCATGTCCCTTACATACACTCATGAGAAACTCACAGTTTTGGGCAAACCCTTTATGCAAGGACAAAGATGTGTAAGTGTGTGTATATTTGTGCATGTATGAATGATAGGGATACTTGCATGCTTTTGAGTATTCATGTTGGACAATGAGCATTTCATTCAGTACACAAGAGTGCTTGGAGCTTGTGTATTGTGAAAAGTGAGCAGGATATGTAATGGCATCTTCCTGCTGGATTTTAGTTTATGGACTGGGAAGAAACTTAAAAATAAAATCCTTTCTGTATGTTTGGTTTGGCTCTTAGCTAAAAATGAGAAGCCATAGTTTTGTCTCATATTGTTTTTATGCCACTAAGTTACAGAAGGAGTTGAAGGGCAGAAGTGGATGCTGCAGCAGCTGCTGTGAGCTGAAGGTTGAAGTCTGATGGAAAGGTTTGACAAACCAAGCTCCTGGATTTTTATTTTTTACTTCCTTTACTGAGCTTCATTTAATATTTCAAAACTTTTTTTGCTATTTTTTATTCATCTCTGAGTTCATTCTGTATAACATAATGTCACAATTAATATTTAGCAGAGTATTTTTTATGTTTGGTTGCTGCATTCCACGATCGCTTATAGGCTAAATATACCAATCTTAATGCTGAAATTAAAATGCTAAAACTATAGAGAATCAATGAGTATGGCTTGGTTTGAGAAGTACAGGTCTCCAGTGGAATCAGTTCTTATCCTTGCTACAGTCTCTGGAGACACTGCAAACTTAATGGTGTTCAATCCTGTATATGCCACTCTAATCTTATCCCCAGGGATATGGACTATGAGGTGGTTCAAATCAATGAACTATAGAAATATAAACCCAGAGCAAATTATGTTAGAAACAGACAAGGTTTTTAAAAGGTTTTATATATCCCTTTCAGCTATGACAATGGTTTTTTTCTGTTTCCCTGTTTTGTTAATACCTTAAGCACACTCCTTTGATAAATTCATTGCAATTTTAATCCATTTTCCTTCCCTGGATAATATAGTGGAACACATCCTTCCTCCTGGTTATGCTCATTCAACCAAGCATGTTGTTATTTTTATTCTCGTGTTGAGGAGGATTTGATAACCTAGCTATCAAAAGGTATGTGAGAGGCCATCTATGCAGAGAATACTATAGTTTTGTAGAAAACCTGGAGAATCAAAAAAATCAAAGTATCTCAGTACCTCTTTTTAGGTCTGAACAAAAATCAGCGAAGTTTAATACAATTAGTGTTTGAAAACACTTGTTCTGGCTTTAATTATATTTAATTTAATTAGTTCTGACTTCAATTTAATTACATTTGGCTTAATTATGTTTAACAATTAGATAAAATGCATGGTTAGTCCGGTTAGCTAGTCCTCCCTTGCTCACTGTTAGCAAGGGAGAAGCAGTAATTTATTCAGTTCTTCAGGAGAAAATCTGACAAAGAATTATTGCTTACAACACTAGATTATCATTTGAGGGGAAGGTAACTTGAAGTGAGACTCAGTGAAGAGGTTTGTATGTCATCAAAGGGGTGTCTGCACCAAGCCTCTGCGTTTAAGCACCCCTATGAAATCTGAGCCTTTTTCCAGAACTGGTATTATTAACTCAGGCCTCGTTTCCCAGGCCTCCTCCTGCCTTGTTCGTAAACTCTGTAGGTGATTCCTACAGCCTCAAGGTTCCACCTTCACATCCTAATTGTCTTCTTAGTCCTTATACATGTCCAGGACTATTGTCAGTAGATTTTCAATGCAAAGGTGCACTGATTTTTATTGGTTTGCTGTTGTGAGGTTTCTGTAAGTTCCAGTCCTGGTCTATTTGGTATATACTGGAGAGGGAATTTTAACCAGGACATGTAGTAAAAATTGTGTATTCCCCATCCCTGGAAGTGTTTAAGGCCAGGCTGGATGCAGCTTTGAGACAGCTGGTCTAGGTTTTGTGTTGTGTTGGATAAGTTTGTACATAATACCTCATGGCATCTTTAGAGACTTAGTTTTGGTAGGGGATTGTCTTGATTTGATCAAAGTTATTTTTTTAAATTATAAGGTGAACACTGTAAGGGAAGCTCATTTGTCCTCATAAGGTTTTTTCTAGGACTTGATTGTTTCACAGCTTTTGGGTATGCTGTGAATGCAGTGAGATTTGAAGAATAAGGGTCACTGGGCTTTGGAATTTTGCCATATACGATTGCCATTTTTATGTTGACTCTGGCATCTGGATGGCCAAGTATTGGCATATTTAAGATGTGGTTTGGATGATGGTGATAACTGATCTTGCGGACGAAATCAGGCACAATGTTACAGATGTCACTTTAGTGCCTAGGTACAGCAGGGATTTGCTGGGCTTTTAGATATTAATTCCTACCATCTTTTCTTCTGAATATTCATTTGGTTAGTAGGTGTCAAATCAACAGTATTCTGGAATTAATTACATTTTTTTACAATTACTACACCTGTAGTCCTAATAAAGTCCTTGTCAGAAATGTAAGCTACAACTATGTTGTACTGTAAAAACCACATAGTCTTACAACATGTGATTTTAGGTAACTTTTAACCTCTACAGCAATAACTAGTTTTTAAGTGGTATAAGAAAATAGTAAAATATAAACATAATGGTAGCTTTTGTACTGATGATTATATGCCAGAAGTAGAGCCTTGCACAAACCTCATCTAATAAACAAGAAGAAAAAAAATGTCTCCATTTTTGATTCTCAATAAACAGTGATTAAAAAAATATACAATTCAAATGTATCCTCTAATAGCTTCCACTACACAGCCTGTCTTAACCTACAGTATCACTCTTTTCCTTTAACCTGTTACTAAGTCATCAGCATAAGCAAAGGAATTAGATATTTTCCCAATATTTGCAATTATAATGAATACCAGTGATTGCATGACTGCTTCCTGTAGTTGTTCTTGAGATGATTATGTGCATGGGTTTCTAAAGGACCAACAACCCTTCCACAAATGCTTAAAACCCTGTTTTGGACTTTAATCTATAACCAAGATTGTTTTCCTCTTTCTAACGCAATGTTAAATTTTCTCCATGAGATTTTTTTTCACTAAAACCTTTTTCACTAGTTTTTGGCATTTTTTAGTCTTCCCTGTAAGTCTTCTGGGTGACATGCAATAACTGTGCAGGGCCCTTTCACTCCACAGTCATCCCTCAACAGCACACAGAGAAGAAACACCACTGATGCTCATCCAAGGATCAATTCTCGTAAGCATGTACCAGAATTATCTTAATTAATCTCAGTGCACTCACAGATCTAAGGGAAGATCTAAAACCTCTTTCCTTTTTCTGAGTATCACTTGGAGAAAGAAATGGTAATGATGAGGTAGGTAACTATCTTCACCTGGCTATGGCTGTGAAACTCTGGAAATTGGGTTAATTAGAAATTGTGGATGTACAGTGTTGAAAGGCACAATACAGTCCTTCATGCTTATTCAGTCTTAGACAGGGATTTGTAACAGCTGTCAGAAAAGGCCTCCAGCAAACTCCATTTCTGATCCTTCATGTCTTTCCTTCTAAATACTGTGCAGTGCAACATTAATGAGGCTCATAACTCTGTCTCTCCAGTTCCTGCCCACCCCTTTCCTCTGACTCTACCACCCATTTTCCAGGTTTGCCCTTCTGTCACCTTGCACCAAATTAACACAATGAAAACACATCCAAACCTGAGAGCTTAGGTCCCTCAAGAGATCCCAGTGCTGCCAAGCAGACATTCCCAGTGGTGATCTGCAGTGGCAATGGATATGCTAGAGGAAACAGGAGCATGTCCTGAAGGTTCTTCTGCAAAACACTTGACATATCTTCAGCTCTTCCTCACTCCTCTGTTTTGGACTTCTGAAAAGGTCATATCAGGACAACTGCACATGTTTTTCAAGGACAAGGAAATACATCTGGGGATGACAGATACAGTGAAAATTGGAGTTCTGATCAAACAACAGTCTGTGCTCACTACTCTTACTACTTTCATTAGAAAGACCTTTTATTCTGAGAGGGGGATATTTTTTCCCCGCTGAAATATGCTTTTCAAATAGCTCCTACAATACTCTCCAATCATCACTTGTAACTGGACTACAAAGTGGTAGTGCAGGAGTGCGTGTCAATCTGCTGGAGTGTAGGAAGGCTCTGCAGAGGGATCTAGACAGGCTGGATCAGCGGGCGAGGACAATTGTATGAGGTTCAAAAAGGTGAAGTGCTGGGTGCTGTACTTGGGTCACAACAGCCCCAGCACTACCTGCTTAAGGAGGCGTGGCTGGAAAGCTGCCCAGAGGAAAGGACCTGGAGTGCTGGTTGACAGCCGGCTGAACTTGAGCCAGCGTGGGCCTGGGTGCCCAATGGCATCCTGGCTTGTGGCAGAAACATTGTGTCCAGCAGGGCAGTGATTGTCCTGCCGTCCTCAGCACTGCTGAGGCCACACCTCAAATCCTGTGTCCAGTTCTGGGCCCCTCACTTCAAGGAGGACACTGAGGTGCTGGAGCGTGTCCAGAGAAGGGCGACAGAGCTGGTGAAGGATCTGGAGCACAAATCCTGTGAAGAGTAGTAAGGGTTGGTGTCTTTCTCCCAGGTAAAAAGCAATGGGACAAGAGGGAATGGCCATGAGTTGTGCCAGGGGAGGTTTAGTTTGGCTGTTAGGAAACATTTCTTCCTCATTAAGCTTGTCAAGCATTAGAACAGGCTGCCCAGGGAAAATGCCGTCGCTGCCATTCCTGGAGCTATTTAAAAGATGTGTAGATGCGGCACTCTAGGTCATGGTTTAGAGGAGGACTTGGCAGTGTTAGGTCAATGGCTGGACTCGATAATCTAACAAGTTGTTTCACGCTAAATAATTTTATAATTTTATGAGTTTTAGGTTTCACATTGTTGCATGAGGAAGAAAATTTCAAAGCCAAAATGTAACATTTTTAGCTTCATTCAATTGAATTCACCAGCAGAAAAAGGAAATGGGCAAATAGAGGGAGACTTCAAGGTTTTTATTTTGAGAGGAAAAACCTTCCTTTGTGATTGAAGCAAAAAAACATAGACATATAAGATGTTTGACTCCCTCTGTGCCCCCCCCCCCCCGAAAAAAAAAAAAAAAAAAAAAAAAAAAGGGGGAAAATAAAATTTTAAAAAAGACCTTACAAATAATCTCAGTGTTTAATATGCCTCACTAGAGATAACTCAATATCTCTCCACCTTCCAGGGACTTTTTCCTTCCTTTGCAATATAGTTTCCATTTCTACTGTAGCATCAACTAGAAATCCTTCTTCTGGACAGTTGCTTTTTCTGTTCCTCTCAGAAATATATACAGGAGACAAGCTTATTACTGCCACCAAAAAAAAATGTACTCGATGTGCAAGTAATTCCACAAAGTACAAGCTGCAAGTGCGTGTTCATATGAAGCTACTGCCACAGCTCGAGCAATTACTGAAAGGCAAAATATGAAAGATGGTATCCATTTAATAAGCAAGATTATAGCCTTTAGGGTGTATTCAATTATCTTTACACAACTGTTAATCTTTTCGATGTTACAGCATTTGTGATTAAAGTTATAGGTGCTAATGAAGTGTGGCCTTATTTAATACTTTTCATGTGGCAAGCAGAGCCCTCTGAGGGACGCTGCTATTGCACTCAGAGTGGGTAAATCTGCCATCAGTTGTGTAGCACCCAGATTACCTGAGTGCATGAAGTCACTGCACAGGGATGCTTGACTCATCTTCCTGTTGACAGCACCAGTGAGAAGGGTGGCAGCTCCCAGAGAAAAAGATCAATAATGAGGAGAGATGAAGGAACAGGACCACTTGATATTAACACAGTATTAAAGGTTTTAGAAATTCTGGCAGCTGGTGCCAGACATAAAAGACACTAATTTAAAAAAAAAAAATATGAAAAACACAAAGACACTGTTATGTGTCTCCAGCACTTTCACTTGTCCTAAAGCATGGCCACAAAGCACTGCTGAAACATCAGTTTGATGAAATAAACTGCAGAAACAGCCAGACTGCAGAGTTACACAATGTTTGCAGGTGTATACATAATTGCACTTCCATTATATCTTATTAGAAGTGATTCCTCATCTGTCAGTAGGAGTCATATTTTCCCGGACACAATCAAAGCTGTAGGTCACAAAAACATATCAGAGTGGATAATTAGTCTCATTGAGTTTGGGGAGTGAGTTCATCCAAATGGACTAAATATTCCATACCTGCTTAAGAAGGGGAACATCTGTGAGCGCAGACCTTCCTGCAAGTACCTAAGGAATTATTTGCCTTTATAGTTATAGGCCCTAAATGTGCTTTCTTAGTTGTCCTAAGTATTTGCCCACTGTAATATTCAGGAACTGTTAGTCTGACTAAAAAAAATAATAATATAATAAAGGTGAACAAAACCTTCATTGGTCAAAACTGGAATATTCAGAGTTTTAGTGGTTACAGTCTCTCCTATACGGGTCTTCAGTAAAATCCTGACTGCATGTGATGAAACAAAATGCAGGAACTTTGGATAAGGTGAGAGTTATGTGGCATGATTTCAAAGCAAAAATAAATAAATAGTAATTGCTTTCAATTAGTATAATCCACAGTCCACCTGGAAACATCACTTGAAGGAATCCACCACATGTGAAAACTCTTCTTTCATCAAAAACCAGAAACTGCTTCTCCAGAGACCTCCTCTGCAATGTCTGTCATCCTCTTTAAGACTTAGGAGCAATCAGATTGCAGTGAAATATCTTTATTTCCTTAGAGCTTTATATCTGAAAGTGGTCACTGTGTGCTATTTGATCAAAGGAGTTTCATTACTGATCGTCTTTAATGAACTTCAGACATTGGATTTTTCCCTCCTATTGTTTTCACAATCTGATCTTCATTGCTGAAAACCAGGAAGTCAACAGCCTTTTGAAATAATTTGTCTTTGATGCAGGACACTTTATGAATTTTTAAATTTTACTGCCTAGCATACATGTCAGGATCTCATTCTATCTAATTACACGGGTCTGAATTAATGCATCAATGTCTTACATGACTGCATTCTAACCTGAAAGGCTGATTGCATCTGTGAGAACACTGTCACATATTGCAGGAACTAATTAAAGACTGCACAACATCATTAGTTCTGTCACAAGTCTCTGGTTCGATTAAGTATGCTGGAATTATATCAGTGTTATAGGATGGACTTGGAGAGAAAGATATAACTTACTTAGGTGAGAGCTTCTACATCTTTTGTAACACATGAATGAAAACATTGCAGCTAAATTGCTCTCCTAAATGAAAATAATTTTTTAAAACACAGGCATTAAGAAAGGAATGTTTTGGTGGATTTGATGTAATCTTCTGCTAAACAACTGGTTGGTGAAACACACTTTTATTCTTGGATACAAGATGATGAAGAATTTTTCTCTTCTTTCTCTTTTCCTGTCTTGTTTACTGTTAAATTTCATGTTGAGACAACCATATGTGTACAAATAAAAGGTACACATTAGGCACATGTGTTGCAGTGACATCAAAGATTACAGAACTAACCCAGGAGATAGATTCAGTAGTCCTTGTGGGTTCCTTCCAACCTAGCATATTCCAAGATTCTATGAACCCTACTCAAAAACTTAAGTATGGAAAATATCTGTAATTCCAAATGTTCCACAAAAATTAGTTTTAGTTTTCTATAAATCCTGAAAATTTCTTTGTTACAAGATAATATCTTCAAAATTTTCAGTTTCCAGAGCATTTCTATAGGCAACCAGGGTAAAATGCTCTATGAGTCTTTGACTGCTTGAAGCTTTTTGTGGGAAAGTCAGCAACTGGACCAGGCAAAGTGGTTAGACCTCTTCATAACTCACAGTGACCTCCAGAAAGTGACCAGCAGAGCCCATGAGCTTTGGTTTGAAAGAGGAAGACAGGAAATTAGCAAAAGACACAAATTGTCTCTGCCAACCTGCTGATGTAGAATCAGAGAGCTGGCAAAACTACAGGGCAGGGGAGAACCAGATGAGTAACCGTGATTTAAAAGTCTGGAAGGGCATTAAAAATCTATTATACAGGCCAACTTCACAATAACATCTATTTAAGCCCATTGTATGCATCTGGAAGGTTGTTCATGCCTGCCCACACCTACTGGCACAGCAGGCCCGCAGTTTCAAAGGGAGACAGATATGTTCACCTCCACAGCCTTCCCTTCCTCCTGAAGCTGTTGCTGCTCTTGTGCTCTTGGAGTTTCAATTTCTCCTTAAACAGGAGCTATGGTTCTTTAAAATGATTGATTATTGCTCTCCATAGATCCTTAGCATGCTCTGAAATCTTCTATTACTGCATACACAGTGGGGTGGCATGGGAGGGTCTCCTCACATTAAACTGCTCTTCTCCCTCTATGGCCATATCTAGGGATATCCCTGCTCCCACCTCCCTGCTTGATAATGTTCAAACAGCACTCAATTCCTATGTCTAGACAGAAAGATTTGCTTTCAAAACTGCAATTGTATTTTTAAAGTTTGATTTGACTAGCTAATGAACTGATCTAGCTACATAAATGAAAATTAAGAAGTAACACAATCAGCACACATATGAAAAGCTGCTCTTTTTTAGAACAGAAAATTCTAGTATCTGCTGTTCAGTTAGTTCACTGGTTTGATTTTCCTCAACACTTATGAATCCATTAGAAACTATGTAAATGCTTTTAAATGATTAAGAGGCAATAACAAGTTTTTGTCTTTACATAGGTTGTGAGAATTTCCACAAGAAGCTTGAATAGCAGAGATTGTTTCAAAAAGATTATTTTTCAAAGCATTATAGAAGGTCACTCAATTGGATTTCATGTACAGTAGAACTATTGGAATGGTTATTTCTGAGTTATGTGAACAAGTAATTCTCGAGAAAATCCATCAGTGGGCTGCAGTATATAATTTTACTTTGTCTTAGGTGTTTTGCCTTTGAAGTTAAACTGCTTACCAAAATTATACTTTAAGGGTCTTTCAATGATTATTCACAATCTTTGCTATTATTTCAGTGAATCATCAAAGGAAAATCAGTTAGATTGATTTCTGCAAAAGATGAGACTTTGTCAAAGATGATTTTCATAATAAAAGGAAAAGTGCAGTTTTTAGTTTGTAATGAAACAAAGGTGTTAAAAAACACACAGATAATTTTGTTCTAACACAGGAGATCTCTTGTGTGTGAAAACCAACCTTTTAAAAGCAATGCATAGGGAGTTAAATACATTAACCACAATTACTTTTGATAGGATTTGCCCACATTTCTTCTTGTGTACTACAATGAAAGCTCACTCTCACAGGACCCAGCTCAAAGGCTTTTCACTAAAGACGGTACTGCACCAGGTGAAAAATGCAAAATGAAGAAATAGGCTTCAGCTGCATCAAAGAGAACATGAATTTTACTGTTCTTAATAGAGACTAGATGAAAGGGAGAAACATTATTGCAGTACAACATCCTGTTCTCCCTAATTATTGTCATTCCATGAGAAGTGCACTATACTGTGCAACCCCCTTAATGTGGAAAGATCTCTTAGCTATTCTCTACATAATTATACAATAATTAAAACACAACCAAGGACTATCAAATTCTGCAAAAGAGTTTTTCAACAGCTTCTGTGAATCTCATTATAATGAGTTCTGAGTAAAAAGCAGAGAGCATCTGTTTTCTACTTTATAATCATATGTTCTTTCTAAAAAATCAGATATTATTGAATCAACCTATTTGGCCAGGTTGAAACCAGGGTAGAATTAAAACTTTTGATGTTACAAAGCAGTTTAGACTCAAACTCTTGTTTGGTACCTGGGCAAGACTTAAACCTACATTGGGGACTGTATCACACCGTCCAAAAGAAGCTTAGAAATAGGTGCTGGGATTACACTTTTGACCACTTTATATATACTGTGAAATCTAATAAAATCTTACACTACCAAATGTGTCTTAATTAACTGAACCTCTTCAGTTTCCCACTGAATATGAACAAATACGTGAACTCCTGTATTTTTACCAGGAAGGGAACTCTTACACCAGAAGCAAATTGTCTTTGTCCATAGAGTTCTCTCCTTTACACTTCTACGTGTTTTTTTCACTGTTAGAAAAGTCACAGAGAGGATTTTAAAATGCACTTGATTCAACTGAGCGATCCTTGGGGTATCCCACATGGGATATCCATATTACATGAAGTGTCAGGGGACTTCCCAGGCACTCAGCCTTGAGGACATTGAAGAAAACCAGACCAAAATAAATGAATCAATAAAACAAAAGGTCCTTTGGAGATAGTGTCAGCAGGAACAGTTTGCAGAAGAAGGGCACTGGCCATCTTGCTAGAAGTATTTTTATAGGTTTAATTTGCCAGGTAAAGTGTTCTGGGAAGGTAGGATCTTTCATCAGGAAGTGGTGAGGGCTTTGTGGGAAGCTTTTTAAGAGACCACAAGAAGGAGGACGTAGTCCTGCCATTGGCCATGCAAATAAAGATTTACACATCTGCTTTGAAGGTTAGAATTGGCAGCTGTCATTCAAAGAGAGCAAGATGCACAAATGCCTTTGATGTATTTAATCTCAGCCATCAGGCCTTAATCAAGCTATACAAAATAGAAGAATGTGATAGCAGAAGATGAGAAGCTTGGATAATGAAAGCTGGGGAAATTAAGCTAAAGGGATAGTAGATTTCAAGGCCCATTTACAGCACAAACAGTTTCTAAAATCTTCAATGCAACCAAAAGAGGTATTGTGCTTTCTGACTTCTTTTCCTTGCCATAAGGAGAAATTTGGTAGGGGAATCTATGAGCAGGTGGAGCCTTCTTCACTTTGGGTAGTTGGTTATGCAATCCGTGAAGACCAACAAACTTTGTTCTTGAGTCCCCTTCTGTTGCTGACAGTCATTTGAGATTAAATAAGTCAAGACAAACAGTAAAGGAGATGTCAATGACGTGGTATTTTGTCATCTAAATTGATTATATTTCCATGCTCTGACTCATTTAAATTTGTCCCGGTATTTTCAGAAGAAGGCTTTTTTTCATGAGTGTCAACCCCCCCAAACTAGTGATATTTCCACAAGTAAAAGGCCATGCCACATGTCAGAAAAACAGGTATTAGTCTATTTAGTATTTAAAGAGCAGAGAAGAGCTATGCTGTCAACAATTTCCCAGTGACAACTGCTCCGTGATCCAGTCATCATTATATGTTTAACAGATGTTATTTAAGCTGCTACAGGAGGAACCATTTGATGGACAAAGGTGAAGTCCTCATTTCTGAGGATGAAAACATTCTTCTGACCATCACTGCATACAGGTAGCTTACTGAGGAACTTGTCAAATATTCCTTATTCTGACAGGGAAGACATTGCATTCACCACCTAAACTTGCTTCATTTCCTGAGATCACATCTCAAATTCATTTTCTCAGCTATGGGTCCATTTTCAGAAGGCAAAATTCCATTTTTAGGTTACTTCACCTATTTGCTCTAGATTCCCTGATAAAACCTGTTCTGTCTCAATTCACTTATCCCGTAAAGTTCATTGAAGTTCGCAATTAATCTGACTGATTCATAATTAATATCTCCTATGAATTAACTTACCCTCAAAGACCAATTTCAATGAGTGTAAGAAATTGATAACGGCAAAACCACGAATTACAGCAAAAATTCCTAATCATGGGCAGTTAGCAATCTGAGAAAGAAATGAGCCAATACAGACTTTGGGAACTTTTAATGACTTTTTAATACCTAGAAACATTATGATCTATCCACTGACTAAGGGAATTGTATCTGGAAGTCGTTAGGTAGGAGGCTTACATAATGTAGTTGATCTAAAGTGCTTTCCTAGAGTTTTCTGAGTGAATTTTGCACTTTGGATTTGAATACAATACTGCTCTTCATTTCTTTTTCTTAGGTTATTGTCACAAATCCAAAAAAACTGTGAATGTTCATCACAGACTTTTTCCTTTCTGTATGTCCTTTTCTAGCCTGAACAGTTTGCAATGACTCCTCTTTGAATTCGGTGCCATATTCAAATGAGAAAATAAAATTTGAGCATAGATTTATTTTATATTCATTTTAATTTCCATTGCATGTGCTTTTCACAGCTGCTCATTTTATTGAGTTGCTTTTCCAAATGAAAACTCCAGCTGCTCCGGCCTCACAAACCATATAATACATGTTGTATAAGCCTGTTTCAGTAGACTGTTCCAGAGACTCAATGGTTATTGTTTTCCTCATCTTCCACCTCTAGCCAGAAAATCTTTAGGTTTATGTTGCAAATGGAGTCTTCGAAAGTCCCAGCAGTTTCTTACTTGTATTCCTTAGAAAATGAGAGAAAATCACAAAATCGCAGAATATTCTCAATTGGAAGGGAGCCACAAGGACCATCAAGTTGAACTCCTGGCCCTGCATAGCACCATCCCCAAGAGTCACACCATATGAAAGGTTTCTTGAATTCTTTCAGGCTTGGTGCTGTGACCACTTCCCTGGGGAGCCTGTTCCAGTGCCCAGCCACCCTCTGGGTGAAAAACCTTTTTTTCATATCCAACCTAAACCTCCCCTGACACAACTTCAGGCAATTGTCTCAGGTCCTGTCACTGGTCACCACAGAGAAGAGATCAGTGTCTGTCCCTCCTCTTCCCCCCACGAGGAAGCTGTAGACTGTGATGAGGTCTCCCCTCAATCTCCTCTTCTCCAGGCTAAACAGACCAAGCGACTTCATTCAACTTCCTCTCAAGACATTTCTCCATCTTTGTTGCCTCCTTTGGACGTTCTCTAATAGTTTAATCTCTTTCTTATTTTGTGGCACCCAGAACTGCCCCCAGCACTCGAGGTGAGGCCACCCCAGTGCAGAGCAGAGCGGGACAATCCCCTCCCTTGCCCAGCTGGTGATGCTGTGCCTGATGCCCCCCAGGACACGCTTGGCCCTCCTGGCTGCCAGGGCACTGCTGACTCATATTCGGATTGCCACTGACCAGGACCCCCAGGTCCCTTTCCTCAGCACTGCTTTCCAGCATCTCATAGCTTGCTTTCTTTATTCTCCCCAGTAAATTCTAGGTTATGGGACAATATTAAAGAAAATTTGGCATGTTTCCAGCTGAGCCAGTTCCCATATGCCTAATGCAAAACAGTGTTCAGGTTGGGAAGAGAAACCCTTCGGCCAATTCGACCCTTTTCAGACATCGAAGAACCCATGTTCGTGCACAGCCTTGAGACACAGTCCTTTAGGAAGTAGGAGTTATTGATCCTTATGCTGAAACACTTTTACATATAAATACCTCTGTAACTCAGTGATTTGCCCGGCTTCTGGCCATTGCCAGTCAATGTGACACAGGAAAATGGGCCTGTGTTTGCAGGAAACATGAAATTTAACATCTCCATGAGGCAGTTCCACAATGCAAGTAGTCTCCACTTACCCTAGAGAGTCTCAGAGCCAGGATCTAGTTACAGTTTTCCTTGGACATAGCTTTGGGAGACCAAGAAATCAATACTTACCAACAAAACAACCAGATCAGGCTCCAAATTCAATTAATTCCTATACCAGAAGCAGCAGATTATCTGCACAAAACCCAACTCCTGTTACATTTCTAGTTAGTATGCACACTTTTCCTTCATGGGAAGCTCATGGAAGTCAAACGCCTTGTGTTTGTCTGTTGATAGCAACATCTCCTGGAACGCTGATGGGAAGTCTGTGAACCTGTCTCACATGCAGTGATCCTGCTCATTGCCACAGACCTCACCAGCTGCATGCCAATATTTTATTTCTCACTGCTGAACAAACTTCTTGAGGTACTTGCCAAAGGATGCTGCAAAGTCTGTTTACTAGTGCCAGTTCCTTGAATTGTCTCATACTGTCATGACCCAGGACCACACAGCACAAATAAATCTAGTGACATCAACTGAATAATATCTTTTGGTGCTCATGGGAAAGATTTTGAAGCACTCCTAGTATAAAATTCCAGCAACACAACAGTGAGACTTGCTCTGCATCATCAACTTCAAAACAGCACTACTTTTCAGCTACGTGAGGGCTGGATAAGGGAAAGAAGCTGCATAAGCAGCTGTTTGGAGTGGTACTCTAAAACAGACATGCTAATACTCCAAAAAGTATAAATTTCCACATCTACTACTTTAGGGGACAGATCTGAACCTAACTCATGCTAAAAGAAGCATCTGGATTCATTGCAAATTTTGGCAGTAAGAAGTTGGTTGCAAACTGCAAATGGGTCCTTAGGTTCCCACTTTCAACACTATTCTTGTCTTTGCCTCTTAAAACCTCCAAACTCTCAGTGATGGTTTGCTGTCATATCCTTAGTATCCTGCACTAGTTTTTCAGTGGAGTCTGCTGTTTTATCAAAGCACAGGGGATGGGATGAAGGAAAAGAAAAACGACCTCTGATTTTTCAAAATTTGTAATTTATCTTTGTGGCTGCTAAGATGGTAGCTAAGGACACAGAAACCAGGACAATTAAACTATATTGTTCCTCACTTCCATTTTTTAATTTTTAACTTTTTCTATTATGCGCAATTCTACGGATTTTAACATCAGTTTTCATTTTTACTGTACAGTACCACGTATTTCAGCTTCAGCTATTTCTATTTATTTTTACATCTAAAGAAAGTTGTCATTCAGAAGCAAATCTTTACTGTGAAACTGTTGTTCTGCTAAAAAATAATGTATGCAATTTAATCAATACTGGTATGTTTTCAAATAATCAAAATTTTAAAAACTAATATTCATATGCAAAAAAAGTTCCTCCAAGCGCATTGCAAAACATTGATACAATTATTTTTCAAATACATCAACAACAGTAACTCCTGAACAAACAATTAATTTATTAGATTAAGTAAATACTTTTAATTCTTTCCGCTTTTTTTTTTTAAATACTAAGAAAGATTGTTTCCCAGGGTTTACATTTACTTTACCACCACCAGTTCTGTTTCACTCTCTATTCACCATGATTTTCCATAAAAGACCCTGTCCAGTTAAGTCTTGGAGCTTTCAAATTCTGCTGCTTCAGTAAACATCTGCAGTCCTTCAAAGGTGATCAGCTCCTTCTTGAGATGGAAGTGCAATATAGACATGTGAATTATTTAATGAGTTATAATGCAGCAATTTTATTTGAAATGTTCCTCAATTCCCTCCAGGCTACCCCCTTTCTATTGCAATATGATAACTAATCCTGTATTTATTGCTTGCAATCTCACGCAAGTTCAAAGCTAAGAGGCTGGGCAATTTCTCATAAGGAAAAATACCAAAGAAAAAGCAGATGCCTACTAACAGTCACTGTCAGAGCTATGAGTCCCAGACTCCCTTCATCTTTATAACATTTGATAATAAACTCTTCAATTTGGTTGGGTGTTTATAGTTCACTATCCATAGTAGATCAATTTTTGCCCTTAGTCTTCAAGATTCTTGTGCAAACCGTTAATATTTACAATTAAAACTTTAATGTAATCCTTTCCAGAAATGACAGCTCACAGAGAAAATAAATGTATTTCGAAAGTGGTGCCAAGAGTCTGCCTACTAAATTGCAAAGCCCAGGAGGTGCTGCGATAATACTGCTCAAACGCCCACCTGCTGAGCAGGGTGAGCATTCCGTTGTGCTCTTTGCTTGTGGTTTTGTCTATAATCTGTCATCATTGATGTCTTGATGCAACTTTCCAAAGAAAAAGAGAGAGAAATCATTATGCTACTCATTATGAATAATTACCCGTTTGTAAGAAACACTCATTTGTGACAGCCACAGATTTTTTTCTCCACATGCTCAAAATTCAATACAATTCCGCTTCCCTTCATTGGTCATCTGCATCGCTGTGGTCGTGATTAAATGTGATTATATATTTGACGTGTCTTTCCCCCTCAAGTGACTAAATTTCAAAATTCAGAGACTAAGTACTTCTACAACAGTGTTTTTTGTCAATCTATAATACCAACTGTACAGTAAATTAGATAGAGCTCCATGCTTCAGTATTGTCTCATGTCTGAGGCTCAGATGGTATTGATGGGCTGGCTTTGTGCTCTTTTGAAATAAGCAGGAACTGAAATATTGAATATTGTACTGTGTTATACATAATAAAACCAATCCACACAAGTGGCTGAAAATGCAAAGGAAAGTTTTAGTGGAGAAGGTGAAGGCAGTAACATTTTGTCTGTGAGAGTTATTGAAAAAAAAAAAAATCCCTTTGATTTTTGCTCTTCTCCCTCAGAAAGCTTGGCTCTATATTTCTAGACCAGCACTTTCCCAAGGATCACCCTACCAGCTTCCAACCAAGACCAAAAGCTGGCACATCCCCAGACTACCCCAGGCACGCCCAACTTAGCCTCTATGGGTACCTTCAGGAACAACCACAATCCTACAAGCCCTAGCACATTTCAGGACCTGCTTTACTTCCAGTTTCCCTCTGTAAGGCTCATCCCAGTGATCCAGCCCATGCCCCCACCCTTCACCACCTACCAGGTTTCCACAGACCACATTCGCACCATTACCCACTGCAGCCTGTGGGTGTCCAAAGGGCAGGACCTTCAGAAAGTCCTGGCCAGAGCTGGACAAACTCACTGCCCCAGTGCTACCAAGGACCAGCTTTACCTCCATGACTCCACAATCAACTACATTTCAGATGCCCATGGAAGTGGTGGGAACTTGACTGAACCACAGGAAGTTGCCACTCCATAAAATACAGTCTGTTGTCACTCTTCTGAGGGTCTACAGCATTTTCCAGGAGTTTTCTGCTTCTAAAAATGCCTGAAGTGTGTGATACATGGAAAAACCATGCCCTGATCTTGCTGCTGCATCTGCATGCTCCTGGGTGCTTGGTGATTTTCTCCCTGAAAAGCTGAGAGTTGGCCCACATCCAGTTTCTTCTTTCCTGTAATCCTTCAGAGCTCTCTTGGATTAAATTTATCTATAGACCTCCTTGCAGCCTGGTCTGGGACAGACTTTTATTCAAATAAACACAGGAGAAATAAATGGAGGTTGGTCCTAGAGTGAGTCTCGCTCAGAGAGATTAAGATGTCAGATGAAACCAGTAAACTGAAAATGAGAGAACCAATACTCAACAGTAATAATAGTCCCACTAGTTCAGGCTACACCTCACACAGTCCGCTCAAGTACTTTCTGGAAGTCTCTACCATCACAGTCGAAAACTCAAACTCAAAAGAACAATGTGAGAAACAGAAAAAGCCCTTGGACCTTGAGAGAAGCTCTTGTAACCCCACAGCTGGCCTTTTTCCCACCTAGCTCCTTTGTCTCTTGCTGGTGAATGAACCACCTCAACAATGACTTTACAGGTGCCCCTGGGTCTATCCATTTCCAGTCAAATGGGAATTTCCTCCTTCAAAAGCTACTGCATCCTACAGGCCCTGGAGAGCCAAGAAAGCTGATTTCTGGTGCTCATAGACAGCACAGGAGCATCCAGAACAATGGCAAACTAATCATGGGGAGGGAAAAAATGGCCTGTGGTTTTCTTACCAGATCCGGAAATCACAAATTTTCTGTTATGCCCCTATTGCTGGAAACTCATGATGTTTCTGGTCTTCCTACTTATTCTTTTGGAGATTCTTTGGTATAGAAAACTATTCCTCACTTCATTTCTGAGCCATAACACTTCATTCTTCCATCCTTTTTTCAGGCCTTACCCTTCACTGCCTGCTGGAGTGATCCTGGTCGGCCTTTGCATGCAGAGTAGGCGTGCCCTAACCCTGTGATGCATTTGGCAAATGCACAACAGACCCCCAGCCTCCATCTCCATGGTTCCCTTGGATAAGCCAGGTAACCAGGCTGTCATTGCTTGCTGCACTTGGATGGTGCGTTCTGCTTAGTGATTGCAAAAATGAAGAGCTCTGGCAGACGGACCCCACAGAGCACAGGTACATTGTGGGCAGGGCAGTGCTGCCCTGGCTCTTTCAGGATGCCCACAGGGCCTGTGGGAGCAGAACAGCATTGGAACAGCTATGAAGATACAGAGAGATGCATGGGTTTGTATGATTAAAACAGGGAGGAAATGTTAAAAACATCTATATCTGTATATTCGTATTTTGCTTTCTGTCTTTTTCTCACCCAAACCCATTAAAACATGCAGGACGACAACAAAGCTGTTTTTACATTCAATTCATACCTGAATGAATCTTCATCAGACATGATGGTTACATGTAGCACCAAGGAGCAGGCAAGGGAACAGCTGGAAAATCTCATGTCTACAGTCCTTCTGCCTCTCCATCCCAGATAAAAGCCAAAGTGCTGCAAGCATGAAGGTACTTCCTCCTTTTTTTCTGTGCCGCTCGAAATCAATTACCTTTCACTCTGAAAAGGAAACATATAACAGGCTGGAAAGAAAAATGCTGAAGTCTTCCAGGCCTTTTTGGCACAACTAGGCTTACTAAAAAATACAGGAGCCTCGGAGAACTGACTGGAAAGTGGCCAGCTGTTGAATTCACATGCTTTTGATGTCTGTCAGTGAGTCGGTCATTACAGTTCAAACACTCTGACTCTTTTGAGAAGGGTCCATTCTTCCCAAACTCTGCTTTTCAGAGACTTTTCTCTGACATACTAAATGCCTCGAAACCAAATGTCCATACATAATGTTTTAATTATGGTTCAGATATGAGAAATATAGATTCTTCGGCAATTTGTAGTGCTTTACTTACTGTGCGGTATAAGTACATGGCTCTTCATCGCCTTTAAAGTGATGTAAAGCCATTTTAAAACCCACAGACATGACACTAGGTTCTAATACCAACTGATATCAGCCATGGGGCTGCCTTTAACTCAGAATTGCCCATAAAATTAATTTAAAAACCCTATCCAACAAGGTAAGGAGCTTGGCATCTCTTACTTACACTGATTTTTATGCCCTAGAGTAGAAGAGATATTTGTCTAGGATTTTCAGATTCCTGACATCCTGGCCAAAGTGGTAGTTCTGCGTATATACTCTGCATATATATTTGAGTCCTCAAATTCTGACAGCACAAGATTTCTAGGAGAGGAAGCAGAGGACATCTGAAGAAAGGCAAACCGTGTAACCTTAGACACAAAGCTTGGTGCGCTTTGTTCTGCTTATGCTATGCTGTACTCTGCCACAGTTTGACTTTTACTTTTCATAAGTCTGGGGGAACTCAGTCTTATATGTGTCTATATACAAGAAGAAAATAGCACCACGTGGCTTGAAAAATGGGGTTTGTGCAACTTTTATTTTCTGAGGAAATTCAATGTCATTATAGAGGAAATAGCTACAATAATTTTGAAAATAATTTTTCATGTGTCTTCTCCTAATTCTTCTGTTTACTCTTTAAGAACAGAATGCATGATCCTCACACAATACTAATGCATTTTATGATCAAAATTCCCCTATTCTTTTGCAAATAAAGAGATATTAATGCTTTGAGAATATGGTGAGAGCAACAGTGACAAGGCAAGAAGAAATAAATTATTTGTGGGGGAAGGCTGCATATTTAAATTACGAAGTCCTTTCATTCTATGAGGACATCATGTTCTTCTTGGACTGGTCTGGTGAAAGAGAAAGAAGCAAGAAAATTTCTTCTTATATTTAGTTAGATGCTAGTTTCTATGGAGACAAGTTTCTCCAGTCATTTTCATTTGCAGGCATTAATAACATAAACAATACAGAGCAGCAAGGGTTTAACCCTGGATTGAACCCCATATTGAGCACATTCTGTAGGGAGAAAAATGAATGTCTAAATTAGATACAAGAGCCTTTATACAATCTCGTTAACATTCAATCTTGTTAACTGGACTCTGGCAGTACAAAGGAAAAGAACCTGAAGAGTCACGTATTTTCATACCCTGTATCCTCTTTCCAAATGTATGTTGTACAGAAACCTGAGAGGGCAGCATCATCTGCCCTCTGGCTGTCCCTGCACAGCTGATCACACACATTGCTGTGCATTAATTACCTACCTCTGCTTTCACTGGCACCCACAGAGAGGCCGGTGGTTCCCAAGCCTAAGGCAGTGACTGACTATGCCAGGAGAGGTGAAAGCAATGAAATAAACCATCTTTTTTAAAGCAATTGAAGTCATTTGATGGGAGTGCGTAGACCCATATCATTTTGTGAATTTAAATGATCAAAAAGGGAAAAAAAGAGCAATTACTTTCAAGTACCAGGCAATCAAATTTCTCTGAGGGGTTTTTTTACAGACTTTTCTTTCTCCCCTCCCTGCACATACTTTGATTTCCATTATATTATTTTTAACTGAACAAACAATTTACAGTGAAAATTTAGCTATCCACATGTGTCTCTTATATATGCAGATCAGAGCTTCCTTGAGTTTTCAGGGATTGGGGAAGGGAAGAGCTGTTACTGCTCAAACACTGAACTGCCCAATGGTATTACATGAAAACAGTTAATACCTGAAACCTCAGTTTCATTACTTATCTGTTTAATTACATGGAGGAATCGGCCTTAAAAAGAAAAAGAATATCCATGGATACTGGAAGAAGAGATGTTAGGTAAATATTTTTAAATTCATTCGGAATATACGAAGATTGCCCAAGGCCTGCTTCTCAGTATTACCCTTATATTCAAGAGATACGGGTCTTTAAGTCTCTTACACCAACTCCAAGTTAAGTAATCCTATGCACTGCCCAATCTGAAGTGCAAAGCAACAGGAAAATTGGCTCACTTTAGCTGGACTTTTCAATTAAAAAACCAGATTCCAGCTCTCTGTGACCCTCAAATGCACAGAATTACTGTATTGCAGTACCCAAAACAATTGTCATAGACAATAAAAGGCCCAAATATCTTGATTTTATCTCACTTCATTTTCTCTGTCTGATCACTGGGAAAAGGGTTAGTGCTGCTAGTTTCATTTTGTGCCTGAAAGTTTCTCTTTGCCTGTAAAATATGCCAATTTCAGGACAAATACCTGTTACTGCAAGTCATTGTCTGTGAGTATTTTGGTGCTGGTGCCTGCATTGACCAAAGCACTTAAGTGTAAGATCCTCTCAGTAGAATGTTCAGAAACCATGAAAAGCTTCTAAGTGCACAAAAAATGTAAATTTGTTATTTTATAGAGTATAGGAGGACAGATATTAAACTACATTTGCCTGTTTTAGCTTTGACAGATAGTCCAGTTATTAAATAAGCAGGAATGCACTTTTTTTTCCATTCTTCTAAGAATATGGCACAAACATGGTGGCCTTAATCTGAAACACAGAAGTAGCAAATAGAGGAATTTGATATTTGGAGTTAAAAATACTTTCTAAATATCAGCAAAGCACACACAAGGGCTCTGCCAAGCATACACCTCGAAAATAGCAGAGACAAGACACAGCTGATGCTTGCAAAACAGCATGCTTTGAGAAATTCTACACTTAATAACTAACTAATCTGTGGAAGGTAGGCAAGTGAAATCTAGATTCTTTGTGTCCTCTGGCTGGATTGTCTGGTTCTTGTAGAGCATGAACCTGCATGGATGCAGGTCAGACACCCTCTCATCCTTTTGGGAGAGAATTACCATAAGCACTATGTTTGCACAGCAGCCTTATCCTCAGCAGAGACCTTAGAAGCACCTCTCTCTCTTGCTGTTGAGAATATTTTTTGTCTACCCAGCAATCCACTCCCATGAAACCTGGAGTGGCTTTATATCCCTGAGGCAGCAGCTGCCCTGCAGCATTTCACTGAAGCTGAGCAGCAGGTCCAGGAGTGAGGCTGAACAACAGACTGGCAGATGAAGGGACATCACATAAACCTCCTTAAAAAAGCGACTACTAAGTAATTGGAATAGAATCTTTTTCCTTACCAGCCTGAAGCCCTCAGTTACAGAATGTGATACAGGGATAATATATATTAAAGAGTTAATTTGTTCTGACCACTGCCTGTATCATTTCTGTGTGTGTATCAGTTAGTTATTTCCTTTTCTCCCTTCACACAGAAGCTCTTTGATCATTGGCATACCCATTTGATCTAACCTACACAGCTGAATTCACTTCATAGCTGAGTGCCATCAAATTGCTAAAGGTTAAACTAAAAAAAAATGCATTTCTGCGCTTTTTGGAAATAACTAGGTAGATATTAGGCCTAAATCAGGACATTAAAGGAGGTAATGTCACCAAAAATTCTTAACAAGAATATCATAAATGAGAGGGATGCAAGGAGGAAAATGTTCTGTCAGCTTGGAGGATGAGATCAGTAAAATGGAGCAATGCAGAACTCAGTGCACAAAAGACGGCAGAAACTGCAGCAGGGTTGTGCAAAGTCTGAGGAAAGGAAACTGCCAGATGACAGGCTGGTGAGGGGGAGGAGAAGGAGGAGGAGGAGGAGGAGGAGGAAGAGGGAGCTGACCTGCATCAAGTGTGTGCAGAAGTTCAGGAAAAGGCTGTGCTGTGCAAAACTTAAGAAGCCAGGCAAGCTGTTCCCAGGGACAAGTGGGATTTTTGGGGCACTGGGTTCACACAGAAGGACACCCATGCTGGCCACGTGCAACTCGTGGAGAAGTCTCAGTGCAGTGGTGGCTGCCCTGTGCAGGACTGGACAGAGCCCATGAAGGCAAGGGGAAAAGATGGAAAGAATAAAAGAAAAAAAAAGAATTGGAAAAGTAGCTCATCTGAGCTGAGGTGATGAACAGTATAACAGTGAGACAGTGGAGGCTGAGAAAAACAACTTGAGGGATGAATGACCTTGGAGAGGTGAAAATTCACTGAAAAAGGTGGAAGAGTGGGAGGGTGGAAAATAGTGTGCAAAGAAAGTGCAATACATTTGAGCATGTTTTTTATAGCTCGAGGAATTGCATCCATTTTCAAGAAAAAGATGGCATTTTCATTACTACATACTCCTTTCTATAGATTCATAAATTCAATTTTCCACTCAGAAAGACGTGCTGTCGTATAATTTGAAACCTTTTTAAAATCTACTGTAAGATACAGCACAGCACCTAAAGGTGATTAAAGGAGGACAAAACCCAGCCACAAAAGGAAGCTGTCATCTGTCCTCCCCGTTTGGCACAGCTGTACATCCCCATGCCCCGGATTATCAAACTGTTGGCTCCCCGATGTGCCTGCAACTCCTCTTTGACAATAACATGTATCCAGCACATCACAGCTTTCCAAGACCTGTGGCAAAGCAATTAGAAAGAAAATTGGTGCATTATCGATTGCAAACTTAGCATGGTCTTAGGCAGTTACTTAGAATGATTATACTGCTCCTTTTCCCTCCACTAATTTTCCACTTGAGTAATCAAGAAATAAGTTTGGATTAAAGACAGAGTGTGTTTGACAACTTCGTTACCCAGTTGTTGTGCTCAGTAATTCAAACGTATCTCGTATGCCAGGGAAGACTTTTTCTGGTGCTCTTTTTTCTAGCAAACTTAGGTGGCTTCCTGTGACTGTCTCAGTTGTGGCTCCAAGGATACAGCTCTGGTCAAGGTGATTTTCATGACATTAACATGTCTTTTTTTCTCTACTTGGCAAAACTCTGTTTCTTCTCACACTGTTAAAACAGAAACCACAAATAAATAGATTCCAGTCTGATTAGACACTGAGTGCTGTAAATGAGCATGCAATCTGCAAACAGTAGAGGAGTTACTACCTTTAACTGAGCTTTCTGGTTGCTGCTCACCTAGTCTACATAACACACAAAAACCACATAAAATATTACATAAAACATAAGCTGTTGTTATGGAGCAAATGCAAAGATAAGTAGCCTTTCTTCATCTGAATGAGTAGGAAAAAAATGCTAAAACATTTGTGAACCTCTACACAGCTGATCCACCTAAAAATATACTTCTGGACATGATGAGTACTACTAGAGTTCCTCTCAACTGACAGTGCTTAAGAAAGTGGAGAAATTTATTTACAATTCCTTAGCACTACGTTTCCAGAGCTCTCAGTAGAATGAGGAGATCCTTTACCCACCAACCTGCAAACCACCATGCTCTGATGATTTGACCAGCTCTGAAATGAAAACCAGAACTGTGTTCATGCTGACAAACTCATTGTGTTTCACCATGCCAAGGGGTATATCTGCTCACTGGTTCTTACTCAAGGAGACAGAGACACTGGCTTTTACCCAAACTGTAGAGCACATCACGAGATTTTGAGATAGTCAATGGTTTTATCCAAACTGCACGGTATTTTTCAGCATTTGTTTATATAGCCCACCACCACCAGAAAAAAAAAATCCATCTATATAATAAGTTTTGGATACTGAGAGAGAGGAAATATTTCTTGCAGTTGCTGAAGAACTGTAAACAATTTCTCCATCCTTAGTGGCAGGAAATTCCTCAGGAGAGAGCATTGAATAATATGTGTTTGCACATGAAAGGAATGCAATATAAGGTTTTGATAAGAATAATCTTTGGTCTGCAGAATTTAGCATCAGCTCTTTAGTGACTTGTGGCAGACCCTATACAATCTATAAACTTCACCAACAGGGCCTGGGAGGAGTGGGTCAACTGGACAGAAATGGGCAGTCTCCACTAGCACTTTTTTTTTCTGATGAGGCGTGAATCTCCTCATTGACCCCCAAAATACCTTGGAGCACATGAACCAGTTGTTCTCAGATGACCCCAGCCAGAGAGGCATCTCAGCAGCCCACCCAACACCACAACCACTCATGGTCATGAGGACACAGGGGCCGCAGAGGAGCTGGCCTGCAGCAAACCTCCCTACTCTGCTTGGTTCAGGTCTCCAGCTGGCAACACCAGCTGCCTCTGCTCCTGGTGTGCACTACAAGATAAACGGAGCCAATTGACCCCAGTCCCTGTAGGTCTGACAGATGTGCTAGGCCACGGAGGAAGAGGATGGCCACGTGGTCCATTGCTCTCTCGTGGCTACAGCTCCCCAGCCCATAACCCTATTAGGCATTAAAAATTGACACATCAAGTGGAGAATGTAGTGTGTTGGGACAGGGATATGGTGAGTTCAGTGGCTGCATTTTCAGTGTTGTTATTTTGTGGTTTTGCCCTGGTTTATTTTACTTTTCAGTCAGCAGAGAATGCAGCATCTGCCACCCCAAGGAGAGCCCCTGCCCGGGGAGTCACTGCCTCTCCCCAGGATGTCAATGACAGCAGAATCATTTCCCGGGTCAGGCTATGGAAGTGGCTGGAGAGGAGGCAGGGGAAAGTAAATTCCAACAGATCTGCTTCACATCTGTCCCACTGCAGAACCCCCCTCAAATTAAACCTTGTTTCTCTTTCAGTGCTACAAACTGCTGTGACAGCAGAGGGAGGCTTGTAATGCTGGTGTTTATTCTCTTGCAGCAATGTCCACACAGAGTTTGCTTACTCAAGCATTGTACAAGAAGGGTCCAGCTCTGCCTATAATGTTGCAGCTGTATCAAAAGAAAGGAGATGTGGCTTGCTCACCCTTTGTGTTGGATGGCACAGCAGTGTTTGAAGAGGCCTGTGTTCTCTCTCACATAATAGCACTGACAGGTTATTCAGAGGACTTGATAGGGACAGCATCAACAGAGGATGATGCTAGTTCTGAACCTGCTAGTTCTGTGCTGGAACACAGAATTTTGCTGTATTTCTTGGATTTTTTTCAGTTTCCTGATGGATGTTTTTCTGCATAATGTCACCAGAGATACTGTCTGAAGAAAAGAAAGGAACCTGCAAAAGTATCACATGTGCAACCACAGAAAAAAGGATAACAGGTTCCGTGTAGCAGTAAAAACAGTTCACTAACTTATTTAGCAAGAAGAACAGGACTGAAGCCAATGAAACCCATTTCCTCAGGGGTAATTAAACAGAACTGTGCTGCAGGTACAGTTAAGCATAGCTAAGGTTTCAAACACAGCTGTCAAGGCTTAAACATTGGTTGTTCCCCAGTGTCCTTGTGCTTACATTCTCCTACAGTATCTGGACATTGCAGGTTCACTTCATATTAAGCTGTTTCAAAGTAACCATGATTAGTTGCTCCCTGAAATGTGGAAGTTTGTACTTAATGGCTTTTGGGTTTTCTGAGACTAGTTAAATACTGACATATCCTAAGAAGGATTTTATTTTGATTAAAAAAATACTTGGTTTATGGTCCTGAAATGACCTAGGCACTGCTTAATTTTCCCACAGTTAATACTTCATAATCCCTTGACTGCTAATTAATTGAATTTTTGTGCAAGAAAAAAAAACCTAGAAATGAATGATTCATTTTTGTGTTGAAGGGATTTTCTTTTTTAATATCACTAGTGAAGACAATTACTTGCAATCTTCTCAAATGGTAGAACTATATAACGGACTTGAAATATTAATGCAAATTAATGCAGTCACAATTGCTTGCATTTACTCCTTTTGTCAACAGTATGAGTAAGTGATTAAGCTATTTTCTATGGTATTTTCTTTTGAGTAGGAGAACATAATTTTTGAGAATATATTTCTTTAGTCTTCACTGACAAAATAGATACATAATTTTTGGCAAATCTACCATTGATCTTAGACCCAGATTTGAAAGACAGGATTTACTGAAATATTTAAGTCACTTTAGATTAAAATAGCAACCCTTCTTAGAAGGACAACTTTAAAAATCGATCAGAAGTCACAGTTAATTTTTTTATTTATAGTTGTTATCCTTTTTATATCATGAGTAACTTGATTGCTTGCTGTTGGTTCTCAGTTGACAATGACTATTGTGTCAGGACATGTCTACCCCCTCTCTCTACTGCAGATGGTTGGTGCATATACAAGAGAGAACTCGGGCGGTTCACAGGCCCAGCATGGGTATCTCTGGTGCCAAAGGGCTCAGGCCCTCAGCTAAGAATCAACATCACAGTCTGGAAAGCAAATGTGGAAAGAGATGAAAGAGATATTCTTGACCAAAAGACATGGTTCTTATGTCTATAAAAGCCCACACAATTATCACAGAGGCAGAAGTCTCTTACACACTCCTTTGGGAATGTGTGAGGAGATTTCTCCCTGGAGCAAAGCGCAACTCCAGGTCACTTCCCCGGAGACTGAGACAGAGGACTTCGATGTGTACCCCTTCAAGAATCGGATGGTAAGAAACACTGGATCCTAAGTTACACCATTTCTTAGCTAGCTGTAATTTTAATGGTACCTTTAACCCCGTGTGTATATACTAGTATCTCCTTTTTGTCTTATCCCTGTGTAGTGATAGTCTGTTTTAAGTCTCATGTCTGTTAGTTTTGTGTCTATAAATAAATCGATGCCTTATCCTGGTTTTAAAATTAAGAGAGCTGAACATAGTTAAGAGAGAAAAGGGTTTTACCTCGGTATTTATTTAAGGATCCTTAGGGACAATGAAATGCACATCGAAATGCATCCCGAAATCCCCACCAAAGAAAATGGCCACACCCGATGTGATGTGTATACAATTATATGCCTTGAAAAAATTAGCATATCTATCAAAGATTCCCCAATGAGGGACTTGGGTGAGACCCCCCACCCAAGGGACCCTCCCCCTGGATGGGCCTATCTTTGTTTACAGAATGTGTTCTGGAGAGGACCTTGGTTTCTTTAGGCTTTTAGAATGTTTAGTCTCTAAACTTAATGAAAATACCAGGTCTAAGGGGAGTTGATATAAACATGTCTAAACATAGCTGAAGGGAGGAAAGGACGAGTGATCTCTTGTATACACCCTAAATCCTTCAATGGCATTTTCTATATTTTGTGGTTCAGTATTGCTGTTGGAATCTCAGTATACACTATTAAAAGGGATCCGTTTTTAAAATTTTGTATTTGGGTGTACAAGAATACTGTAGGAAGCTGCTAAGAAGAATAGCAAAACCAGAGAAGTTAAATGAGCTTTGTACTCCTGAATAGTTTTTTATATGGCATTGCAATCTGTTCTGTTAAAAAATTAGATCACTTCAGACAAATTTGTAACAAGAAGGGGAAGACAGTATTTAATAAGGAGAGAAGATAAAAGAAGAAAGATGCCAGACACAATACAAATCTGAGCTATTTATTTTTTTCCAATAAAATTTTCATAGAAAATAGTTAGTTTGACATGATAGATGAAAGATGTTGAAGTTTAAAAAATAAATCACACAATTGCAAATATCTTAGAAAAGTAAGTTTCACTGCCATTAGTATTATAGCTTTTATGTGGATTATACAAACTTCAGGAGTCAAGTAACATGTTTTTGGTCTCTCAGGATTACATGCTGAAATAGGATTCTAGGATTAATCTTCTCTAAATAATTCAAGAATATGCTTTCCCACAGGAAGAACAGCACGCAAAGAAATGGTATCCATACTGCAGGCAGTTAAAAAACCATGGAGTACTCAATTCAATGAGTTCTTCACTACTGCAATATGTTGAAGGTGGTAGAGAGGATGATTACACAAAGAACTGAGACCTAAAGCTATTTCAGACACTTAGAGTCAGGAGCACATGCAGTAGATTGATTTTTAAGGGATTCATTAAGATGGACTGATTAGGACATCCAGTATAATAACACCTAATACCCTGGTATTGGTACATCAGGGTTTCCAACTTTCCTTTTCTGGGCTGTTCAATACAAGTAGGTGACTGCCAAACAATTTTTTCATATCCAAATCAACATGCATTATGAGTGGTCTTTGCCATCAGGCAAGGAGTATGTGGAAGAAAACTGAACAGCAGCTGTTGAGCAGCACCCACATCATGGTGCTGAGGTCTAACACAAATGGGGCAGGGGACAAGGGAGGGTAAGGCTCTCACATTCCTTGAAAACGCTTGCAGGGATCCATAGCAGATCTGGTAGGTACTCCCCTGCTCTTTTTAATTTGCTTTACACCCAGAGGATTTTCTTTTAAGCTCACAACAATAACTTGCTGCTTCTAAACAGTTCCCTACTTTGAAAAACATATTCGCATATCAAGCAAGTTATAATTACTGTTGTTTTGAGGGCTGCAGGTTAAAGCAAGGTAAGATTAACCCCCTCTGATTGAAAAAAAACACTTCATACTGTAACTAGAAAATATTTTTTGCTGAATAAAAATATCAAATTACATTGAAATGTTAATTGCTAAAAACATTTTAATTTCTGCTGTTTGGAGACTGAATTCTGGGATCCTGAACCATAATAATTAAGATATTCCAACTGTTTGCATCCCTTCAATATTAGGTAATGGGCCGCAGCAACAAGAAGTGTCCTAGTAGGCCCAGATTTATCTAGGAAATAATTACATGGCCAGTGTGAGGAGGCTGGTAAATCCAAGGAGAACAAGGGCAAGGTGATGCACTGCAGGGCTGTAGTACCTGTGTTTCCAGGCACCTCAGCAGCCCACAGAAGTGTAAGAACAGGACTGGCTGGGGAGTCCTAATTCTGAGGAGAATCAAAATAAATTTGGAAGAACTCCTTCACCCCCTCATTTGTGTAAGCATATTTTAGGACTAATAGCCCCACACATTTCAGTGGGAATTGTTCAATATAAATTAAGCTGAACCTTAACACACGTTTTACCTACAAATAGTTAAATGTACCTGAGATTGGCTGGGATTTGGTGGGGAACAGCTAAATCAGTGTTCTCATGCTATCAGGGCTTCAGATCCAGAGTGGGAGCAGAATGTATGAAATTAATGTTCTCCAGTGTACCTACAGGCTGGTTGCTGGCTGAGATGCATGGGCAGTAGAACAAATTCAGGTTAAACTGCAATATATATTGACAGCTGGAGCAGTAAGCTTTGCAGACAACAGTGTATGATATTCCTTTAGAAAGCAATTTAAGAAGGAATGGAGCCCTACAGTCCAGCCCTGCAGACATCCACACAAGGCAGTGTTGAAATAAAAGAGCAGCAAGCCAAGTAAAGGGCAACTCACTGCTGGACAGGGCAAGCTGAAAGTGCAGCAAACACAATATGAAGAACCAGTTTCCTTTTGTTAAAAGGAAAGGATTAATGCTCTGATTCGAATACGTATGAATGGATGTGCCTAGAAATTCTGATCTGAAGAAACAAACTCAGTGCAAAATGTGTAAAACCTGTGTTACATGTCTAGGTGGCATTGCTAAAGGAATCAAAGTTACTCCAAAGTTTAAGTCCCACCATTTGCATTTCAGACACAGGTTTCAGCATACTGGCGTGCCTAGGAGCCTGCAGGACTGATCCAAAAATTATGCAAGTGACTAGAAATCTCCCCAGTGATTTAAATGAGTTTGGTTGAAGCCCCAGATCTCACACACGATAGGCCATGTCCAGACTCCAGAGCAGCTGTAGGATAATATGGCATGTGCATGTGTGTGTGTGTGCAGTGGGGAATCAGCACACGTACAGATCCTGCTGCGAAATTAACAAAAGAAGCAGCTAGTGAACCAACCCACATAGCTTTAGACTCTTTAGGGTAATTAATCTTGTATAAAACATGGAGCTACAAAGAAAGAAAAGCTAATATCATAATAGAGTCACAAGCATCTATCATTTGAACATGGTTTTCCTTTCAGACATGGTAACACCACAGCACTAATTCTGGGTTTAAATTACCAGTACATGTCAACAGTAGGCACTGCTCCAGTGAAATGCAAGACAACAAAAATATGCTCCACCTGAATATAGACTTTAGCTTCATGAAATGTTAGATAATATACAATAACATCCCTAAGCCATATTTGAAGTAAATAAACCCAAGAAGTTAATTCAGCCCACACCAAATTTAAACACACAGACTTTATTTTTTATCATTTTTTTCATTTTTTATTTCTATATTGCCTTGTGGCTCAAGTTAATAATTTTGTTCCAGCCAATATTTTGCTAAAAAATATTAGACGGGCCAGAAAAAAAGTACAAACCTTGTACTTGCTCATAAACTTGATGAAAGTGAGACTTAATAGTCCTAGCCATATCCTGAAAACTTACTCATTGACATTGTTTCCCTTAAAGTCTGGACTACTGAAAAACTGTGCTCCCAGAGAACTACAGAGGCCACCTCTAGCTGTTGTGTTTACTAACTTGAATTTGTTCTTCTGTACTTTGATAGAAAAACAGATTAGTCTCACACAGAGAACAGAAAAAAAGACAGTTACTCTTAGAAGAGTAGTTTTCTTTCTTCTCTTTGTGAAAATGAAAGAGTAGCAATGTATTGTTGGCCAAGAAATACTGTTTCTCCTCACAGATAAACAATTTTGCTTTGTTCATCTTCCAGCAAGCACATTGTGGGTAACTTTCTAATCAAAGGCTCTCTCTTCTCCCCTGAAAATCTGTTTTTGAAAATGTCACACTTCTACAGGCTCTCCAAATTATGCATGAGAAAGCACCCAACAATCTTTTCTGCTGTTAAAAGCTCCTGCCTGATCTTAATTAAAAAAAACCCAACCATGAACAGCTAAAATTCTAACCTAGAGTTATGATTGCAAAATTCCTTTTCTATGCTCAACAACACCATCCTTTCCGAATACATCAAAGCCCCACTGAGAAGATTGTTCTGTGTGTTAGACAACAGACAGGATACTTAAAACTACTGTTTGAAGAATGTCAATATGCATCCCACATAAGAAATCATAAGCTGTGTGGTAAAGAGAGAGGGCAGGTTTCACAAAAAATAAAGGTTTATATTGTGCTTCGTTGACTGTATTTGATGAATGACAGTAACACCAAAGTTTTAGCTTCATGTAAGGCGAAAAAAAATAATCTCCCTCTACTTATAGCACAAATTTGCCTCAGATCTTTGTTGAAATATGTGATTTTGAACTCCACAGGGTAAAGGGAATTTCATGCCAGCATATATTGAGGGAACTCAATGGATCAGGTGTCCCAGGAATGTTTCAGCTCTAGCTTGCTTTTGCAAGTCCCCACCAGGTTTCCCCATGATTTATGGTTTCTCCTCAGTGGATTATGTAAAGCTGAACTACTGCTCCCAGTTTTAGCCAGAAAGATGAGAGTACACCATAGCTTGTAGGTACTTATTGCTTCAGAAAGAACAAAGAAGGGGATTGGCAAACTTCTCAGCCCAAGAAACTCCCTTTGTGAAACCAGGATCAAGAGACATGGATACAGGCATGTGTAGATTCACATTTTGTGCCACCTCTGTTGTCGTGGTTTGAACGTGAGTTGAGTGACAAAGTTCTGAGCCAATCGCTTCCCGCAATTTTGCATATCTAAAAGCAGCACAGAGGCGGGAAATTGGGCTTCTTTTCCGGTTTTCACCGGAGGGTGGCCAGGCCGGGCCCCTGTCGGGCCCTGCCGGGTTCTGCCGGGCCATGAGCCCCCTGTGCCCGCTCCCCGGGGCCGATGGCTGCGGGAGGACCCTCTTGGAACCGCGATCAGCTGGGAGACACATCAAACTGCTGCCTGACCGAAAACCACCGGAGCGGTTTCTGCTTTAAAGAGCTGATAAGCTTCTCTTCTCCCTCCCACATGGCTCTGAGAAAAAACCTGGCAGGAGCTAATTCCCGAAAAAACATCGAACTAGCTAACTGCATAAAGGAAATGAGGCTTTCTCCAACGTAAAAACCCGAGAAGAAAGATCAGCTCTTCAAACATGGAGGGTTCAAAGTCAGAGAGAAAGAAAAACTAAGTCACGTGAGTCAGAGCTGAAAATGAACTGAAAAAAAGAGGGCGGCGGCGTATTCCCTCGCACGTAGCTTAAATTGATTTCTTGCATGCCGTGGTAGAGATTGTAATTTCACAGACTGTTCTATATCTCTCTAAGACGTGGGGGGAAAAGAGAATTCTATGTGCAGCCTGCAAGAGAAGAGATGTGGCCATGCCCGGCCACCTGGAGCTGTAAAAGACTTTTTAAAAATTCTGTGGAGCCGTTGCTTTCCAGGCTGGAGTTTTGCTTATCCTTAAAAAGATAATACCCCATGTAAAAGCAGTGTGGAAAAACTACAGTGTTCAAGAGGGAGAGAAATGTTACAGCAGCAGGGCATTCCTCCGGGCGGGACTCTGTTTTGCAGGTTGGTAGCAGTTTGGAAACCACGAAAGCAGAAGAAACCTCTTTTTTTTTCAAATATAGAAAAAACTTTTGAAACCTGCATCTGACCGATATTATATGTTGTTGTCCTTTATGCACGTTAAGTAAAGTGGGAGGTACTAGAAAGAGAAAAAGAGGGTTTTTTGATTTAATTTCTTATTATTTCTTTTGACTTTTAATCTTGTTAGTAATAAACTTCCTTATATTCTCTAAAGTTTGTGCCTGCTTTCCCTACTTCTAATTCTTATCTCACAAAAAGTTAAAAGCTACAAATCAAACCACTACACTTGTCATTAGAACTTTTGCATTTCCCATGCCTGAAATCTGACAACTTTAATGAACAAATGCATAATAAAGAGTGCAATGATAATGTGTTTTAGCATTTAGAAAAAGCATTTTCAGATGGAATTCTGTTCAACAAGCCATAAGAAGATTAAATTTGTGTAATCTATTTCCTCCCTACTCTTCTTAGTTTATGCTACTACCAGGAGATCAAATTAAATCTCAGTTTCAAACAGTATTTTGCAAATGTCTTTTTTATTAGCAGATGTTTGCCAATGTGTTTGAGTAATTGTGTAAAGTTTGCTTCAACTATTCATTTTTCAAATATCTGCTAGGTCCCACACTGCAGCTTTTCCTCTCCAAATAGGATAGTTGCAATTTAAAACCAAGCACTGGAGAATAATGAATTTTCATTGAAGATTTTCAAATTAACAAATATGAGAACTGCAATATGTGAAGTTTCAAAATTCACAAAGAGTTTTCTCAGTTCAGTGGGTTAAATATTAACAGTTCAACTTCTACTTTTTTTGCTGATTTTGTTCATGAAGATCTTCCTGAATCAAGAAGAATCGGGAAGAACCGGGAAGAATCAGAAAGAATGAAAGACAAATATTTGGTCAGGAAACATGTCTGTCAGTAAGCCAAAGATGTGAAGCTGTACCACCACTTTGGCAGTCCACGGACAAAGCTCATCTAGAGTATATAAAAGTTGTAATAGTTTTTGAAAAATCATACTAGAATGGATCAAAAAAAAAAAATGATGATGCTATTTACCAAAGAACAAAATCCCAGATATAAGAGAATTAGTAGTCAATAATCTAATAGCCTCAAAAAGGGTTATTGGATACATACTCCAAGACTAATACATAGTCTTCCTCATCATTTAATAAAGCTTGAATAACATGGTCTTAGGGAGCAATCCTTCTGTAGACAGGATGATGGACACAGGATAATACATTTTATGGCAGAACATATTTTTTATTGCCTTCCACCTTCCCAAATTCATACATTTTCAGAGAGAAAAACAAAAACAAAAGTTATAACACAATTCCCAAAACCGGATAGCAGATATCTTAGTTGGGAAATACTATATTATTCTCTCACTTGTTAAACGTTTCTGTCTACCTATCAGTTACAGTATTCATCATCATAATTATTAGTGCTTGATTCCACTATATAGAATCTTGAACCCAGCTAACTTTTATAAGTCATTTCAGGGCATAACTATATGAAAAATGGCCCATAATTTTCATTGTTTCAGTGGTTCTACTGCTAGTCTGAATAAAGTTCTTAAAATGAATAACTCACAAAGCTAAGCTAATGCTTAAAAACCCACAAAAATTACACACAATCCAATATGTACATAAATTAATAGCTGCCTTTTGCAGACATTTGGATACTAAAATTAAAATATAAACTAGGCTTTTACATTGGAGGTCTCAAGTCAAAATCATCGTGTTTGCACTTAGGGCAGATGTTTGGAAAAAAAAAAATAAACACACCATGATATTTCTCTTCTTAACAAGGTATAACACTTTGTTATCTCTTGTTTGCTACTTATCTTCCCACAAGAAATTAAAAATGTCCCCATGATTGTTCATACAACCAAACAAGCAAGGAAACTTGACCCTGAAATTTTCTGTCTGTGAGGAGGTTGTTGAAAAGTTTCCCAGCTGTGTCATATGTATACTTTAATGTTAAATTCTGTTGAATGCTCAAAAGCAATTTATCCTCTTTTTAAGTTTGAAAGCAGTGAATTTACAGTGGTATCAATAACTGCTTGAGGAGATATACAGACTGATCTACAGAAATTTATAGAAATTTTTGTAGAATTTTATACAGAAATTAAAAGGGAAAAACCAACACATTCTTGCCAGCAGGTAAACCTGTCTCTTCACAATGAGCACAGGCTGGACAGTGCCTGGGAGCTGCATGATGGCTAATGAGATGCACAAGAACAAATAGCAGAGCTTCCAAAACTGGAAAGCAAGTTTAGTAACGCCACTTTTGCTACTGCTGAGACAGTTTTCCGCAAAATATGAACAAAAGACTGTGCTGGTTTTGGCTGGGGTAGAGTTAATTTTCTTCACAGTGGCTGGAATGAGGCTGTGTTTTGGGTTTATGGGGCTCTGTTTTGGGTTTGTGCTGAACACAGAGACGGTACTGTGGAGACATTTTCGTTATTGCTGAGCAGAGCCAAGGAACAGTATTGCTGATTTTCATGCTGCCACGCTGGTGAGGAGGCTGGGAGTGCATGGGAGGGTGGGAGGAGGCACAGCCAGGACAGGTGACCCAACTGACCAAAGGGATGTTCCAGACCATGTGGTGTCATGCTCAGTGTATAAAGTTGGGGGAAGAGGAGGAAGGGAGGGACGTTTGGAGTGATGGCATTTGTCTCCCCAAGTCACTGTTATGTGATGGGGACCTACTGTCCCGGGTATGGCTGAACACCTGCCTCCCATGGGAAGGAGTGAATTAATTCCTTGTTCTGCTTTGTTTGTGTGTGTGGCTTTTGCTTTTCCTATTATGCTGTCTTTATCTCAACCCATGAGTTTTCCAGCTTTTACCCTTCCAGTCCTCTCCCTGATCCTGCTGGTGAGGGAGTGAGTGAGAGGCTGCATGGGGCTTGGTTGACGTCTGGGGTTAAACCACTACAAAGACACACTTTTGTATCAGATATCAGAATGTGAGAAATTGTTAAGATGAATAGGCATATTAATTAAAACTCACCTTATGATTATAGGAGGAAAACCAGGCACTAATGCTCTGCAGGTGACAGTTAATGTCTGCAAGAATGAAAAAGAACCTCTACCAGGGAGAGGAGCTGGTGCTGACCTCCCTTTCCCAGAGGCTGCCCAGTAAAAGCCCATTCATGGATAGGAAAACAGAAGTAAGGGACTGAGACAGACTTCAGTGGAATTTCATACCTTTCCCATAAAATGCTTTTTGCCTCCTGACTCCATGGAAACATAACAGCCAGTAATGCCAAAGGGGAAAAGAGTAGCAGCCAAAAGGAACAGAACTGTGGAGGAATCAGGCCTGTGTTATCAGACAGAAAGACCATCAAGTGGGGGTTGTTGAGGTGAAAAAGTAGACGTCGCCTCGGCAACCTGAAATAAACTCATGAAAAATGTAATAATCCTATGAGGGAGAAAATGACAATCAGATTACTATAGAATCAAGATGCTTTTATTCAGTGTAGGTAAACAATTCTCCAAGTGATGTGAATGCATAAAATATTGCTTTATTCTCTTACTAGGGTGGCCCACACATTCTAGTTATCATTGACATATCAATATGTTAAACAGGTCAGAGAAATAGGCAGGGAAACTGATGCTGATTAAATTTTATTCTGATTTCTGGAAAGCAGTGCTGCAGTGGGGTTGTTGCCTATTTTATTACTTTTTAATTTGGTTTCCTAATCTGATTTTTACCTGATAGAAGAGGGATGAAAACAAAGGATTTATGATTAATATTTGATGGAAAAGTTAGGAAGTGTTTTTCCAGTTCAAGACTTGCATTTTCTCTTACTCTTTTCAGTTCTGGGTGTAGGTTCTTTCTTTACTTTTAATTTGCCTCACAGAGATTTGGGAGCTTGAAGAGAAATTCTCTTTGCCCTTTTGTTCACTCAACGTGAGACTCACACACCAGGGTTTTGTTCAGTCTGAAAAACAGCCCAGAATAAAATATAATTTCTGTGCCTGAATAATTGAGGCTGAGGCAAAATTTCTTACCCTGTTGAGATTTTGAACACCAGCTTCCTGACAAAGCCTGGTTCCGCTCAATATTCTGGTGATAACCAGCTGAGGAACTCAGTTGTGTGAAAGCCCACACACAAGTTGTCAGATATAAATTCATAACAAAGCTTTGTCATCAGCATGGGAGACATTTAAATGCAAATTACATAAATTTCCTAAACTTTAGGCATAGGTTTTCCTTTGTTTATATTTTTTCTGACCTTTGCCTGTGTTTTAGCATCACCCTCTAGCACTCATTATACATTCATATCTGGACACATTGTGCATGCACTACTTTTTTGTTATGCATTTTTGTGTTGATATTTTATTCTTTGAAATTCTTAACAATTTTAAATCCCATTGTTCCACTATAACTATTCCTCTGCTACTTTTATAGACAGCTTCCTCCTTAGCTTAGCTGCAGTAGGTTTTCATTTAAGTTGAATAAGAAAAAATACTGATGGAAAAAAAAAAATGGGCTAAACAAGGTACTGCCCTGCAGCAAAGAAAACTTTAATATGTATTAAGGTGTACTTCAAGAATTTACATACTCAGATTTTAGACCCACCAAAGGATCAATTTTGACTGTTAATTCTGATTCCCTGAGACAGGTCAGGGACAGGTCTGTCTATCAGTTTCCAAATCTATCGCAAGAACTGCAATATCAGATTCAAACTAGGCTGTTAGTGAGCAATCTCCCACTGATACTCAACTAAAGCTGGAAAACGACAAAAACTGCAGCACAAGGCCTTAGGTTAAAAAAACCTCTCACATCTACTATTTTTCACTTAAATATGTATTTGAAGTTAAAACATATGTTGTAGACTCCAGGAAAGTATCTCTGTTCAGAATGGCATTTGAGCCTCTGAAAAGACTCATACAGTGATGATTTAATACTTAATCCTTATATTAAAAGTACCTACTTCATCTTGTTTATCAGACTTGACAAACTATAACTTTTCAATCCACTGGTAGCACTCTACACCCAAAGGAAAGAATCTGCATATGTTTTTCCCTGGGAATAATATTCGAAGTTGGAATGCAGCATTTAGTTTAGGCAATGGCTTACTCTTAGACACAAATTGATTGCCACTGGCAGGGAGAAGCCACACTTTAAATGAGTAAACATATAATAAAAGCAGCTGATTGAAATACTGGTGAATTTTCTATAACAACTCTTTTGCAGTCTTTTAAACAAACCAAGTCGTTTTGGTTTTTTCTCTTAGACTAAGAGGCAGCCCTGAGGCTGAAGCCTGCAGCTGTACACACCAGCTCCTGCACCAACCCTCCAGGTCCCTACCAGCACACTTATAGCCAAACTTGCTGTTGGCATTGCTTCCAGGCACCAAAGCACACCCGCTCTCTCCCAGACATGTTTGTTTTCTGTCCCCAAAACACACCAGAGAATAATTTATTGCTCACCTCCCCAGCTCTGTGTTTGGTGCACGACAGGCTCCAGGACCCTGGCTGTGTTCAGTGGCTGCTACATGACCTGGGAAGGGACCATCAGTTTCCACATACCCACGCAAGGCTGGGGCAGAATCTCTTCTGGCTCCCATTGTACATCTTGTCTGAGGACCAATGAGCAAAGCAGGAGAGACAAAAACACTGTCTTGGACTCAGAGGAGGATTTGATTTCTCTTGCATTGCACAAGGCAAATTCAGCAAGGAAGCTATGTCGACACAAATAGAGTGGTGCCAGATATGGTATAATAGGAGGTTGAAAATTAGAAAAATTGCAGCTTTTGCAGCATCTGACAGTCCAACTGTCTTAGCATGCAGATTGTCTGAAGTTAGTAACTACAGTTGTATCGGCAGCAGGGGGGCAAATTTTCCTGCTTGGTTCTTCACAAATCTGACCAGTTACTTCACTTTGAAAGCAAATACTGGAGGTCAGACTCAGTATGAGTACACACTAATGCAAATTTTTCATTATCCTACATACTAATGGCAAGAATCTCACCCAGGCAATAAATTAATGAAGAATTTAACCTGGAGAAGCTGGAGAACAAGTACATCATGTGTACTTAGCATTTTATTTAACTTTTCATCTGTTCATGTCATCAGAACAAGCCAGTTGGTAAAATATTTTGGGGATTTTTTATATGCCTAAGCAAGCAATGGTATTATAAAGAAAAAAGTGTCTACCAGGATCTTAAAAGCTGCTATGTTTTAGCAGTATCTTAAATGTTTTTATGTATGTTTTTACCAGTATCTTAAAATGCTGCTATGCATTCCTGGAGATACTTTTTTTCCCCCTCTTTAATATGAGTTCTTACAAATGTTGATTTCAAATGTCTACAAATCTAATCTTAAATAATAGGAGAAATTCTATTCTCATGAGGAATTTCAAATAATGCTACGGCCAGAAATGGTATTCAAAAAAAAAAAAACCCACACTCAAAAAAAAAAGAAAACAAGAGCACTACTTACAGCCTCCTCTTACTGTTTGCAGAAATATTTTTGTTACATTGGAGGCTCATAATCCAAACTTGCTTTCGTAAGTCATTGCAAATGATGCAGAGAGGCTTCCAGCAGAATGTTCTGTTAATGTCAGCAGGTCAGGATGGCCGAGCGGTCTAAGGCGCTGCGTTCAGGTCGCAGTCTCCCCTTGGAGGCGTGGGTTCGAATCCCACTTCTGACAGCTTCTTTATGGCACCGAGCTGAGTGGTGCAGTTCACACTCCCGAAGGGCAGGAGGCCATCCGGGGGGACCTGGAGAAGCTCGAGAAAAGGGGCCATGGGAATCTCATGAAGTTTAACAAGACCAAATGCTGGTGCTGCACCCGGGTCAGGGCAACCCCTGGAATCAGCATAGGCTGGGGGATGAACAGATCGAGAGCTGCCCTGGGGAGAAGGACTTGGGGGAGCTGGTGGGTGGGAGGCTGGAAATGACCCAGCCATGGGCACTCACAGCCCAGAAAGCCAAACGTGTCCTGGGCTGCATCCAAAGCAGCCTGGGCAGCAGGGTGAGAGGGGGGATTCTTGCTCTGCTCTGGTGAGACCCCGCCTGAAGCACTGCATCCAGAAGGATATGGACCTGCTGGAGCAAGCCCAGAGGAGGCCACCAAGTTGATCAGAGGGATGGAGCACTTCTCCGAAGAGGAAAGGCTGAGAGAATTGAGATTTTTCAGCCTGGAAAAGAGAAGGCTTCGGGGTGTCCTAATTGTGTCCTTCCAGTACCTGAAGGGATCTTCCAGGAAAGATTGAGCAAGACTATTTACAAGGACATGTAGTGACAGCACAAGGGGGAATGGGGTCAAACTGAAAGAGAGTAGGTTTAGGTTAGATATTAGCAAAAATTCTTTGCTGTGAGTGTGGTGAGGCAGTGGAACAGCTTGAACAGGGAAGCTGGTCATCCACTATCCCTGGAGTTGCTAAAGGCAGGGTTGAATTGGCTCTGTGCAGCCTGGCTTAGTTGACAGTGTCCCTGCCCATAGCAGAGGAGTCGGAACAAGATGATTTTAAAGGTCCTCTTCCAACTCAAACCATTCTATGATTCTATGATCCTTTATGCCTGTGAATAACAAAATATAAGTAGAGAAATATAACAATATGGGAAATCTTGGTATTTTCTGCATCCTTATAATGAGGCATTTTAAGGGCCATAAGACTGTGCCAAAAGATTGTAGAAGCTGTATCACTTCCTATTACAATTGCAATTACATAACCTGTAGTTATGATTATGCTATACAGAATAAATTATGAACATTTAATTTTTTCCTCAACTGGACAGAAGAAGAAGACTGAATAATGAAAAATTTGTATATTTTTCATGCAGTCATGACTTTCTGATAAATCTGTAGCAATACAAATCCAGAAAGGTTGGGGATCACTTGGATCCTGCAGATAAAGAAGCATGTAACTTGGGCAGGTTTTTGCAGATGAAATTGCCATGAACTATGGTAATGACAACACTACAAGGTGCCCTATGGGTCTTTCTTCAGTCTGGCACAATCACATCCTCTCAATCAGCTCCTGAATTCTATTCCTGAAATAGCACCCAACCTAGAAGAGTCCATCCCACTAGACTTTTTAATTCCATCTCATGTCCCCAGAGTTTCCAGTCACAACCCAGACTGGGACACCATTCTTCAGGGCACCTAAACCCCAGCTCCTGCATGTGTAGCACATAGTTCACCATCATTTGGCTGCTCTAGCTATGCCGTGGTATCCCACCACTAAAATAATAGGCACCACCTGATTTATACATAATGCTATCCATTAGCATCTCAAAACAGAGGAGGATAAAAATCTGGTCCAGACAGCTGAGGCCTGCAGTCCTGCTTACTGTTCTTCCAGTGCATCTTCGCCTCATGCAGGGATAATCTTTGTAGCTGAGGCTGAAATGTAAATCAAGCTACATTAGAACAAGCTCTGCAATTTTCCCACCTCCATCATAGATGTTTCTTTCCAGTTTGATTTCTATGGCCTACAAATGCATGGTAATTGAGAGACCTGGTCTTCTTACTTGTGCAGAGCTTGGGAGGCAGGAGGAGGAAAGCAGGAGCCTTGGTGTGATGAGAGAGCCCAGGCACACAGGGTGGGCTATATTGTGTTGTCAAACACAAGATTTCCATCTTGGGTAATCTCAAGATTTCCATCCAGAGAGTGAATCTGATGTCCATCCGTGCTGGCAGATGATATCTATCCTCACAACCCAAGTAACAAGTCTGTAGCGCATCCCTTCCATTGATGCAGGCATCTTGCATGATGCCTAACTGATTTAGGAGTACCTAAAGAAGTTTTAAACAAACTTGTTTAAATAGCATCAATAAAAAATCCAGGGCTACTTTTCTCCTTTATATTTTCATGCATTCCCTTGTGGAATGAAGGTGTTCAAGAAAGGTTATTACTGCATACCTAATTTGACAATTTTCATGAATCAAAGTGAGCTTACTCCAAGCAGTTTGGCTGTAGCTGACTGATGCTCACCTATTGCCTCTGCTGGTCCTAGTGATGTTAATGTGATTTACAGTAAATATGTAATAGAAATGCAGATGTACTCTGCCAAAATAGTCATAGAGAAGAGTTTTTTCTAAAGTTTGGGGGTTTCTCTGGCAGGTTTGGTTTTTTATTTTTTTGGTTTTTTGGGTTTGTTTTTTTGGTTCAGTGTTTTTTAAGTAATGTTTGTATAGAGTAAAAATTCAGGAAGCCTGGCATACTCTGTAATTTGGACTTCAAAATTTCACTACTTCAGGGAGGTTTGAAGGCAAGAAGTAGAAAACCAAGTTTAATCACATGTTCTTTGGTACTTTCAGCTGATGTGTGAAGTCATTTGGGATGTATACATTGATTGCCCTCAAAGTCCTGTGTTCTTGAGCAGCTCTATACGAAGTTCAAAACAATCAATGTTCATATTAAATTATTTCAGCAGAACTGGAGAGGCTGGAAGTTGTTTTATGAAGTACCAGGTGTTCTTCCTTTTGTCATCACCTGTTATTTCTTCTAGCATTATTTTTCTGCATTATTATTTCTCTTACTGCAGGGAAACATGCTCTCCTGTGATTTTTCTTTCAGCCTCCTTCTCAAAGAGGAATCACACAGTTTGCCTGGCTCTTCCCGCCAGCTACTCCGTGAAGTATTCATATTTTCCCTTGTGTACACATTCATTCCTCTATTTTGCCACATGCCTTTCTATAGCTGTATGACCTTCAGCCCAGGCTTTCAATAGGGCTGTCTTGCTCTAGCTGAAATATCTGTCAAGGATCAGCTTGGAGGAGGAGACCTAAATGAGATTGAGGGGGTTCAAAAAGTTACTTCAGATGAGATCAGCGACAGTAACTAATCTCTGCTTACTGCAGAAAGCGATCGAAGAAGGATTAGGCTAAACCAAACCTCAGTGTTTTTCTGAGTGTGAGAAGCATAGGCAAGCATGGCTTCTGCAGACTGATCGCAGAATAAAAGCATTATGGGCTGCTACACTGGGATTGTGTGCTCAAACTTTCAAAAAGCTCCCTTGTTTACCTTGAAACTCTTGAGTAATGGCTTAATTACAGAAAAACCTTCTAAAGAGAAACCTGATAATAGAGACTTCTATTATCTAATAGAACAAGAACCAATGGTGAAAAGCTTTCTTACTATGCTTTTATGCTATTATTAGGAATATGGTAGAATTGTTGATAGTGATCCAGATTGAGCAGAAGTATTTGCTTAACATTTATAGTTGTTATTTGATGCAATATAGACAATTAATTCCTCATCTCTGATGATAATAATACTAATCAAATGTTATACTAAGCTGAAATAATAAATGCTAGACAATTTTAAATAGTAGACACCAAGAATTTGCTTTTAGGAGCTTTAAAAATGCTTAAGAACTATCTAAGCAATTTATGTTGACTTCAAATGTTCTTCAGAAATTTTTAACGTTACCTTGTTTTGAAATTTAAAACAACTAAACTGAACAACAGTCTGGTCCAGGCTTGTCAGTCTGACACTGATCTGAATCACATGAAGTGCATGTTCGTCTGATAATAAAAAACTGAAAGGGTAGAACAAATAACAAAAACATTGAGAAAACAGGTATTTTATGAGTCCAGTAGAGACAAATAAAACTGATGGAATATGCCTACAACTTTGTAAGGCATTTTAATAGGTACAAACTGATGTCTTGATAAGTAGAACAAGATTGGAGGCATAAAGTCTGGAGGAAATAACGGAACCACACTAGCACAACAGAAAACATGAGCTGCAGATGTGTCCTGAAATGAGCCTACAGGGGATGACTGATGCTGAGCTGGAAAGAAGGATTAATGCACTCTTCCAGTGTTTAAACAACAAAGTACATTGTTGGAGTTTCTGTATTTATTACTGTGGTTACTTGCTACTGAAACACCACCAGCTCAAGAAAGACATTGACAGTGTAGGAAAGCACTGGAGAAAAATACAGGAACAAATAAGGATAGAGAAAGCATGTTTTAGGGAAATGTGTAGGTCTTTGATTCAATTAACGTGTCTAACTTGTTGTTCATATCAAAACTTCATGGCTCATATACCTCACCTTAAGAGAAAAGACAATAATGATCGATAGGGATGAGCTACTTGGAAGTTTTGGTGGATTTTCTGTCACCAGAGCATTTGATTTTCAAGGCTGGAAGTTCTCAGCAATATTATGCAGTTTGATGGCTTGCTGCCTATAAAAGCTGTAGTCCCCAGATACATTAAGCTAAGGAGAACAAGTACTTTGAGTGACTTCTGAGCAGTGTGAATATTCCTTTTCTTACAGCAAATACAACTTGGTTCATGGTAACAGAGGTCACTGGTTTTCTGCAGAGGCTCTGTCTCCATCACCACTCCTATGTCTCTATTTCTTTCATATAGTCTCTACTTAAAGAGAATAAGGCCTTGTGGAGCCATGCTGGCAGATACCTATTAGTACTCCTATACACACCCCTGGATTTTCCTAGATAGTCATTGATGCAAATCTGCATAGAATTGCTTAGTCTAAAATATACTGCAGGCAAAGAATGAGTTCATTTCAAACCTCTGTGAAATAATGACCATAATCACAATAAAAATACATCAAAGTGTATTAATGGAATAAATTCCAAGCTCTTTTACACTTCTGGCATATTTAAACTGATACTTTTCAAGAGTACTGAAGGGGTGGGTTTATTTAGCAAAATCATATGAACACACTTCAGCATTTTCAGTTTCCTTTGTGAGCCTTAAATTGCACATTCTTGATGCAGCCATAGTGGTCACACCAGCTTTTAGATTCAAAGTGCCAATATACTGAAGAGTTACAGTCACATCTTAATTGATAGTACTAAGAGGGATATACGTGAGTATCTCAAACATGGCCCATGCTTGGACTCCACACATGAATATTGCAGGTACACATTATTCTGCTCAGGGAAACAGAAAATGTGGTTGCTAATTGTTCATAAAAGGTTTATTTAACTGGAATTTACATTTCTTTAAGTGACAACTCCCAGACAGAGAATGTCTAAGCTCTCATTAAAGCACATTTTATTAATAATTAGTTAGTCCATATTAATTAATTTGTCAAAGACAATTTCTTTCCCTTCACTCCATCCTTTTTGTGTAACAGCTTGTCTACATAAACTTGGTTTTCGTCTACTGTTCTGAAAAGTGGCTCTTTAGACATAGGTAAAGAATAAATTATAAAAAAATCCAGAGTATATTCACTAACGCTAAGCCAGCCTTGTTGATACCAGACTGAATGGAGAAAATCCTGCATAAAGAAATTGGTTACCCTGATTTTAAGACTCTGTGTGGCCTCAAATTAAAATGCCTGAAAGAGGGCCATACTTCTTGCTATGCACACAGTCCTGCTGCAGTAAGCACTTGTGCAGCAAATATAAATCAGGGGAAATGAGATCCCATACTGAACCATTTTACATCACAACATAATATGCAAAGCCAGGAAGAGGCAAGGAGAATTATTCCAGCAAGAAATACTGCAAATCAGTTCAACAGCAAAGTCCAAGCTTCCCTGACTACAGAAGGTCTTCATGCTCTTAACTCATTCATGTGAATCAACTTCTTTACTTTTTAGAATGGCAAAGAGCAATGCAAGATTCCTGATATCCATTTTGAATAACCTGTTTTTCAACTAGAGACAGATGGATTATTAACCTAAGTATTGTTTTTATAACTAAAAAGAAATCAAGTAGAATAGACAATCTAGAAACACAATACTGAAGGCCTGAGCCTTTCTAGCTCTGCCAGAAACTCAGGAAGACGTCTATGCTACTGAAAATACACAGGATTATAAGCAAAGTCCCTTTTTGCCTGTACTTGCCAGGCAAAACTTCACAGAGTGCTAACAGGCAAGAGTTGAAGCCTTTGGCATGTGGGAACAAAAGCACTGCTGGCCCTGCCCTGGCTGCCCCTCCTGCACCATGTGCTATGTAAGCACAAGTGTGAAATGTGCTGGGAACATACACGTGGTCATGTAGCCCTTCCTGCTCCGTCCCCCCAGCTGCACAGGCAGCAAGCTCTTCTGCAAGGGTGGAGAAGTTGGCATGGCAGTGACACCGTAACTTCACTTCTGAATGACATCATTTATAGGGGAACACAGTATCCTTTAGTTCTCATGACTAACTTTTTGTTGTGGTAACCTGGTTTTGGTTCCTAGTAGAGCCTTGTGTTAAGCTGTAAATTCCTTGTCCCCTCCCCACCTAATGTGATCCTTTTGAATTTCCTTGTATGGTTCTGTTTTAGAAGCTTCTAAGTTGTTCAGTACCTTATTGGTCTCCTGTACCCTCGCCCCTCCCTGTACCTTTCCCATTGGTCTGTTCATGTTATGCCTCGGACCCCTGCTACCCTGCCTATAAAAGTCTCATGCCTCCATTTTGTGTGGTCTTTTGGCCTCTGGAGCTCGTCCCCTCAATAAACCTTTGAACTCCATGCCGAAGGCCCCTCTCGCTCCTTTATCTCGTCGGTGCCATCCAGCTGTGAGCTGCCTCTGACCGCCTCCCTGGAGCAGGCAGAGGGTGCCCGGTGCCCGAAGTCAGAGCCTGCTAGCCGGGGCAGAGAAAAGGCACTACAACATTTTATTCCCCGTATCTTTCCAGGTGAATCCTGAGAAGAACAATTCCTAGTTTTCTAAGGACAAAGTTGGGCTGAGACCTGCAGGATTTGGTTAGGATAACCGGGAATGAGATAAGCTCTGTGGAAACTGCTTTTAAATTATCATTTAGCGTAATGCAAGATAGGCTTTTTCTCCTTTTTTTCCTTTCCTTCTTATTTTCTGGACACTTGATAATTACTTAAGTGAGGGAATAAAAAATGCCAGTTTGTGATTTTCAGTCTGCCAACATAATAAATGTTCAGAGTTTTATTTTTAATCTTAAACAATAGAAAAACAGATGGCATGAGTAATTCTGTAGTGTCCTGTGCACTATCAGTATTCTCAAAATGCTATGGACACTCATGGTATTAACGCAATCTCACAGGGACTGGAAGGGGAATGTCATGGCAGCTGGGCTGGTGTTTTCGTTACGGTGCAGTGGCCACTTGTGCGTGCACAGAAACAGATAGAGGAAGACTCATCCAATTGTGTAGGTTGCAAGAGACCCCTGAGGGCACCTTCTCCACCCTCCTGCTCAAAGCAGGACCTGTTACAGCTGGTTGGCCGGAGCCACATACAACCAAATCCTGAACATCTCCAAGGATGGAGATCTCAGACTCTGTGTCACTCTCCCTTAGTGCTTGGCCACCTTCATCGCGAAAATATTTCCTAGTAACTAATGGGAATTTCCATTAATACAGGACCCACATCTCCTTCTCAGTATTGACTTTCGCAAATATTTTGGGTCACTTTTGGGGAGCCTGTGACACCTAGACGCCTGATACTACATCTAGTCCAGAAGGAAAATGTGAGAGACATAGCACAGCTAGGTAAAAATCTGCTTGATTCAAGTTTATCCTCCTTCCTGTAGAAGTGTTGAGCCAGCCTTCTGTAACTCACCTCTCCTGGTTTTGGTGTTTTGTTGTGGGGTTTTTCTGTTGGGTCTTTTTTTCTGGTTTCCAACTCCTCATACTTTCTAGACCTGGTTATTCCCATTATTTATCGATGGTTTGGTTTTGTTTGAAGTTGAAAACCACTCAAAAGCCTGAAGTTAGTACTTTGCTCCTTTTGGACATGAGCAAAACAGTGACAATTCCTGACTCCACCTGCATGGCAGTACAGCTACTGTGCTTAGATATAGCTCCTTATTGCATGAAACTAAGATAACCCTTTGTGCCTTCTGCAGAAGACAACATTAGTTAAACCAAATGGAATTTCACCCAACACGTTTAAAGGTGTTTGCTGTCTTCCTTAGTGCACCTTGAATGCAGAGGCCTGTGGGCTTAAAAATAATGAGAGTAATTATTACAACAGCCAACATGAACTGGAATTACAGCCTGACCGAGGGATTTCTTTTTTTCTATACACAATTCATTTCATAATTGTTTTCCATACAAATGTGATGTGAACTTGGCCTCAGTCAGTCACAGGCTATATTTCTTGCTCCTTCTCTTGGAAAGTGCAAAACATGTTGTTCCAAGTTTGCAGATTTAAGTATAAATTTATTTTGACAGGAAATAGGTCTTATACCTTGATTTTATTTTCTTGCCTGTCCTTGAACAACTTCCTTTTGCTTTTGATATAAGTGCTGTCTTATTTATCAGTAATCTTAAATGATCAGGCTCGCTGGGGTTTTGTTCAAAACACTTAAGGATAGAAGTAGATATGCAGCATATTTCCTACTCTAGTGATTTCCATTCAAAAAGACACATTGCCTGTAAAGACACATAAGTTTTCATTCAAAATCCACTTTAGTAAAGGTATATAGTTTGAATTCTTTTAACTCACAAGTACAAACAAGTCATCCTTGTACTCTTACATGGCATTTCTGCAACTCATTTCCTGTGGTTTTGTTCCATAATAGCCTTTGTTTTCCCTGTTGCTTCCCCCTAGTAATTTATTTCATTTATCCTTAAGTGCATCCAAATATCTGATCACAAAACTCAAATAGCAGCTCTGTCAATTAGAGGGAAACAACTTTGATGTGCAACAACTTTGATTACAGATGAAACAAAAACAAATGTGGGTACTTACAAGAAAGGATATCAAGCAGAAAGTCAAACAGCCAAGGAAACAATCTTTTGGTCATGAAACGACAAATTCAGAGGCATGAAGAAATCACTTCCTATGAAGGCAGCACAAAATAAAACAAACAAATATAATGAAACGGAGCAAGATTTATAGGCAAAAGAAAGCAATTAGTTTTTAATTCTGGAAAGTTCTTCCTAAAGGACGTTTACATAGGGGGCTGATGTATAATACTAAATAGTAAAATTGTCAGTGGCAAGGAGCATCTGATAATCTATGCTCAATATGTGTCAAAATACATTAGTAGGAAAGTACGATTTGGAAAGAAAAAATTAGATTGTTAACAAAATTAAGCAATAAATCAATGAATAATGATAAAAATATTTAATTTCATTTTTTTCCTTTTCTATGTAATCCTTTGATAATGATTCAAAAATAAGTAAATTAAAAATACATTTATTGAATATATTATAAAAGTAAAATAGTCTCACAATAATTTCTTATCACCAATGTGCTATAGGCAGGGCCTCATCCCAAAGCCATTTTAGGCTATGTCTCTATGGATTTTAATGGTGATTGAATTCCTAAATTCCCTTGAACAGAGGGACCTCCCATTCTGAGGCACATGTTACCAGAGGGGTAGGAAACTTGTTCGGTCTCCAAATCCTAAACCTCCTACCTAACACAGGTAATGTCACAGTAATAAAACACAAGAACTGCTGTTCAAGTGGCCTCATTGAGTCTTTGCTCCGTTTTCACCAAAATTGATATACAGTAAATTCCAGGAATGAAACCAAGGTTAAAAATTAAGATGTGAAATAATATATAAATGGATAGGAAAACTGGGGACTACTTAATTCAGAGAAGGAAGGGCAAAAGAGCAAAAAACATTCTCCAGAGCCACGTTAAGGCAAGAAGGACCCTTCATGACCATAGATATTTTGCATATTCCTAGCGCAGTGCATCAAAACTAGCTGGAAAAGGACATTCTATTTAGTGCATTGACACATCTTGACCAGAGCCAGAAATATTTATGCTTCCTCATTTATAACACAAAATAAATTTTCCACATGCTCATTTAAGTCTGTACAAAATTTATCTGATCTTGAAAACGGAACAGTTCTGGATGCAGTTTCTGGCCAAGAGATTTCCCAGATGCCATAAGCGGAGGCCATGAATTGTACCTGAGTGCTTGGCAAATGCCAGGCCACAGAAATCAAAGGGGTGGAAGGGCTTCTTTTGGCCCAGTCACAGCTGCTGATTTGACAGATGGAAATACCTTGTTTCGAGAGGGGCCTTGTGACATATTCAGTTTTGACAGCTGCCAGAGGCACAACTGAGTGATCTGACCCAGGCTGTCAACTTCCAGCCTTTTATTGACACCACTGGGTGAAAAATGGGACATGTGAGCTAAGTACAGACATGCTGGGAGATTCAAGGTAGACTAATTAGTGATACCATCTGAATTTCTGACTTTTCATATTATATTGGGTATTTCAAAATCATAATTTTTATAGAACGATTAATTTTTTTTTTTCTGATTGGACACCTCAAATCTTTGCTTCCCAAGCTGTCAATTTGTCATGTACTTTGTGATCGCAGTGACAATTCACAGCTTTTGGGCAGAGACTAATTTGTTTCACGTTGATATAAACTGGGAATCATTTCTTTGATGTCAACAGAATGACAGCAACACAATACAAGTGACTGGAACTGGGTCCTCTGTCTACAATGACTCTGTGACTCGATGATGGCAACCAAATAAGACATCCTCTGATTCCCAAAAGTATTGTTATGAACAACTGTCAATTTAGCTAAAAGCAGATTCTAGAAGCTGAGATTAACAAATTGTCTCCATCCATGTTTTATTGCATAGGGGATAAATATTTTAACAAAAGAAAAATACCTCTTAAAATGTGAATCCTTTTCTGCAGTTAAAGAAAATTCACACTACCCATCATAATGGAGAACGTTACAAATTCAAATCACTTGAGGATTATGTCCTCTATTTTTATGGCTTTTATAGTACTTCTTGCAAGCGTTGTAAATGCAATGATTGCTTTGCAGAGGTACCTAGACAAATGCCACAGAAGTGTCTGTGACTCTCTCTTCCAGCCCTTCCTCCCTCATCCCCACTCACCCCGCTGCTGGCTCCTGCTACCTCAGTTCACCCAGATGAAAAAACTTTCTGATATTTCTCAAGGGATTTGCTTAAGGCTGCAAAAGCTTCTTGGAAGAGCATCCAGGGCTTCTTGGAAAGCAGCTGACTCCACTCTGAAGCTGAAAAGGAGTGCTCACCTATTTCCTCATGCTGGCTGAGATGAGAGTGGAATTTTTTGTCTATAAAGAGAAGATGGGTAATTCTAAATATCATGTACAATTTTCATCCCAGTGATCTGTGAAAAAGCTTTATTCAATGTTTCCTCCAGACCAAAAAAAAATTATATGAAAATACTTTGTCCAAGTTATCGAGACAAATGTTAGAAATGCAGTTATCTGTATTATTTGTCCTGTTTCCTATTCACCAGACTGCACCATTTCATGTCTGTCATGAAATTTGACAGAACTAAACTAAGAGTGAACCCTTCATGCAAGGCTAAAAGTCCCCTGAATGTGTACAAACAGCAAAACGGCAGCAACAGGTCACCTTAACTCCAGGCAGGTGGCTTTGGAGATCTATATCTTCATACTAGTCCATTAGGAACACATTCACAAGCGTTAGGAGTAGTCCACAAAAAATGATGCCTTTGTTTTTCAGGCTGTTCTTAAACTTCCAAATGATTAGGAGGGAGCAGGAGTAGCTAAGGGACGTGGAGCTGCTCTGAGAAGATGGGAATCCAGCAGATTGTGCAGAGGTCTGCAATACAGGCAACTGTGCTTGAGGCTCTTCTTGCATTTTTAAGGGCCCATTATACTAATGCAATTATAGTGGCCTGAGAGTAAGCAGCTGCAATACATATCTGCAAGGTAGTAAGGGGTAGACACCCATTCTAATATTTTAAATTCTTATTAATTATCACTGATCACTTTTGGTGGTAATTTGGTATCACATTTACTGCTGTCCCTGCTCTAGGTGTCATGTGTGTGTGTACAGAATAGACTGGATATGGAGAGGGTGGAAAGCAGAGTATCACTCTGAATGCCAGGGTTTTCTGACAGTGTGCATGGTTAAACACAACAGTAAGTAACATGCTGAGGATCAGGGTGTCGCTGTGAGTCAGACCTCCAAGTACACCCCATAACCAAGTCAAAAGAAGAGAGATTAAAAGCTAAGAAACTTAGCTCAGGGGTTTTAATCTAGGTTAAGAATTTGGGCAGAACTGCGTGAAACTGACCTCAGGAGCTTACCCTCAAGCAGCAGGCAGCCAAATCCCAAACTGTAAGCCTGCCAGCACTGTTCTAGGATGGATCCATATCCCTCTCACTTTCTACCATGAGAATTTCATTTGTCATAAGTTTCCACTAAAACCAGCCATCAAAGCCTGGTCTCCACCCACAACCAAATCTACTGCACAATCCTTGGAAGTCCATCAGTTCCCAGAAGCTCCAGATTCCTTGCAAGCATGCCATGGGTCTCGTCCAGGGAAGCACCACATGTACATTCCCAGGAAATGGGAGCCCACAGTACATGAGCAAAGGCAATTCACAGCTGCTCCCCTGGGACAGAGGTGGGCATGCTTGGGGTTCTGTATTTAAGTGAAACCTAACTTACAAAAAACACCCGTTTTAAATTAGCCATGTTAATGCTGTGGAATAGAATACACGTGAAGTGTGCAAGAGACACAAAAAAATCTTCCAGCAAAAAATTCTCACCAAAACAAGTCAGGTTCCTTATATGAGGTCTTCACAACTCTCACACAAACAGCAGCTCCTTTGTTCCCCTTTGTCTTACTGACTTATTGCTGGAATGCACCAGAGCATTTTAAAAGCGCTCTCTGTTGTCAATGCATGATAATCTCATAGCATCAAGCACAGCTACCTTTCAGTAGTTACCAGTGGTGGTGAATTTAACATGTTGTCCTTCAAAGAAAAAACAGATCAGAGTATAAGGTCGGTGATGAAATTGACAGTAATCAATATAAGATTTAAAAGTAAATTAATTGGAGAAATAGGTGTAATTATTGACAAATGCATAGATCACTTAAATTGTTTCAGTCAGTAATTTTGTTGCTTTTAAAAGACAGAGTAAAAGAAGTTGAAAGCAAAATGAGGTTGCAGCATTAATAGCAAGCCAAATGCAGCTGGACTTATAAACAAAGCTGCCAAAAGCACTGGAGGCCCCCGATTTAATTGCACGAATATCCAAACAGTCATGTTTGGCATAAAGCATTCAAGAAGTATCCTCAAAAGTCCACTTTTGGAGAACAGGCAGAAATTATAACTCTGGGCTTTATTCACAACAGATTAGTCATACGGGTGTTGCATAATTTTGCTTCAGACAAAGACTGAGCAAGTGGGGAGAGAAGCTCATGCATTGGCTTTTGGATGAAGTTTGCATGCATGAAGGGGTAATTTGCTAAGTTATAGAGGAGCCAAGAATGCAAAACCCTAACTAAAGGGATTGGAATAGCTTCAGCAATTCCCTTTCCTGGTCTGAGAGGCTGCTGAGACACATTTGACATATAAACAACACCTTTGACAGGGTCAAGCAAATTTTGTCCACACAAACTCAAACTATAATGAGAAAAGGTAAATTTTGCCCACTGAGAATCGTAGGATATTGGTCAGTTTGGCTCCGTTAGGAGAAAAAAGTGCAGTGAACGTTTCCATTTGGAGAACACAAGGATGCAGAAAGTTTCTAAGATACGCAGTTCTAGCTGGCTACATCTTGAGTTTACACAATAAACACATTAAACAAGTTCTATTTGATGAAACTGACATTTCGACCAAAAAAATTAAAAGCTGCTTCTTTTGCTAGAAGATGTGTGTGAAACTGAGGAAAAAGCCACAATGTGGAATGAACCCTAAAGATGATCTAGCTCCAGCCCCCGCACCATGGGCAGGGACACCTTCCACTAGACCAGGTGGCTCAAAGCCCCATCCAACCCCGCCTTTAACATTTTCAGGAATGGGGCATCCACAGCTTCTCTGGGCAACCTGCTCCTGTGCCTCACCACCCTCACAGTAAAGAATTTGTTCCTAATATCCAATCTAAACCCACACTCTTGTCAGTCTAACTCCTTGTCCTATCCCTACATGCCCTTGTGAAAAGTCCCTCTCCAGCTCTCTTGCAGACCCCCTTTAGGTACTGAAAGGCTGTTCTAAGGTCTGTCCTAGAGCCTTCCCATCGCCATGCTGAAGAACCCCAACTCTCTCAGCCTGTCTTCATAGGAGAGCAGAGAAAGGGATAGCGGGAATTATAAAATCATAGCAGTTGGAAAGATACGACAGGCGGCAAAACCCACTTAGTGCAGGCTAAAGCTAACTGTACCTGGGATAGCAGATATTGTTTATTTGTAACAGAACAACATATTTCCATATGATTCAGAGCTCTCAAGATGCCTTGGAATCTATAACACGGCTGTAATTCTTTCAAGCCCCCTCTTCTCCATTTTGTTGAATTTGCCGGATTGAAGCTGTGGTCTTGAAACTCTTCAGGCCAGGGACAGCATTTGCCAATGAATTTAGCAAAATGCAATCCAGACTGTGGCTTTTAGAGGAATGCTCATACTAAAATAGTGATGGAAGAAGAGCAAACAAATCTATTACCAGTCCTGCCTTGCTTCTACAAGTTTTTAAAAATCCATTTCTATTCTTTTTGAGCACTGTTGACAAAAATTCCTAACCCAATGGTAAGCTGTGGAAAAGTGAATTATGCCTTCTTGCTTCATGCAAGCTTTGGCCATTTTTCTCTTACCAATTCCAATTTGTTTCATTACTTCATTCATCTGGGACTCCAGAAGAAAATTCAGGCTGGATAATTTTGACCCTAATTTTCACAGACTGTTAATATTTGGAAGTGAAATTGCAAAAGTAATTGACAAGTTCTAAATTCCTCAAAATTACTTTCCTTTGCCCTCAAATACACTACTCCCCTCTTCAGCTTGATATGATAGCACTTAATGTTGGCTGGCTTGTTGAGATCTCCTGGTGTAATCATAAAAACATTCTCTGATAGCTGGTTTAGTGAGTACTTATGTTAGATGCAACCTTTCTCTGACATCAGAAGATGTACCAGCAAAAGGTTGTAGCAGCCAAAAAGCTAATGAATGCATAATGCAGTACATGTTCTTTGGTGGGGTGAAAAGGAGAGAGAAAGTTCATCTCTGCTAAAGACTAAAACTTAACTGCATTTTTTGAAAATCCTGTTTCATTTTCTGCAATGCAACAATGCACTGAATAAAAAGTGAAGTCCCATTTGTCGTACCAACAGAACACCAGCTAACTTTTATGGTAGCTAATGTTGACCAAGGGTATCAGAGCATCAAAAGCTCATGAAGTGGAGATGTTCAGTGAAAAATGTCAGAAATGTCTCCTAGATGGTATTTTTAAAGGTGATTAGCATTTCCCTATCACTTTTATATATAATATTGCAAAGAGATAATATTGACAGCAGCTGTGAGGAAAGAAGATGCTAGATATAGTGCAGCAATTGGGATTTTTCATAACTGTATATCTGACTAGTAGTTCATTCTCCCCCTGTGCAATTCTGAATAACAACTAGGAAAAATAACCTTCTCTGCCTCTTCTGGGGGGTGCAGAAGGTTGTCGTATTAGTTGTAGAGATACAATACTCATGTTACAGAGGAGCCCTCAGGGTAAACTAATTCTCCTTGGCTCACGTTTAGTGATGATCAATAGCCTCTCATTTTGCACTTTGGATGTTAAGATACTTGAACCGTCCCTTTTGGAATCTGCAATATCAAACCAGGGAAATGACTGTATTTCAGACATACTTTAACTGGGATTTTAAACATCCAGACTCAAATAAGCAGTGCTGTCGAGACTTCACTTCTGTCTGTAATTCATGCTTAGGTCCCGGTCTCAGCTGTGCCATTGAGCAATTTTATCCTGTGGACCAATAGATTGGTTTTTTTTAAAAACCCTTTTAAGACACATAAAATCGGAGCTAAACAGAGGGTTTGCAGAAGTGAAAATCACTTTTATTTTCCATTAGATCCACGCTGTAAATCTCTGGAGACTTTCTGCTTGCACAGGAGTTAGTATTTTTATGTCAGAAGACATCAAACTTATGCACCGTAGCTGGTGCTAATCTGAATTGTATAAAAAGGTTATATGACTTTCTCGGATCTAATGAGGTAAATATGAGGTAAATTAAAGTAAATTGCTTTCTGTTTTTATTCCTGTAAATTTTGTCTATATAATATCTTCTCATATGAGATGAAACTTTCTAGAGGTAGTGAAAGGAAAACAAGGGAGTTTTACGCTGTGAAATAGATTGCTGTAGCAGAGAAAAGGTACTACTAAAATCATCTATTGCACTTTGATCTCACATTTCCTCCCATAAATTAAAAATTGTTTTGAAATAGGTTATGGCTATGTATTAAACAAAGAGTATACATACAGTGTTAAATAACTCAGCCCCATGAAGAATTTCAGGATCCCACTCCCCGATTATCTACACCTCATACAGGTTTAGCTGCCTTTGAGGCAATTCATCTCAGGAGTGTTCCATATCGAAAATTTGTTCTGCTCTGGGCAGGGTGGACTGAGAGAGAGTGCAGGGCTCTTTCTGTATCTCATCAAGGGCCAGCAACCAACAGCTTAAGATAACTTCTTCAATGAGATAGGATGAGAAGACGCATATAGACAACAAGTAAATTTTATATGCCTTTGGTCACGGGGCACCCTCAGTTCAGGTAGCCTTGGATGGTGGATTTTCTCACAGCTCACTGCTGAGAGCAAATCCTGTCCAGAGAGTTCTCCCTTTTGCTCATTCCAGCTAATGAGCACAGATAGGTCGCAGAGTACACTAATAAATACGAGCTTCTCAAGCCCTGAGTACGAGGCCAAGTGGAACAGACGTCGTCTGTTCGAGATTCTGGTAATTCCTTGAAGACCATGTCTTCCACAAAGCTCTCAATACACAAGTCCAGTCCAGGCTGGGTTCCCTCAGGCCCTCACAGCCCTCCAACACCCTTGCAGCAGCCACTGCTCTCTTGTATCCTCTAAGCCCAGACCCTGAAACACTGCCTTGACATAATGCTATGAAAGCACCCACTACTCCACCATGTTGCCACACCATGTGCCTGAGAGCATTCTCCAAACTCTTCTTGAACTCTGGCAGGCTTGGTGCTTTAACCACTTCCCTGGGGAGCCTGTGTTCTGCAGCATGGTATGCTCAAATTAATCATGGAAGACATGATTAAACTCTTTATGGTTTATATTGCATAAACTATTAACTGCTACAAAATTAACAGTTAACAATGCCAAAAACAGCCAGAGACAGCCTGGGTCTCTGGAAAGCTGAGACAGATGTATTAAATCTAGAAAGAAGTGGGTTTTCAGACACTCTAGTTTTCAGCGTCTTTCCCTTGACTACTTTCTAATATTTTTTAGACCATTTTCCTCAGACATCTAGCTCTTCTCATTTAGCAGATAGACTGCCAAACTGGGTTTTAAATTCAGTGTCAATAGTCATAAATACAATTTGCCACACCTAATCTGTAGACCCAAAAGTCTTCTGCTGGAACTAGTTTGAAAATAGCCCAAAGTCAGTTACATCTCTGACATCTGACTACAGTCAGCTGAATCATCCCTCCTTCTTCTCCAAAGTGCATTGTGGATACCTGTATGACATTTTATTTTCCAGTCCTCCTGCAAATTAGCAAAGAATTGTCAGTGTTTTTCAAAGGAGCAAGCTGGCACAAGTTCTTTCCTGACCCAACAAGAAGTGCACGTAACTTCAACCCTAAGTGATGCCTGACTTTGGTAAGAAATGTCTCCTAAAAGTTAATGCATTTCTCATGGTTTTCTTTCTTGATATAATCCTCCAAGAGTGTTGGAGTTCTCTTTTGCACTTTAAACACTAAATAATAAGAAGATCTGGTTCTTTTCTTAAAATTTTTTTTTTTTATATATGCCTATCAAGCCTAGTAAAATATCTGACTCACATATGCTTTTCTGTGGTAGAGGTATCTATTAATTAGGTGGAATATATGTAAGAGTTCTCCCTTGTTTAAAGAACTCAGACTAAGATAAGAATATGTTGGAGCAATTAAAATAACACCAACTTGTGAGAAGAGCATTTAAAGCTGAATAGCCTTAAAGCGCAAAATGGAACCCATTTAATAAAGTGTCTTTCATAAGAAGAACAAAGTAGTTCGCTGCCCTCAATTAGACCAGCCAAAAGGCTGAAGGAAAAAGAGAAATATCTTTCCAACTTGCTGTGAATGCAGGAAGGGCTTGCTAAATTAGCAGATGTGCTCATTTCATGAGGGGCCGGAAGGCACCACAGCACTTCAAGAGCTCTTTGTTCAAATTCCACCTCAAATTAGAAATGAGATAATTTCCCTGCTAAATTGTCCTTGCCAGACTTTGCTTCTTTTTTTCTAAACTGCACTTTTTTCTTTCTTTAAAGTGGGTAAGATTGCACCAAATGGTAGGTATTTTCAAGAGTACTGGGAAGAAAACCTTAGGAGAGGTTTTTCACCTTTCAGCCTCTATCAAGCCATATGCTGTCAGTACTGTCACCCACTTTACTGTAAAGGAAAAGAACAAAACATAAACCCCAACATCTGCGTGGTCCTTCCATCCTTGATTACAGCCGAAGGGAAGTTATTTTTATTCAAATAGTCCTCCATTTTCACAATCTTTCACTCTTCATCTCCAACCACCTACTGTTACCTGTAGTTCAAAGAGTTTTTGTGGCAGACCCTTGTTAAAGACCAGACAGCACATTACTGGAACACCACAATGCAAGGGAGCGCACGCTGAAAAACTCCACAATATGCTATTGCATCCAACCATCGCGACAGTTAAGTTAGAATAGAATAAAGTCTTAAGGAATTCAAAAGCATTGAAAACAGGCTTGGTAAGTCATGTTCTCTAATGTAAAGCAAGACTCCCTGTTGTGTTTAAACATTAGGTAGTATGATTCACTCCTTAGAGGTCTCTCTTATTTTTCAACCCATTTGCGCAATATTGAATTATTTGCATATCGTCCAAAGCATGCCAACTTCTCTTACATTGTCCTGTACATGATGAGTTCTAAGAAAACTTTTTTGTCCCAACCAGATGTTTCCAGAATTCTCTGAGTTTAATGGCTCTTTCTTCTGCAACAGCTATCAGAGACCTTTCAAGAACCTTATCCTTGGCCACAGGCAGCCTTTTCTCTGCATTTTTTTCTCCCATCCTGTCACTTTCTTTCCTTTTCTTTTATTTACTCTCCTCATTCATACATTTTTCCTTACATGTGCTTGTCTTGGAATTTAAAGAAGTTTAATCTAATTAATGGTTACTCATTCTCATCGGTTATGACTGGATTTCATTATCAACCTCTATTAAGGCAATTGTAACATGAGTTAATATATATCACAGGGATGTTCTTTCCAAAGCTAGGCTGAGTAAACACCTTTACATAACAGGTCTTTCATCTATTTATTCACCTAACGTCACTAAAAACAAAGCAAGCAATCAAGCAGTAAAAATAAATAATAAGTAGGATTACATCTCCCTTGTCTTGAACCCCCTAACCAAAGGCAATAACACACTTCAAGTATATACCTGTGGAAAACAGCACAACATCACAAATTGAAGGAAGCACAGATAAGAGGGAATGTAATTCCTGAAATCATTGCAGGAAACTCACGTATTACAAAGCTGATGGCTGTTCACTCCTTATTTATATTAAACAGTTTATATAATGAGATTAAATAAAAAAAACCAACGTGTTTTGAAATATTTTACCAGATTTTGCTACCCTTCAACTTTCTACCAGCTGTCAAGGTTGCAGTGTCACAACACCTGGGAGGTGCCTGGGTGAGAGCACGGCAGTACTGTTGGCTCCTCTGTATTTCACAAGAGCCAAGGGCAGTGGCAGGTCAAGGGTACCTTTCCTCTGGGATGACAAACTGCCCTAGAACTAGCACACAATTCAAGTTTAGTGACCAGAGCTCACAAAAGAATCCATGCTGGTGATGAGCTTGCTGATATTGATCACCATAATGAACTGAGTTTTCTAAGCCACATTCACTAAATCAGAGTTTTACACTAATTATTGAACAGCAAGTTCTGCTGAGGAGTAAGTAATGCAATCATTTCCACTCAATGTTTTTAAGACTCTCAACTGAAAGAATTAATTCAAACAGTTGTTAAATAACCCTGAATCTTACCGGTGACATACTTCATTCTGAGACCAGGTTTTTGAAGAACAGATTTAAAAGCTCTTTTGCATATTGATCTGAATAGTTCAATGACATCTTTGTGTTGTAATTCAAAATAGAATTTCTTTCCATGAAAAATAGCAAAAAAAAAAAAAAAAAAAGATGCCGGTCCACTAATGAATCTGAAAGTAGAAAGATCATAGTTCCATAATTTATATTTGAGCATACAGGCATTTCTAGGACTGGTACTTCTTGAAACAAATTGAACTCAGTGCAGTTTTTAATATTAATAAGTAGAAATTGAGTTTATAATAAAATAAACTATTTTGATAATAAGTAGGAGGCCTTAATACTTTCAGAAATTTGTGAGTTTGTGAATCCATTCCAGTCCTATCTCAACATTTTTTTCTGTATGAGCAAGTTGATGGAACTGGAAGTCTTCAATCAGCTTGAGATTAAACTCTTTCACAAATATAAGTTAAAGAGTAATGTTCAGTCTTTTGAAATGTGTCGAGGCAGCTTCCAAGTGGCTCAGTAAAGCACAGCCATGTGGCAGTGACTGCTCAAAAATTCAGCCATCCTTTCTCTTCTGGTAGTCATGCTCTGCTAATGAACTTTGAATAAAAAAGCACATTATTATTAAATTATTTAAGTGGCAAATATCTAGGTCCAGCATTTACTTCAGTTGCTGAGTCACAGCCTTTGTGGTATTTTCAAATAATAAGAAAAACTAGTTCTTAAGTCACTTAATTTTATAGCACAGTGTTCTGCACCCTGGCCATTTGTTTGGAGGGTAAGGGGTTCCACTTCAGGAAATCCCTAAAGACCTTCATGCAGGGCTTCATAAGGGCTCAACATCCTTAATGTTTGAATCCAGGGCTTCTCTGAATCAGAGCTGCAGTAATTAGAGAAAACGTTCCTCATGTGAGAAGAGACCACAGAAACAGCTTCAGCCATAAGATTCTCAGAACCTGTCAGGGACACTCCAGTCCCACCGTAAGAACACCCAGCCAGCAGGGAGGCTGCCAAAATGTGCACCAAGTCCATGAACTGAAAAATGGAGAATTGATTGAAGAAAAACCATGCTGTATTTAGTTGTTCACTGAAGGGAAGCAGTAAGAGCAGGAGCAGAGCCCTTATTTATGATGGAAGCAGAACCATTTTAACAGAAAAGAAGAAAAGTGGCAACATGAAAAGCCTCCTGCACTAAGAGCACTAGAACATGATTTTCTTTTTGGCCTTGTGGTTGATTCTACCACATATGCATTGAACTCTCACATGCTCCCACAGCTAAGCCTTTCAGAAGGATGCACAACTGATGTAAGTGGTGAAGACACTGGTTAAGCCAGTGGGATTGGAACACACAAACAAAAAATGTAAAGACACAAATGTAAAGACATAAAAGGATGGAATTTTGCTTTTTAAAACTTGCATTTTCCAGTACCTTCCTCAAATAGTAGGGAGCCTTAGAAAAAAAGACAGTTAGCCTTTTTATACTGCTAACTACAGGGATATCTTTATCACTCTCCTTTCTAGTTATTACTTGTCTGTTCTCTCATCCATTTAATGGCATGTACATGAGCTTGTAAGGTCTGACTGTCTGTCACATACACATTAGTATGCATAGCCATTAGTACCAAATACTAAGAAAAGGATTCTTTGTTTCTGTGGGCTTCATTCTGTCTTTGAAAAAACTTCTCTTTACATGATGTACTAAGTGTTTACATTTGGCACGACTGAGCCTTTAGAATGTATTCATCCTAATCATAAAAAAATAAATAAAAATCAAGACCCACCACTGCTCAGATATTTTCCTGATTTGAGGTAAAACAATTTTCATTCTCCAAGGAATTAAACACTGTGGTCTGCCAAACTGGCATCTGGGGTGAGGACTGAGGGGCTGATCTAACTTTGCCAAAAGAAATATTAACAAGGATCTGGGCAATGGAAAAAATCCCCAGGCAGCTACATGAGCTGAGTGATCATTTCCTCTTGAACTTGCTCACCAGTGTCAATTTAAGCAGCTGAGTCTCACTGACTCCAAAGTTAATGAAAGTCTTCTGTAACTGCTCTCATGCAAAATTCAGTTTCAGTGATATTTGCAGCTGCCAGGGTTGTTAGTCACAGCAGAGAAAGTACTAAGGAATCTGTGTAAAAGAGCTCAGCTATTCTATGCTACATCTTATAATTTGTATTATTCTGATCACCTTTCCCTCTCTTTGCATCTCTTCCCATCCTTCTGTTTAGTTTTATAGCTTCTGAGGCTTAGTTCTCCCACAAATACGTGTTCATACTGCACTTTGTATCAGGGAAACTATTCCTTTTCTTTTTCATTTGATCATTCTGCTAGTAGTGTCAATTGGTCTAAAATATAAAAAGTCAACCTATCTAGAAAAGCTTGATATCAAGTATTTGTACTGAACAAAAGCTTATTCAATTCAATATGTGTGGAAAGGGAGAATATGCAAGCAAATTACTGACTCAACATGAGTATTTCTCTGTGTACAGAGACTGGAAAAATAGGCTGAATTAACTAATTATATTTCTCCTCAAACTATTGATTAAGGTCTAACAGAATTCTCTTAAGGTTTGTGTGTGTTCCTGTTTCCAAAGCACTGTGATTTCCCTCTTCCAACTGAACACACTTCATCAAATAATAAAAGCCCCAGCAGAGTAAAGCAGATAGAGGTGTGTTCTTTAAGAAAAGGCTGATGTAGAACATGCTAAACAATATTCAGATCAAGTTAAATTTGCATGTCAGCCATTGACAAACAGGGTATACATCCTCACATTTCACTCAAATCTGGTGCACAGGGAGGTGTGGAAGTAAACACACAAATATTAGTACTCTAGAGGTCCCACATTAATATAGAAATGGTAAAAGTAGGGGTTGAAAAGGCTATTTCTCTTCTGATTTTTTTTAGTCAGTCCTTCCTTTTCATAATAGTTACTGATCTTTTCCCTGTGCTCTTCTCTGCTTATCATCAATTTCTCCTGTGAAATTATTTCAACCCAAAATTTACTAGTCACTCTTTCAGACATTCTTGCAAGCTACTGTTTCTCTCCATTGTTTTCTTATCTAGGCAGACATGACCATGTGTTTGCTTCTGTACAAAACAGGAGTTTCAGCTCTTTACAGTGGCAGCACAAAACCTTCTACGCACAAGAAGCAAAGGAAAATCCAGTGCTGTAAGTTTAGCTGTCACTGTCAGATATTCCAGCTCCTTTCTAAGCCATTTTTTGCTTAGCCTTCACTCTTATTCACCTTTCCAGTTGCCAGTGTCACTGATATACAGTTACCACTACTAAAGCAAGGAAGGATGAATGCCGGGGTAAACAGGCTTGTCATGAATATTGGTTGTTATGTGCAGAAAGGAAAACATTAAAGCAGTCTGCAACAAATACCTCCTTTCTTCAGGAAAGAAAGTTAGTGCAGGAGGATTTGTATGTAAATGTTGGTTTGAAAAAGTAAGCTTGTGTTTAAAATCATAAAATTTTACACAATAAGTTTATACAATCCATTAGTTGCAAACACTCCTCTGGATATTTCAAAAGGGCCTCCATTTTTTTGTTGTTAGAACACGTGGGATTTTTCATAGCTGTTAAAATTATCTTCCATATGGTATTTCACAATAAATTGAGCTACATAATATGATTCATTAAGACATTTCTGTGCATAGAACTGTTAAAATGCTAAGTCAACTTCTTACAGTGAATGGTTTAACCCATTTATGCAAACTGTCTCAGCATTATTATCCTACTGGTCTTAAAAGAACCTCTTTAACCTGAAAATACTTCTTTTCTTCAGAATTAACAAGCTGTGCACATTTTGTTTAGTTCTTGGAGCTTAACTACATGAAAATACACAGGGACAGTATTATGCAGTCATTAAACAGCATTAAATCCCTCCAGGAACATTCTTATTCCGAATTTCAGTTGCTCTGTTCCAGCCAATTTATCTCATTTCCAGAATAAACTGAAATAAGAGAAATTAAAGCAATTGAAAATAATCCAAAATTGAAGCCGCTTTAGTGCTGTACAGAGTACAGAGAGATAGAGAATTACATGGTTCAGGGCACTGACAGAAATGATAATTAGAATACATTTCTTTGAGTGTCTGACTGAAGACAAGCCCAGAGAGGTACATAGGCTATTTACTCGTCATTGTATTAACCAGAATTTCTATTAATTATTTAATTAAATAAATTAATATTAGTTAATTAATTAATTAATTAATTAGCTTTGTCAAAAGACTTGCTTTTCTACGGAGCTCCTCTATAAGTAAACCAGAAAAAGAACCATGCAGGAATATATTTTTACTTCAGGCNATTAGTTAATTAATTAATTAATTAGCTTTGTCAAAAGACTTGCTTTTCTACGGAGCTCCTCTATAAGTAAACCAGAAAAAGAACCATGCAGGAATATATTTTTACTTCAGGCTTCACAAGCAAAGCCTGCTCCTGGACTTCTGCACATACCTGTTTAGTTAGGGAAAACTATGGGAAGCAAAAATCTACAGGCATTTTAGATAAACTGGATGTATTCAGATCAATGTGACCGCATAGAATTTTACTACAGGGCTGAACAAAAATGACCACTGTAATTAAAGTGCTGCTATTTGTAATTTTATTTTTTTAAGTGACAGATAGGTCATTGAGAGCTGGCAGAAGGCCAACTGAACATGCAGCTTTGAAAAACATGGAAAAAGAACCTGGGGAATTTCTGGCTGCTCACCCTCCCCTCAAGCCACTAGGAAGACACTGGAGCACAACCCATTCAATCAATTTCTGAGTCAATAAAGGACAAAAAGGCAATTTCAGACAGCAGACAGAAAGCCCTTTACCAAGGGCGCTTTGCACTGACCAAGGTGGTTGAACAGCCACAGAACAGCTAGGGCAGGAGGGCACCTCCTGAGACCATCAGGTCCAACACCCTGCTGTGAAGCAAGTTGCCTAGGACCATGTGCAGACAGGTTTCCAGGTTCTCCAGGGATGGTCACATCTGACAACCTCTTCCAGTGCTCGATCATCCCTAAAGTAAAAGTCTTTACTCATGTTTAAGTGGAATTACCTGAATTTCAAATGGTCCCCATTGCTTCTTGTCCTGTCACTGAATAGCACTGCGAAGAGCTTAGCTTTGGGTTCTTTGCTCCCCTCCACCAGTAACAAAAAAGATCATATTAAAAAAAAGAAAAAGTCATATATGAGGGTTGGAAAGTGATGCATATCTTGTTTACTATGTACAAATACTATAATACTAATCTAAACATAACGATTCATAGCAGAAGGTCAGTAAGATCATATAAAACAAACTCTGTATTTTTTGCTAAAAGGAAAAGTTTGGAGTTTGGTGTAAAATTAGAGCCCTCCTAATAGAAATTAGAAAAACAAAAAAGAAGAAAAGGTTACTTCTATAAAAACTGTAACATCCCTTTAATTTTATTTTTAATCTGTAATATATTTTATTTGCTGCCACTAGAAATCTCAAAGTTTCCAACTTGTTTCAAGGTATTAATATTTACCTGACTTTTTCTAGAAAATCTTCGGGAATTTGAAGGCAGCAAGTGTACTCAAAAATAAACACTCAAATTTCTTTCCATCCTCCATAGAGAATTAAGAATTTTTACAAGGCTCTTTAGAGTATGTAAGAGAAATGGATTTTAATGAGCCTTACACCATCCTTGTGGGTAGAACTAAAATGGATACTGGGATTGCCCATAATTCATTAGCTGGGTTAGAGATTATCCCAGACGCTAACAAGGAAAAAGAGATTCAAACCTGAATGTTCAGAGTGAACATTTTCATCACTAGGAGCAAAATATTAGAAACAAAGTGTGTGCTTTAGCTAAGTATTGTCTCTCACACGTTCTATTTTATTAGTTTCCTGTACTTTGGTTTCCTTTACACCTATTCCTTCATTTTTTCTGTAGTTAGGGATGGTTGGTGGGTTTTTTTATCTAGACCTGAGCAGATAATGTCTATCCTGACCCTTCAGCTTTTTCTTAAATAAATAACTTGCTAACCTAAATAACTTGCTAACCTACCTTCTATTTATTTGGCTCTAATTATACTTTAAAAGAAACCAAGGATTATGTGAGGGAATGGAAGAACAAGGGAAAAGCTTTGTATATTAACTGCAATTAACTACAGTACAACTCAAAATGGCAGTTTATTGACAGATGGACAGATGTAATTGCAGGTCCCAAGGGCTGCAATTCAAATTAGATTTAACATTATAGCGGATGACAAGGAATTAATCTTATTAGCACACGTGCCTGTGCTGTGTTTGCTGATACATATGCCTCTTTTCATCTGGCTGGTTTTTAAATATATGAAGCTGCAAGAACATTTGCAGTACAGCTGGGTGACAGAACAAAACAAAGTAGGATATAAAGGAGCAAAACTTCCAACTTGCACATGGAGAGATCATCCCAGAAGCCAGGACAGAGAAAAAAATCATCTGTGGGTGAAGCAGGTGAAAAGGTGTCCTTAGAAAGTACTCGATTCCATGCAGAAAGCTGGAAACACACTGTGTTTGGCAGCACTCTTTGGTGGCTCCTGGAAGACAGGCACAAGCCTGAATGTACCAGTTCAGTGGTGGAGCAGAAGGTAATATCTGGGAACATGTGCAGGGGAGGAGACATCAGAGATATGCCAGTTGTTCAGAAGGAACAGAGGGGAAAGGAGCGCAGTGGGGAGAGGGCAATAAGCTCCTGAGCCTTCCTGGTGAGAAGGTCCAGTAGAGACATGTTTCCTGGACTGTCACTTCTTTTTGGAATCACTTCTGGTTTATTATTTAGATTGAAACCTTTAACACTGACAGATTGGGTATGTAGGTGGGGAAAGGCAGCAATAAGCAGGTCAGACACATACGTTGTGTAGACAGCTGATGAAAGATCTCACATGAGTCGATGAAGTCATTAAAATACTGGGGAGAGAAGATGGAAAAATGGTTCAAGAGTAACAACCTGAGGTTTGGAAAACATTGCAGCAATCCTATGAGACATAAATATATTGCATTAGTGGACTGAAAAATAAGTTCTATATCAAACAGCAAAGGGCATATTAAATACCATGCAATTGCTGCGCATGTTGAGAAACTGCCACTCTTAAAACCAGAAAATACCATTAAGCTAATTCAAAAGCTTTCAAAAGGATTTCTTACATGTATACACACATTTGTGCATCATCAAATCACTCCATGTAAACACAGTTTTGAAATTACAGCCCAGCTGGTGCCTTTATCTCTGAGGGGGGCTTTTTGTGGAGTTTGGTTGGGGGCTTATTTTTTTGTGGCATCTGTCACTGCTTTTACAATATTCTTTTAAACTGAACTTGTAATTTGAGACAAATTAATCTAGAATTCCCAGACTGTGGCAGGACATGTCTACCCCCTCTCTCTACTGCAGATGGTTGGTGCATATACAAGAGAGAACTCGGGCGGTTCACAGGCCCAGCATGGGGTATCTCTGGTGCCAAAGGGCTCAGGCCCTCAGCTAAGAATCAACATCACAGTCTGGAAAGCAAATGTGGAAAGAGATGAAAGAAATATTCTTGACCAAAAGACATGGTTCTTACGTCTATAAAAGCCCACACAATTATCACAGAGGCAGAAGTCTCTTACAGACTCGTTTGGGAACGCGTGAGGAGATTTCTCCCTAGAGCAAAGCGCAACTCCAGGTCACTTCCCTGGGGACTGAGAGAGAGGACTTCGATGTGTACCCCTTCAAGAACTGGTGATAAGAAACACTGGATCCTAAGTTACACTATTTCTTAGCTAGCTGTAATTTTAATGGTACCTCTAACTCCGTGTGTATATACTAGTATCGATTTTTGTCTTATCCCTGTGTAGTAACAGTCTGTCTTAAGTCTTATGTCTGTTAAGTTTTGTGTCTATTAATAAATAATCCATTTTATAATAGAGCGAATCAGCCATTATTAAAGAACTTGTGAGTAAGAGTGGATTTGTGGCGCTGGCCACCTCAATAACTCTACTGCCTGCTGCCAGAGGTCTGGGCAAAAGGCAGGAGCTGATTTAAACCTACATCATCCATTCACAGGATGGATCCATCCATTCACAGACTAAAATATGTAAAGAAACTGTAATTGTAGATAGTGTTGAGTGAGTAGTTGTCTCTGAAACACAGCCCAGCTAAGGTATACCAAGCAAGGATCTGTGGAAGTTATCTCCTTTCTGAAGCTCTTGTCCAAGGTGTTTTACGTTTCAAAGCAAGGTCTTGTGCCTGGTCCGCAAACACAGGGAGAAAAACAGAGACCTAGACATCAGTGTTGGCAAGACATGGATGTTTTTCTTGTCTACAACATGGCCATAGCTGAATATAAATCCAACACTGGCTGCATGAATTATTTTTGAGTGGCTTTCCTCGCTCTAAGCCATGGATTTCTCTTCGATCCCTCAGGCTTACTTCCTATTTCTTTCACACTCCATTTTACTTGACATTGTTATAGAGGAACAAGTTCCATCCCTTAAACAGTTTCAATGCCTTCATCTGGTTATAGCATGAAATACTGAGAAGGAAATGAGATTTGACGAAGAACTTTGACTGCAGAAGGCTTGTAAATACTTCATGGAGGCAGTGTGCGCAACTACACCTTAGAGCATTACACAAACTCTGTTAAGTGCCCTGAGAATATTGAAAGGGTTGAAGTGAATTTAGATGTCAAAAAGCCTCAAACAATAGACCTTAAAGCTTCTTTAGCACAAATAGCACTGCATTCTGCCCATACTCACTTGATATACAAGAAGCAGTGTTTTTCTAAAATGAGGTAGTTTGGGAATCATGTAATATTGACTAAATCCCTCTACCGTACCAAATGTGAGTTGTTTGGTTTTTTCCCAAACCTTCCTCTCTTGCAAATCTCCCAAATGTGGCTTTTTAAGGAAAAGTAGAAATAACATTCAAAGAAAGCCACTTCAGCTTTGTTTTGTTCACCTCTGAAACATTTTTGCTTTTGAACAGAACATAGTGCTTCTCTTCTCAAAAACCTAGTCAGGCCATTTCATAGGTCTGAAAAAGCTCTAATACCTTGCTGTGTGAGGCATTTCTATTCCCATTAAACTTACACTGAGTCAAGACTGTCACCTGTGCCATACAGGTGCAGAAGAAACTCAGATGTAGCTAACAGTGTCATCCTCAGTAAGACACCAAGTAATTCTGTAGCATCCTCTACAGATTTATTCTACCTCACTTTTAGGAGACTTCTGCATTAAAAACATATTTCTTCTAAACTTTGTAGTATGTTACAATATTCAGAAGCAAATCTTATATGAAAACCTCTAACTGAGGTCTTTATAATGCAACCTCTGCAGCTCTGCTCCCTCATGCTCATTTCTGTTACTTAAAGGCCCTGCAAGACTCTGACTGTATTGGGATTGTTTGGCCAGGTTTTGGGGGTGGAGGGGCTACAGGGGTGGCTTCTGTGAGAAGCTGCCAGAAGCTTCCCCCATGTCCAGCAGAGCCAGTGCCAGCCACCTCCAAGATGGACACTCCACTGTCCAAGGCCGAGCCCATCAGAAACAGTGGTAGAGCCTCAGGTAATGTCTTTATGAAGGAGGAAAAAAACCCCAGTGCAACCGCAGCCAGGGAGAGGAGTGAAAATATGTGAGAAACAGCTCTGCAAACACCAAGGGCGGTGAAGAAAGTGGGGGAGGAGCTGTTCCAGGCACCAGAGCAGAGATCCACCTGTAGCCCTTGGAGAAGGTGGATGCCCAAAGGAGGCTGTGACCCCATGGGAAGCCTGCTATGGAGCTGGCACCTGACAGGACCTATGGCCCTGTGCAGAGAGGAGCCCACGCTGGAGCAGGTTTTCTGACGGGACTTGTGACCACATGGGGGGCCCAAGCTGGAGCAGCCTGTTCCTGAAGGACTGTACTCCATGGAAGGATCCCACACTAGAGCAGTTTATGAGGAACTGCAGCTTGTGGGAAGGGCTCATGCTGGAGAAGTTCATGGAAGACTGTCTCCTGTGGGAAGGAACCCATTCTGGAGCAGGGGAAGAGTGTCAGGAGCTCTCCCACTGAGGAGGATGGAACAGCAGAGACAATGTGTGATGAACTGACCACAGCCCCCATTGCCTGTCCCCCTGTACCTCTGAGAGGGGGATGTAGAGAAAATCAGTGTTGAAATTTAGTCCAGGAAGAAAGGAGGGGTGGGGGAGAGTTGGTTTTAATCTTTGTATTTTATTTCCCATTACCCTACTCTGATCTGGCTGGTAGCAAATTAAGCTAATTTCCTCCAGTCAAGTCTGTTTTGCCCATGACAGTAATTGGTGAGTGATCTTTCCTGATCTGATCTCGACTCATGTGCCTTTCATTATATTTTCTCTCCTCTGTCCAACTGAGGAAGGGAGTCATGGAGCATCTTTGGTGGGTACCTGGCACCCAGCCAGGGTCAATCCACCACCGTGGTTAATGGTGTGAAACCCCTCATCATTGCTGCAGAGTGGGAGTTTGGCACACCGTGGTGGAGTGCCTGTCACCTCTACTGTTCGTGGGAGCAAGCCTACAAACCTTTCCAGACAGTTTCATTATGGTTTTAAATTACTCTTCAGCTCCTGTAACAAACTATGCTGATGTGAACTATACGTCAGTAAAGGTAAGGAATAAAAATACATTCAAACATCAAAAATTATATAACCTTTTTTTAATTTTTTACTCCAAAGGAGATTAGACACAACAGTACTTAGTGTGAAATATAGTAGAGATGGGAAGCAAGACATCCACATATGTAAACAGAAGTACTTGGGCTTCACCTGGAGTTAGCAACCATTTAGCACAGATCCAAACCAACAGATGTCCTTGTTGTTTGGTTTTTGTTCGTTTTCTACTGACATCCAGGAGAAGTGGAGCCAAATCTGGGGGTAGTCTATTCCTTATGATTTACAACACAAAGACTGTTCATTGAGCAAAGAAGATTTGACAAAAAGAAGCACTAATTGAGACATTGTTTTGTGCAGTGGCTGAGCTCTGAACATGTTTATGTAGCTGCCGGGAGCTGTGCTAGTTTGAGGAATGGAGAGTCACAGGCTGTCTCAATTCTTCAGCAAGTGAGGAAGGTTTGAGCAAGAGAAATGGTGCCAATGCATTGTTTAATTTTTGTTTCTTCCTCAGCAGGGACCCAACTTTCAGTCAGAAATCAGTGAGGAGTTCCTATGCTGTTAGAATAAAACAAATGTTACCATTTTCCAGTGCTGCTGCTATGAAGATGACGTAGGTGAGAGCTTCCCTGATTCCTGAAATAAAAGCCAAGACCTTGTATGGATATATCCTTAAGAGAAATGGGGAAAAGAATAAAAATCCAGTCCTCTCCAGGTGGCACACAATAAGCTCCAGGTGGGCTCACTTATTGGTGGAAAAGAAATTTAGTTTTTCATCTCTCTGTGGAAAACAGTATTTTATGCTGTGAATGCTGCTAAAAGAAAAGGATCCTTGACAAAGTAAAGATTTTTTCCCCTCATGGCAGTCCTTCCTTGTAGAAAGTTGAAAATGTGCAGTGAGAGAAGACTGAGGGGAACAAAATCTGCAAGAGAAGAAAGAGGAAAGCTGGAGTCAAGAAACCAAAATGAAGCCAGAAAGACACAAAAAATATATCTAATATGGAGAGAAAGAAAGGCAATGAAATATAACATTGAAATGAAAGAACAAACCTTAGACCAGACCGAAAACTGTGTGCCAAATTAGTTTCAAACAAATATGTTCAAACCAAGGAAGAGAGACAGAGATAATGAAAAGAGAGAAAAATGTGCATAACATTATTTTAAAAAGAAAAAGGTTCACTGTAAATTGTGTAATATTTCTTTACAACATATTTGTGGTCATCACCTGTCCAGGTGTCTTCATGTCAGGGGTGTCCACAGAGAAGGTACTGTGACCCTCCCCTACAGCTGCCTGAAGGTCAGTGCTTCAGCTGTACTGGTGCAGGAGTGAAGATAGTGTGACCCTGTGCTGGGCCTCCCCCCCAGGAAAAGAGAATGCAAGTGAAGATCAGCAGCAGAAAAACAAGATGTATTTTAATCTCTGACATGCTTTTCTGATCCCTCTAATGAATTAGCTTTCAGAACAAGCAGTGGGACCAAACCTCCCCCATAACTATTGCCACAACAACAGTTCCTCCAATAAATAAATCTCTTCCCCTGCCCTCACCCCAAAGTGCTTCTGTCTCACACAAAGGTTTGTCAAACGTGGAGTTTTCTTTAGAACAATTCCTTACAGCTAACCAGTTAATGCATTATTGTTAAAGTTTTTCATTTTCAGCATTATTTCCCTTGGTTTTCTCTCTATTTAATTTAAAAAAAAAAAAAAGGAAGTAAAGTATGTTCAGCAGTGACTCTGGCAGCAGACCAAAGCAATTTGGAGTCTTTATTACTAAAATTTACTGTTGATTGCCCATTGGTAGGATCTCGTTAGCACTTTGATACTTGTGCTCCGCATGTTTTACCGAAGTCTATGCAACAGACCAAATGCCTTTTCCTGACTTGCAAAAGCTCTTGCATGTGTTTACCCCAGAAGTGAGCAAAATAATGTTCTGCAGATGCACTGGGGTGCTTTGTATGGGGCCATGCCTCCCGATGTCACCAAAGAGCCCCTGCTTGCAGTGGCCAGCCCCAGCTGCCAGCTCCCCTGCACAGAGAGCATCCAAAGCGCAATCCAGCTCTTTGCTCCGCGCTAGATAAAAGCACGTTTCTTTCCTCCAGGGTGTTTTGTTCTAAGTAAACGCTATCCCCAGAGTATTGTAACAGCAGCAACAAATCTCTGAATGCTGAAGTTTGCAAAGGGCATTTGCAGACATGAGAGATTTAAGCACTCCAAACAATTCAAATCCCGGCACATTCAGTGGGCGCACACAACACCACAACAGCTTGCCAGTCCATTATTTTTGCAAAAACTTTGAAGACCCAAACAGGAACTTAAAGACCCCAAAAGCAGCAAAGAATTTTGCTATGGAATATGTAAAGATGCTTTAAAGATGCATTGATTTCCATAAACATAGTAGATAAATAAACTCGGTGATTTGCCTCTGGTCTAATGAAAACAGTTCACTGGGTGTGCTGATCGAATCTTGCCTGCTGTACCACTGAGCTATTACAAGATGAACTAAAACACATCATTTCATTGTCTATGAGGAGAGGTTTCTCTAAGAGGAGCTATCACAAGAACAGCAATCCTTTGATGTGGGCTTTGAAGTGATCAGTTAAGCACTGGTGAAGTTTTTTTACTCAATGACATTGACCCAGTCAATAAGAGAAAAGAGAAAGGAGTGAATTCTCATTTGGATTTGTAACAACATATGCAAGAGGAGAACATTTTGCTCTTCTTTTCATTGTCCATTTCTCTGCCTCCTGACATGCTCTGGTTCTTCATGCAATGAAGGTGAGGTGGTTGAACCTGAAGTCCATTAAATTCTATTGATTTGGGTTTTTGGCAAGTGGGTTTGCACTGCTCCGTGGCACTTACCAAGTATTTTGGGAGAACCAAGTCACACTCCATCAGTGAATCTGGGCTGAAATCTTTGGAATTTGCTTAGTTTAGAAAAAAAGCTGTTGAATCACAAGCATTAAAAACAATTTCCAGAAAAATGAAAAAGCACTATAAAGTACTTACAGGGGGAATGAAAGTCAGAAGTTATGTCCCTTTTGCTAGGCAATGAGTTTGCAAGCCTGTAATCCTGAAGCCTCTGCCAACTTATTTGCAATCTGATTATTCACATTTCACAGCTGATCCTTTCTGTAGGTTTCAGAACCTAATTTCTGTAGTCACTTTTCAAGTACTTTTCAGGACTGTCCAACGCACAGTGTATTAAGGTAGGAAACAAATGTTCACAAACACTTTGAATTTAATTGAACAGTTCCTAAATGTAGAAACATTCATATATTCCTGGAAGACAAATAGTTAAGATCAAAGAAACAAACCAGAAAAGAAAAAAGAAAAAAGAAAGAAAAATAGGCTTCAATAGTAGAGCATTCTTTGGGTTTTTCCTAAAGGTATGAAAAACTAAGTAAACGTTCTCATTTCAAATAACTCAAGACATCTGGTTTGGGGGCTAAATCATAGAGAGAAGAATTAACCTATGAGATATCATTTGGTTTATAAGTTTATAGAGCTAAAAACATACCCAGTTCCTGGCAGTACCATCTCCACTATAAAATATTTTAATGACGACATTGTAGTTTTGTGTACTAAAATAATCCATCTTTTCTGGTGGTTAACAGAGAAAAATACAGGTGTGTGCCTGTCTTCTGGTGTTTACTCTGGAGGACTAAAAAGATACATAAATTAGAATTTGATTCATAATAATTAAAGGCCCTCCTAAAATATTTATTTTTAATGAACAGGTTTTCTATAAATTATTAAGCTGGAACACAGAAAACTATAAATAATATTAAATATTATACTTGCCACAAAATGTAACCTACCATTTGGGATAAAACAATGGACATTCAGAATCATATCTAAAACTGGACTTTTCACTGTTCTTTGCTTAGTAGCAATACACTGAGTTTCTTCCACATTCCAAACTGAAACATAAAATTGAAGTATCTTAAAAGTTATAGCATCTTAAGGTAAAACCTCTAGCATTAGCCTAAGTTTCAAAATAAATAATCCTCTGAACAGCAACAAAAAAATCAATTAAAAAGCTAGAAGACTTCTTTACAATTTTTAACACTTTTCAATACCAATGATCTTGTAACCATTTTGATAAAATTTATATCTGATAAACAGTTCTGGTTTTGTGAAATAACTCTTCCAACTGAAAAGACAACAACAACAAAAAAAATTTGATCAGCTTTTGCACCAATTCTGGATCAGAGTCTTCATCTCATGGTTTTAATATTTTAGAGGTATTATTTACTGTATTCAAAGCTGTTATTTTTCCTGGCTTTTTCCCTTGCCATGAACCTTTGCATACAAGAATTTTTGCATGGTGTTCAGCATGTCACATGTATGTTTATGCAATATCAGCAGGCGCCCGTCATTACTGATTTGTCTAACAAGTAACTTGGCTACTCATTTCACTGAACCCTTCCATTTCTATACAACATAAGTTTGGAAAGATAAATTATACTTTTATATGAGAAACATTGTTTTAGTCCTGAAGGGAGTAAGCAAATTACTACCTGACTACTCTAATGGCATGTTATGGCTCAGAGGTTATTTGGTATAATAATATTTTTCATAGATCAAAGAATATCACTTCTATGAATATCACAGGAGAAACAGCTTTATTCAAATCCTCTTTGCAATGGGTCACTTCTCTTGAATTTGCTACAGTCACCTGCATGAGATAGTGCTGTATCTTTTCTACCTAGCTTTATTTTGTGTGATGTGGCAGACAGGAAATAATGCTATCCATGGATGACTTTTTCAGACAGCTTCAAAAGAGGCAGTTAAACAGATATTCTATTTGTCCTACTACATCATTGTCATTGAAATTTAATCTTGTGAATCATTTTTTTCCCAGTAATTGAGGCAAATTTAAATCTAGTGTTATCTCATGTAAGTATGTCATCAATAACTTGCAATAAAGTTGTGTCTGATTATGCCTAGGTTGTATCTGAGTTTTGATGTCACTTTTGTGAAACTTCTAACTGGAGTAAAACTGACAGCACGCTGTACAAATCTTGTCCGGTCCAAAATATTAATTTACCCTTTTCTCTCTTTTTTTTTTAAGTTATCCACCAAAAATATGTTTTATGAAAGTTTCGGTGCATCAGTTATGCACAAGAAGTTTATGGTATGTAACACTGTACAGTAAATCACTTGAAATCAGACTAAAATCTGATTATATTAAAGGAAGAAGTATGAATGATTGAAAAGAAAAAAACAGTGATTGTGTGATAGAGTCTAAGCAAAACATGAGGAAAAAGTGCCAGATATTAAGGTGGCTGTACAGGGGTGGAACTGAGTCAGAATAAGAAGCCACCAGTTTTCAGGACTGTGCCCTCTTGTGAAGAAGGCACTTTAAGAGAGTAGGTAGAAATTTAATGCAAGGGCAAATTTAACTTCAGAAGAACTCCTGCCACTGAAAGACCTTACCTGGAGAAGCAGACCTGCATGTGTACCAAACACAGTATTAGGTGCTAAGTATATTTGGGTGACTGAACACAGTGGTCCAAACACCAACAGTGCACTTACCCTACCATTTCATTTGTATGTTGTACTCTCATTTCCTTTTGTCCCTGAATTGAAAAGTCATTGGAGAGGCGTGAATATAGAAGCAATGGTGTGTTATACCATGGCTGATACCATCTGTGGCCTATCCTTTATGTTGTGCAAGTAGGTATTTATGGTCTTGGAGATGCCTGGGGAATTCAGGAGTTGGCTCTCATACTACTGAACAGGTCTGTAGCCCTGCATCCTGTTCAGTGAAAATTAAGCCATCTTCTGGCACTCCCCACTCTTCACAAATTTAAAGTGTAGCACAAAATAATGGGAAAAACCTGTCCTGAAGTGCTTTCTCTAACAACCTTTATACATCATTTAATTTGATTTTAGATTTCTCTTTTCTGTTGTGTACATTTAATAGCTTTGCCAGTGCTTTGAAGTTTGAAGCAGTCCTTCAGTTATTGTATCACCATATTCATGGGAGACAAAACTGCATTTTTTTATGGAAGTAGCGTAGTGTCTTTTCCTGGACCTCATATTAGTCTTCCTCACAAGCATGGCCCTCCATGCCAAATAAGTTTGAGCTGATCAGTCTGCAGGCTTGCTTTGAATAGGCCTGCCAGGAGTATCTGCCGCTCATGACGCCTGATGACTTTAATAGGATTCTCAGTACTTTTGTCTGATCTCCAGATTAGTCCATTTGATTAAAGATAATTAGGACTTGAACATTTTCTGTTTAGAATTCCAATCAGCTTGGATCCTTGCATACTGGCCATGACTGCAGCAGCCTATGTGCTTCACTTTTCTGTCTCGTGGATACGTGGCACAAAGAGTCCAACCAGTCTGGAGATTTCTGCCTGGATAATTTCTCTTAAAGGAAAATGATGTTTCTGTAAAGTAGCTGAAAGTTCTTCCCTTCTCTTTCTCAACAAAAACATTAAAGGAAAAAAATGTAATAGATGCCAGTCAGTACAGTCTTACAGGAAACAGGTTTTGTCAAACATGTTTGATTTAATTCCTTCAGGAGACTACAAGTTGGGTCAATAAATGTGACAGTGTAAGTGTGATAGATACTGTAAGCTATTTGCCTTGGTGCCACATATGTTCTGATAACAGTGAATTAGAGTGGGGTCAGCAAATTTTATTTCACATATATTAAAATCCACCTAATGGACAGACCTTTAAAGTAATCATCAATCATTTCATGGACTTCATTATACCAAGGTTCTCGTGAGAGTGAGATTAAACCTGAGGCTTCTCAAAATTATTTTTTTTGTGATCTGGGTAGAAATACACTTAGCATTTAAATGTTATAAAATTTTGGGGGAGCCTAAAAATGTCTGAATGAAGATTAGAAAACTGCACAGAGCAATCTAGATTTCCTTGTAAAATTAAATCAGTTCAAAGTGTAATTTTTTACTATTTAAGCCAAAACAATGCCTAGAAGCAATATATGAATGGCAGTATTATAGAGTGGGGATTGTGTTTTGGAAATGAGGTTAGTGGTGGATAAGCAATTTAAGTATAAGCTCCCTGAAAGATGCTAAAAAGCCCATCAGTAACCCTGATATGACTTAAACACATTCCGTGTCTGCTATTTCTTTTCTCGTATCTCAGTTTTCTCTAAGTTCTGACTTTTACACCTTGGCTGAATAAAGAAGCAACAACTGAAAAAAAAAATATCAGGGATTAGCAATCTTTTCACTTCTAGTATGCTGCTAACAGTTTGGGACTAGGCTGTTTGCTCATCCTAAACCATGTGGGACATGTGGTAGTTTACTTAAAAGAGATCGGTGACTTATGAAAAATCCACATTACACTGAAATTATAGACCCCTTTCCATAACTGCTACAACAACCCTGAAATGAGCACTGAAGGCCAATCTTTTTTAATTGCTCAAGCCACAAGCCATAATCACATAATTCCTTCTGATTACCAAAGCACACTAGACTATTAAAATCTGTGCATTGCAATCTGAATAGAGTAGCCTTTAGGACATATTAACATCAAATTTCATATGATATTAGCTAATAAATTAGTCAAGCAGAAGAGTTCAAACTCTAATTACCAGATAGTCATTAGATATGTCCAGTTACTAATATCAGGCAGTGCTGGAGGGAGGGAGGAAAGGAGGGGGTTTTGTGATTAATTTGTCAGGGAAATGCAGCTGTGAAATCATTACCCAGAGTTTCTGCAGTGTTCTTGGAAGAACCATTTCATCAGCTGCTGTAAATATCATAGAACTAATGCATTTAATTGTAACAGCTAGGCAGACTGGAAGAGGAGTGCCTCAGAAGTGGGCCTCTCCCTGTGGTAGTGTATGACTCTGTGTGTGTATATATATATATATATACTTGTGTGTTCATATGAATATCTATGTAAGATGTATGTTGGAAAGGCCTCCTTCTGTGCAATGACTTTTACTGTAAATGGAAGAGCACAAGAGCATGCCATATCATTATATTTGTCCCTCCAAGCCCCAAAACCACGGGTCACTGACAGACATGTATTAGCAAACGTAGAAAATCACCCACTGGTGGTAAATGTTTCCTCACAGTGTACAGGAAGAGAAGATGGCACTTACAATGCTTCTGCTCTGCCTCAAAGGTTCAAAGCACACCCCTAAGTCTGACTCACTTCAAAGAGGTAGAAAGAGTTTAAAATAAGGTTCATTCACACTTCGTCACTAAGGCAAAAAAGGTTTGCTTCTTCTGCATAGCAGACACAGACTAAGAGGTGGCAAGACAAAAGCATCTGTAGCAACATATTCATATTAATTCATTTATAGTGCTGAAGAGCCCTTGAATGAAAACCTTTGAACACCTTTTCTCCAATAGTCCTCGAAGGTTAAAAGAGTCTATTCTTCACTTGAAAAAACACATACATTTTAAAAAAATACTTGAATGCAAGGTTGCTTAGACACCAAGCAAAGAGGCAACTAAGCCATAAGAAAGGGCTCCTTTGGTATCTTCATGCTGTTTCCATTTGTTCTTTGTGTCATTGGGAGTGCTATCAGAGTAATTTTTTTTTAGATTGGCCTGTTCCTGTTATTCAGCTAATCAATGTCCCTGAGAGTCCTCCCTAATTTCTTCTCGTCCAAGAATACTAGGAAAATGCTATTTAATTCACTGCTGAGAATTTCATCAAAGATTCAGCTTTACTCATCCTGATTATGAGCAATCAACATTTAACAATGATGGCTGGCTGAAGTTCTATTTAACAGTTCCTGGATTTTGCATATTGTATCATTTCAGGTTTCAAGAAAGCAGCAAATCCAGTAGGTTGTTCCTGCCCTTCACATCTTCATAGTACTATCTCTATCTCAGAAAGAAGAAAAAGACATAGTCTGTTTGATTGCTGTCAATATACTGAAGATACGACATGGCGTGATTTGGTAATTTCTTCCTCTTGCACCCAAAATAAGAAGACAAAGATGATGCTTTTGTTGCAAAGCATTTATGTTTTCACTATTAACAGATATTCTGCAGCTCAGGATCTCTATAGCACATTGCTCTTGCCTAGGAGCCCTTCAGAAAACACTTGATAGCATCCTGAAAATACTTGAGACTCACTGTTCCTCATCTTAGTGTCTACATTGCTCCCATTTCCACAGTTGAATAAATACACTTGTTTGTTGATATATAATACTAAATCTGAGTTTCAAGGGAGGGTTAACCTGTGGGTGTCGTTTCCTTGCAGTGCACTGCCAGAACAACTGCTGGTGAGTTCAGTTTAATGGATGAATGAGACATGGCTCCAGTTATCACTTCCAACAGGCACTGATATTTCTAATGGAAACAGCCATGAAAAAGGTACTGTAGGCCTTCATTCTGCCTCCCTTATTAAATTACAGGTCACAGCAGAAGCTTGGAAATTTTTGAAATCTGTAGCAACTCAAGGTATCAAGTTATCTGTGATCCCAAATCAAGATTTTCTTTAATAAAAGCCCTCAGGTACGGCAGAAGCTTTCTTTAAACTTTGGATTCCAACCACCAGGCTATGCAATTGTCCTCAGGAGTCACAAGCTGGTCGAAACAAAGCTGGAGACTGCCAAATGGGCATCTACAAGATCTACATTACAATGCTCCTCTGCACTTCTTCCTAAATTTAATGTTGTGCTGTTAACATGTAGACAACAGCAAATTCTTTCTTTATTTTTAATTTCTTTCTGTCTTGAATTAAAGGTTACTTCATTAGGACTGGCAAAACATCAAAGTGTTCCACTTTTATGCTCTTTAAAACAGAACTAAAATAGCAATGGCCAACATGGAACAAGAGTAATCAAGATTACATAGAAAATAAACAGCGTTCAGCTGCTGAGCTGGAGAATGAAAATAAGGTGTCAGTGTGGTAAAATTGTCTTCCAGCAACCGGTTTTAGTCAGAAAATCCTGGAAATCTGGCCAGCCAGGGGAAAATACCATGTAATATTTGCTAGTACAGGTCTTAAGTGTATAACAAGCAAGGTAGAAAGTGCTTGGAGTCAACGTCTCTCTGACAAAAATGTGAAAATAAGACATAAAGCATTAAAAAAGCAATAAAGGCTAAAGTATTCTAATTGTTTGTCTTAATCCTTCAATTTGAAAAGACATTTTTACCATTTGACATAATCCTCTGACTAACAATAAGCCTGCTTTTTCTGACAAATCATCATCATCATCATGTTTGAGTAAAATATAAAAGAATTTTCTCACCATTCTAATCTTTTTTTTTTTTGCATCAGTCTGAAAGCTCTTTAATATTCAGTGTGGAAGACAGCTAAAAAAAACAGACAGTAATGATGATGATTTTATTGATTTTGATGTGCAAAGAAATCTAAAATGGGACTAACAAGTAATTTCTTCTTCTTCAGCAAAACCTTATACCAAATCAGATGTCAAAAAAATAAACATCTGTGGTGTCACATCTCATACATTTTGTATGAATTATGTTGTTATAAACAACATTAGGACCACATACTTGTCTTCTTTACTTGTTGATTATGTGGACCTTTACTCATTATCATGTGGAGCTTTTGACCAATTTAAATCAATTCAGTTTCTACAATTGTCACAAGAATAGAAAAATATATAGATTTTGTTTTCCTCTAAATTAAACTTCTGATCTTTGACTTACAATTTATTCTGCACTTTTTCATATAGCTCAGTTCTGAGAAACAGGAATCTTGCTCATAGTGCTGCCGTGATGAGAATTATTTGCATTGAACAAGGTTTGTCGCTCAGAAAAATGCACATGCAGACATTTGGAGAAGATAATTTTTTTGATGCAAAATAAAATATGCACAACATAAATACGTCTGCTATATATTCACAGGAGACATTCTCCAGTGGGACTTACAGTAGCATTAATATTTCACCAGACTTCTTCCAGACTGGCATGCTGTATTACTCATTCACTGGAACAACACTAAGCTGAACATTCACCACCAGAATAAAGGTTATGTGGTGTGAGATGACTCCAGTGCATGGACCATGGTTATTTTCCCAGCGCTTAGCAAAGAAGAGCCAGTGTGACCCTCTAAAACTCCCCGAAGCCAAACTCCAACAGCATGGCAAAATATATTTTCTGGCTATTTCTCCCACTTCCTGACTTCATTTCAGTGACTATTTGCAATTGAATACCTAAAATACATGGGACTTTTTAAAGTGGTCTCTCTTTTCTCTGAAGTTGCTGTCTCAGACTTCATATGATACATTTTTTATACAGCTTCTACCACATTCTAAATCAAATTCCACTACAAGTTGCTTTCTTAATATTTCTGTTTCTACTTCTGTACTGATAATGGTCATGGGGAAGCAAAACACAAAACCCACAATACACATGTTTGACTGAGGTCTCAGAATACCTAAAGCTCAACCCACCCATTCTTTCTAAGGTTTTGGTCTCAACTGAGTTGGAACATTGGCTCTTTCTCAAGAAATGTGTATCGTATACAAACAATTCTGTGGGCTTACTTGAGTGACAAAAGAGCATTTCTGCTTCTTGCTATTTGTATAAATACACTCAGCCAGCACACTTAAGTGATTTTGCTTTACCAGTATTCCACAAACAGAAATTATACAACAGTCTCCAAATTAATTTTGTATCACAAATCTGAAAGCAATAATTACAGCTCCACCTTGATGTGCAAATACATGCATTTCTGAATGCATCTGCTCCAGAGAGAGGTTTTTTTGTTTGTTTTTGTCATGAATTAATTCTTCCTTAAGAGCGATAATATCAGCAGCTTCTGTTACAGGATTAAGAAAAATCAGCAAGTAAAAGATAATACACTTTTTCTGTTATTTGGAAGGAAAAAAATGTATACACATGTACACATTCTTCATTCAGAGCTTTTATTCATTTTATTTAGGCCTCCTAGAACACTTAATGAACTATTTAAATATTTTTTTCACTCCTTTCTCTGCTTCCCAGAAGCCATTTGTAGCCCAGCAGCCAGACAGCCATCTTTCTTTTAAAGTGATGTAGATGAAAACATTCCTTTCTCTGAAACAGCAAACAGGCAGTTCGAGTCAAGAAATAGTTCCATATCGTAACCTTTTCCTTCTAATCTTTCCTTGCAAACACTCTCCTGTTCTACTTCTGTTACCTAGCAATTTCCCCATTCATTTTCTCTGTTTCTTTATAAAATGTGTTTTCTAAGGTGTTATCACACCATAGTTTACTGTCCTAAAGGACCATCAGATGCATGGTCCATCTGATGCAGTCTGCCCATCAAATGCTTCTTTGCATTTGACTTTTCCTCAGACACTTTCAAACCCTTAGGTAGAGCCCTAAGCAAAAAAAATAGAATAAATTTCAGTCTGGAACTTACTGGAAAAGCATTTGTATGGCAGGGACAACACTGTGCTTACTGTGAGACCTCTGAGTTAAAACTGCTCTGGTCAGGAAAAGCTTTGCCTTGCTCTGGAGCAGCTGAAGAACACCTCTGCTCACAGATCTTCTTTCTTACCTTCAGATAGAACACCTTGCTGCACACCTCTTCACTATGCTGACTGGCAAAGCCCCACGGGCAGTTACATCTCCTCATGCCTCAGAGAACAGGGCAATTAATCTCATTTATATGATCTGAGGAATGACTTTCCTACCAAAATGAGTCCAGACTAATGGTAGCTCCTAAATTAGTTACCTCTAGAAAATAAAGTATTAATAGTTCTAGTCAGCAGGCAATAATATTCAAGAAAAGGACTTTAAAAAAAAAAAACATTCTGATTCTACAACCCACAAAGGTGTGAAATTATTCTCACTAAAACAATACAGAAAAAAATATCCCCTGGCCAGACAATTAATTAATGGGGAATCGATTTTTTTTTTCCCTGGGAATCTGTGTACTAGGTTAATAGACATCATAACTTATCAGAAATGAAGAGTGGTAAATTGAAAAAAAAGATTTAAGAAAGTTAATAATCTTCTGATATGAAAAAGTTGTAATTTCTATATATTATTGTATATCTTTGCAAAATCAAATATCATCTATTTTAGTTCAAGGTTTATTCTAGCAGATGGATTAATTATATTTATACAGGTATTTAGGGATCCCATGTGACCCCATGGAAAACTGTAATCATGCAGACACCCTCACACATGCTTTCTGTGCCATCTTCTGTTGACATGACTTTAGAAGCACTACGTACTTTTCTTTTCATCACACTGATGGCCTGAAATGGAAGTGTGTTTTCCATTTAGTTTCTCAGTTACTGTGCCATTACAAGCCTTCAGCAACACCAACATTTAAATTGCATCTTTTCTAAAGAAGATCCAATAAGGTAAGGGCTGAAAATCCTAATAAATCACATGATACATCAGCTACAAGCACATGCAGTGTTAGAAAGAAAGTCATCAATAACAAAGGATTTTTCTGACTTTCAGTTTTCTGGTTTTTTGTATGTTTTGTTCTTTCAGTAACAAAGGAAAGTAAATTGTGAATCCTGTCTCAGTCTCTCTAAGACACTTTGGAAATTAAACAAAATCCAGTGCAACAACTGAATCTCTATTGCTGCCTTTTTCTTTGAAGGCACTGGTGCTAAATGAGGTCCACCTAGGCATAATAAACTTTTCCCATCAGAAACTGAAAGAACAATTTGGGAGGATCTTGGAGGGATTCTTCTTTTTCCTTTTGAATTATTTCATCAGTTCTTCCCTATCTCTTCAGGGAACCATTCCCACCTCACTTTTCCTCCATGTTTTCCTTTGTGTCTCCTCCCTAGCAGGCCTTGCTGGAGGAGGACCTTTCAAATGGGTCTCCACTTTCAGGCAAAAAAACCACCAAGCATACCCCTTGAAGGAAGAGAGAGGTACCCTAAAACTCAGGATGGCAAAACTCAGGTGATGCTCTGTTTAGGGTCCATTCCCAGGATTTTGATGTCTTGAGCTTTTGGAGTTCTGGGATACTTTCTGAACTGAAGATTCCTGCAAGGGCACCAGGAAAGGTGTGCCCTTTAGAAGATATGTCTTAGTGGAGCTGCACTTCTGAATAATGATCTTTCCTCCCTGGGCTCCTTTCTTCTCTGAGGAATTGTACCAGCGAAAAATACATGTTCCTACCAACCTGCAGGTGGAAGAGGTCTCAGACTAGTTCATTATTCCACCTGGCTGGATCATTCTTGAAGCCTAAACCCTGACAGTGCAGGAGCTCTCCCAACTGTACTTGCCTGGCACAGGCCCTCTTTAAACTACCATTGATGATTTTTCCTCTAGTTCATGAGAGTTAAATGCATTCTTTTTAAAGGGACCAAATTAAGAAACTAGCTGAGCCTTTAAAATAATTCTCTTTGGGACCAATATCAGGCTAAGCCAAATGTAGCAGAATGAAAATTAAGTGCATTTACTTAAATATTTTCTTACCCACGCTTGAATGAATATTGGAAATTCGACAGTTTCTTGGGATCACCATCTTTATAGATATCCAAGAGCTAGAAGAGCTGCGAATGCAATTTGTGATATTGCACATCATCTCACAGAAATTGTTCTAGGTAGGAAAGTTGCAGTCTAGCTAAGGAAAATTAGATTCCCCAGGGTTTAACGGGATGAGAATTGCTTTTGAATGGAGAAAGACATTAATGGCTTTTTCATCAAGTTCAGAAAAACTATTATTAGCTCTACAAGACTGCTTTTTCATTTCACAGGATGTCTTTAGACAGTTCATCTTCAGAACTGCTCTTCTATGAAGGACGAATCTTTTATGAGAAGCTGTGATATATTAGAGTTGCACTTTCTAGCAATATGTGGGAGTTAGAAGATCCCTAAGTAGCACAGAATAACTGCTGGCTAAAAGATAAATTAAACCTGGTAAGCTGGAGGGGAATTATTCTGTACCCTGTATAATATGGTCAACAGCAATTTCTAGCTGTGCATCATGGTTTATAACATTATCTTGCAGAGTACTAACAACCGAGTTTCACAGATGTATGGCAGTACTTATTCATTTCCTGGCAACTTTATTTTAAACTTGACTATCTCACTGTATGTTCCATGACCATGAGGCCCTTGCTTACTTGCAGTTACTTAGTTTTTAAATTGTTCTCACCGAAAAAACACCCAAAACTTATTTGACCAGTGTTCCAAAGCTTTGTCTTTGCAGTATTTGTATTACAATGTGTCAGAGCTCGGCCAGCAGAGTGGCTACTGGCTGTCCTGAGACAGTCATCCCTTGAGCTGATCTTGGTTGCATGACCCAGCAAAGGTTTGTCTGAATCTCTTTTGTGCCCTCAGACCTTTACTTCTTACAGGATACAAAATTTTTGCTCAATTTTGCAGCTCGGCCGCACAAGCAATGCAGAGCTCATGGAGAAGACAGAAAGTCCATCTCCACAATCTTCCTCATTCTCCAGATCTCTTAGCCAAGCTGTGACATTTCACTAGGCCTCTCAGAGTGAAGATGGAAAATACCAGAGCAGTGTAGTCCTTCAGAACACCACTTCACTCTGCGGTTCCCTCTCCAGAAGGCTGGGGGCAGGTGCTGAGGGCTGACTGGTGCTTGCCATTTTGCTCGCAAACAACTTGGTCCAGCTTGGGGTTTTTTTCAAAAGAAATGCTCTCCAAGTCATGACTCAGACAGCATGACTATTTTATTTGCAGGCAGAACGCCTTCAGATTTCATCTTTGCTGTTTGCTGAGCAAAGGGAGGGATGAGATTATGAAAGAGGTGACTAGAGGACACAAGGTACTGAGCTTGTCACTTCCAGGCAGAAGTTCAAGGTCCCGATGCAAAGCTGGGATTGATGCGAGGATCAGTCTCCTTTAGTTCTAGTTATTGCACCAGCAGTACAATAGGGAAATAAAGGAGTTTTCCTGGGTGCCAAATATCCCCGTTTGTTTTGAGTTGTCACAACTGTCCCTATTCAAGGAAAAATTCTCCCAACCAGTCTCAATGTTTCAGTGCCACTAACAGCTCCTTCCCTGTTTCTTATTTTGCCATTTCAGCCAGTGACTGCAATAGATAGTGTATATTCTGGTGTCACAAACAGTCATATTTTGGTTCTTCCTTTGTGTAAATTGAAGTGCATCATCAGCAAATATCTATCATGATGGTTTTTTTGCCCAGTCATTCCAGGAACCAGTTCCACTATTTCAGTCAGTGTTTGGACAGGTAGGGATGAATACTTTCCTGCTGGATGCTCGTAGAAACTTACAGCATCCTGTTTTGTGTAGGTCAGGGGGGTTTGTGAAGAAAGCCCAAACTTCTGGTCAATTCAAACAAAACCAGTTTGAGCTCTTCCTTAGTCTTTTGCATCTCTTATTTCTGTTCTGCTCTCTTCCAAACACAGCAGAATTTCCAGTAGCTTATTATAAGATACTATTTGCCTTAGATCCGGCAAAATGCAAAATCTCTGCTCCTCTTTCCTGCTCTGTGGCCCCAAAACAAGTGCAATGCATTCCATACACACAAAATAAAAAGTGTTCATCTGTAAGACACAGCTGCAACTCAGTTTAAATGCATCATTTTTGGTTTATCTTGCTTCCTTAGTGAAGACTTGCCTTACCTTGGTTTCTGAACTTCTGCTTTGAAAAGCTTCTTCAACTAGTGAATGTGGTCCAAGCTGCAGAATAACTCTCAGCCAAAGAGTTTAGAAAAGCTCAGAATGAATGAGATTCATAATAAACACAGCTACAGAGATAGGCTGCAAGTTTTTAAAGTATATGAAGTTTTGTGGGTTTAGATAAAAGCTATTTTCCAAATACCAGGAGCTGAAGAGAAACTTCCCTCAGCACAATGGCAAGAGACAGCCAGAGCACAGCAATTCTGTTTCATGACAACTTGGGAGATTTTTTAATTTATTTTTGTCCTTCACTGGAGCAAAAACAAAACCTCTCCTATATTTTCACAAAGAAGATTTGTGCTAAGCCCTAAGCCTCTTTTTTAAATTTAAATTCTTCCCTTCTCTTGTCTTCTCTCCAGAAATGACCAGAAAAGATGCTCTGAACCTTAGAAAAGACGAAACATTGCCCAAGTCTTTAAGACCCTCAGCTACATGGTGTTCACACACAGGGGTCCACAAACACAAATGCCTTTGTGTCAGTAAAAAGAAGCAGCAGCAGCCTTCTCCAGCCCGAGTCCATTTCCACACTGTTGTGAAGCACCTTCCCTCTTACAGCGAGGCATCACACCCTGTCTGCTTTCTGGATATGGGTCGGTGAATCACAGAATCACAGAATATCCTGAGTTGGAAGGGACCCACAAGGATCATCCAGTCCAGCGTGCCTGCCCACACAGGACAGCCCCAAGGGTCACACCATGTGCCTGAGGGCATTGGCCAAACACTTCTTGAGCTCTGTCAGGCTGGTGCTGTGAGCACTCTCCTGGGGAGCCTGTTCCCGTGCCCAGCCACCCTCTGGGTGAAGAACCTTTTCCTGACATCAAACCTAAACCTCCTCTGACACAGCTTCAGGCCATTCCCTTGGGTCCTGTCACTGGTCACCAGAGAGAAGAGCGAGACCACTGGGAGCAAATTCTTGGTCTCTAAGCATCGGAAGAGCTGTAAAACTCCTAGTTGTGGGGCTCATTTGTTTCTCTCATATGCTCTACATGCCCATGGATGGATGCAGCCTCACAGGAGCATGGAGGGGATAGAGAAGTAGCACCAAGCAGCCACACATACTCCTCCAGTTGACACTTGGACCTAGGACAGTGAGCACTCAGTGCTTCAGCCCAACATTCACTGCTGAGCAGCAGCACGAACTTCAGGACATCAAAGTTCAGATAGGTCCTGTCACATGAAACAGGCCAACTACAATTCTTCATCAGTAATTTTAAGAGTATCTCACTTGTTTTCTCTCTTTGGGGCTTTGTTTTCCTCATTTATTTGTTTGCCTTTGTCTTTGCTAGGGTTTTTATTTTCCCCCCTGACATTTAACACGACACTCATTTGGCTCCATGACTGACAGCAGCAGCATTAGAAAGGAGATGAGACCAGCTCTGGAAAGGATTAAACAGCGTGAAGCCCACAACAACTGCTTTTCAATGAGGCATTCTCTGCCCAAGTGCTCCCTGCTGCTGCTGACACCAGTGCAGGGAACAAACGGATCTGACAAGGAGGAGAAAATCTAGGGATGGGGGAGCAGTGAGAGGGGATATTTGTGCATCCACAGCCCTCTTGAGAGCAGAGAGAGCCCATACACAGCACAAATCTGGAGTGACAGGAGAGCCAGCAAAGTCATGTGAAGACCTGCTTTCACATGCCCAGTTCTGCAGCTGTTGTGTCACAAAACTGGCCTGCACAACATCCACACAGAACACCTTTCCACTCCCATGACTACTGGACTCCTGAAATGAAAATTATTTCCAGAAGTTTAACACCTACCCTTTAAGAAAATAGATTTCTAATTTGAGTGAGCAATATTCAGCCTCTCTGAAAATCAGTACTACAGGATCTATCTTCTTATTGTGTAATAGCTTCATTGTGTGTATTTTCATGTTGCTATTTTGAGGTATATTTAAAAAGCAGTATTTCATACAAAATGGTGGAGACCACTGCTAAATTCAGGGAACAGCTGGATTTTGTTAAATTAGATTTTATGCAGCTATTGTTGTGCCATTTTTCCACCCAGCTCTTCTCAGAAACAGTGAATGAAATTGTATAAAGAACTTAACATAATGGTCATTTTAATTTGGAATACAAAAGTATTTCTAAAAACTGAATTACATTTCATTAAAACTTTCAGCCAATTAAATGAGATCATAGTGTTTTACTTCAGGCTGGTTTGAGCATTTAATGTAAAAATCTTCTAAGTATTTAATATCTATTTTATCTTATTTTACCTTTTAATTTTGAACATTCTAAGGCTTTAAAATTAGAAACCTTTTTATGTTTGGACTTTGGTGATTTGAGGGATCTCTCCAGTGAACTGATGAAACCCTGGAATGAATTTTACTTTTCCTGTTAGTAAAATTCAGGGACCAAATACAGTCTTAACCCTTGCAGTACATCACTGCATAGCCTCTACAAGATACCCAGATGCTTTCCTGGAAATGTAAGTTTCAATACCAAAGCTAGTGATACTTTAAACTCATGCAATAATTAAGGCTAGGTATACAACAGCTAAAAGGATGCAGCTGGGATTGTTATGTGATTAAAAACTGCTCTGCATGCCCACAAAGAAGCAGAGAGAGACATGGTAGGGGAAGACCAAATAATAACGTGCCAGGCTTTTCCAGTGTCCATCACAGAGCCATCAACCCCTCAAAGACTGTCCATCTCCACAAGCACAGAGGAGCACAGGGGCAAGTGAAAACCCAGATTAAGGACTCAGAGGAAGGGACACTCTGTCCAGACCACTCCCAGGCTTGTCCCAGGAGACCCTCAGCCCCAATATCCAGCCATGAAAACCATCACAATGAGTCAATGCTGAAACATCTCCCAGGCTGCTGGGGTTTCCTGCTTGGGGGTGTCAGACAGTACAGGACACAGAGGAGGAGATTGCACAGGACTTACTATGGGATGTTTAGGGATAAAAAGGGCCAACTGCTTACCAGAGTGAGCAAAATCGAGTGCCAGCCTCTGTGTTGGAATCAGAGCTGAGAGGCCTGTGCATCCATGATGCCACTAAGATGGAGAGACTGGGATCCAGGGGCATCTAATGGGCAGACTTGAGTGTCTGAGGCACATTCATTACACATATATATATAATTTTACATATATTTCCACTAGCATAACTCCAACCTGCTTATAGAGAGGAGTTAAGGGTGAGGCCCCTGACACGGAGTGTTTGTGGGAGTCCCCAGTGTTTCATCTGCATGGCTGGCTATGTGCATGTGTATTTATGACTTTTTATGGGACACAGGCCTACTAGAAACACGTGCTAGTTGTAAAACTTGCTGCTGGTTATAACTGGAGGAAAAAAGCCGTGCCAGCCTAATATCCACTGGGCTGTCAAATCTGTCTCAGCTCCCCTAACAGGGATGATTTATCAAAAAAACTGTAATAGCAGAATGGTACAAAACCTGGAATCTCTGCTGATAATTTACCCATATTTTAAATTCATATTGAATAAATTACTTATATTTGACATTTATGTGTGTTCTATCCCAAAGAAACAACTTCCAGAATCCCAGAAGTAATAATCATTCAGGTGTTATTTGCATTGTGAGTCTTTGCCCCAAACTGTTATTTTTCTGTAGTATATTTAGAAATAGAAGTGGAAAACTTCAGGGAACTGATCAGTCCAAAAGCCATTTAATTTTATTTTGCCTCCTTCCCTTAGAATTTATTCCATGTTGCATTTAAATATTTTCTCTCAAACTGGACCTGTTATCAACCCAGTTTTGTAAAAGGTAAGTAGCATTTAGCACTGCTGCAAAAGTTAATGTTCTAGGCACACACACATTAGAAGAGCTGGAGGTATCAAGCTTGGTAACATGACCTTTTTCCCCCAGGAAAGCCAATTACTCTGTTATGTCTTCAGAAACAGTAATTGAGTTCACCCCATCTTTGTGAAATGTGCTCAGTACTCTATCAGTTTAATCCCCACTGGGCTACACTCTATAAGCAACAGAGCTACATTATTGCTGGGGGAAAAAACAGGACTTCAGGTGAAGCCTGCTCCAGAAATGGTTAGAAGCACCATGAACCTGTAAAGTGTTTGAGCTCTGCCCAGGTGATTGATGAACTGGTGGTTTCTGTGTTGATGTTCACCAGGCTCTCATTGGCACAGCTCAAAAAGAAAGAGGAGGCAAAAGAGATTTTCATCTTCTGCTACTGAAGTTCTCTGTTTTGCACCTGCTACAGGGTTTTCAAATGCTCAGGACAGAAGCAAAATAACACTTTTTTCAGTTCCCAAATTGGCATGACAGGCTTTTGTTCTTAATTATGTCTTTCCCATATTCTCTTAGATTCATACATTTTCCTTAGGAAGATATCCACAGGCTTCCCTGCGCTTTCCTCCAGTGTTCCAAAAAGGGAGAAAAACAATGAATTAATAGCCAAAGCACAAGGATCTGCAATTCATCTGCTCTGAATAAAAGCGAAATCATTTTCATCTCTCTGCATATTTTCATTCTAATTTTTAATCCATCAAGTTGATGGGCTTACCTTGTCTTTCATTTTTCAGATACAAATATTCCTCCCAAGTATGGTTTAGCCATTTATTCAGAAATCAAAATAGAATGTGAGTACAGTAAACTGAAGTTACAGCTGTGGGCTGGTGTAACTGAAAACTGTGGATACTTGTTACATCCACAGTAAAGAAGAACACGACTAAGAAGACTGAATTGCACTCACAACATGAAAAGGGAAAGTGCTGAAGGTCTTGGACCTGATGAGAGAAATTGGGGTCTCTTGGTGGTTGCCTGAGGCCCAAACCTCTCAGGCACAATTTGTGCTAACGATGGTACAGGTCAAGAGCAGAATTTCAAGGTCAGAGCCTGCAGCCCACATCTGCTGTGGTGTATCCCAAAGGCCAGCTGTGAGGCTACAAATTTTTCCATTAAGATGTTGGCATTATCCATCATTACAGTGTGAGGGTGTCTGAGATTTTGTGTATGTCATTGGTGCTGGGCCTACAGAGTTACAATATGTAATGGGTAAATAGGTCTGGACAATGATGGTTCCATTGTCCCATAGGAGTTTTTGAAGTTTCTTTTGAGCCCATTTCAGAAAGAAAAACAGCTTCAATGGCTTCATCCACAGCCAGCAAAAAGAACAAAATTTTTCTCAGCTCACTAAGATTTTTGTTTTACCTTCCTGCTCTTTTTACCTTTCCAGGGGTAACTATAACTAACTTCTGAAATAAAGAGGTCTTTAAAAAAATGACCTGGTCTGACCATCTGACCTTTCCATCTTCTCCACCACAGAGAAGCAACAGTCAACACAAAGCTCTTCTCATCCCTTGTATTTGCAAACTGCACATTGGCTGCAAAATTACAAATGCCACTGATGAGTCTGAAACCGTAGTCTCTTCAGGATAAAGGCAGTGGGGTAAGATGTGCCCACAGCCCCACGGGCACTTCTAAAATGACTTATTGAAAACCCAGAAAATAATATTCTCTTTAAGATTTTCATTTTTGCAACCAGGTCAAATTTTCTGTCTCTAAAGATGTCTTATGCCCCGTCTTCATCTTTCATCTTTCGTAGACCGTAATACTCTTTTTTCTTATACGCAACGTTTTTATGTGCAACAGCCACTTCTGCCTGTTCCTTCTAGGCTTCAACAAACCATCTATTGAATCAATGAAGAAAATCAATGCAGAATTGACTTCCTCCATCTCTGTAAGAGCTTAATCTTATACATACAGGCTAATATGTAATTAATTCTTCTTCCCTTTCCACTCAGTGACTTACATGAAAACCTGTTAAATGATGCATGTTTGCTTTCCATAAGGGAGTCACACTACAGCCACCCACCTAGGAGATCTGAAATGCAAAAGCTTTAACTTATGTACAAGCCACCCCAAATATCCATGAGATTAAGAAACATGACCTTGTCACAAAAATGGATTAAGGTTTTATTTTTTTCCTGTATTTATATTTCAGAGCAGATTAATCTGGTTTCGACTTCTGATATAATCTCTGAGTACCAAAGCTCAGTACCTGAATAAAATAAGCACAGCGATATATTGCAATAAGCCATTCTTGTGAGAACACTTTTGCTTTGAATAGAGATGAAAGCAGGGTGTTTATCCTCTATAGAAACAATCTTATCTTGAAATGAACACAAACAAAAGGTCCTGCAGCTATCAGTTCTTATGACAAAAATAAGCTGAGGAAGAGGAATTACACTTAATCTACCTGCTTCATGGTAGCTTGAAAGCATACAGTCATGTTTTCCTCCTGTATTCCTTAGTATTGATAAGTGATGGAGAAACACAGTGGGATTGGAGTCTTTGCACAGGAAAGTCCCTACATTGTGCCTTCAGAGGAACCAGCACAGCAGGTGTTCTTACTCGGCTGTGGATTGCTCACGTCCCACACCTGCTGTTGCTCTTCACCCCACGAGTTCTGAGCTCAACCCCCGACGTTGTATTGCCACAGACAGGGATTCCCCTGTACGAACACCAAAGGTGCCCATCTCAGTAGCTCCCATCATCACCAAGTGGGTCTCAGTTCAGCTTTTTATCAGTATCAGCAGGGGATATCTTGTTTCAGCTTGAGACAAAGAGCTTACTGAAGCCTAAGTCTTTCCAGCAACATCTGTTTCATCTTCTGTCTTAAAACGGAGGCCAGCACTACCACATTTGTCACTGCTTAGCAGCTTGGCATGGTCTTCAGAGAGCCATTCCCTGACATCCACTGGTCCATCAGCTACATGCCCATTGATTTAGTTGTGCATTTTTTCACTTCTGCAAAGCAAAAGGATAAGTTGATTTTCCATCTCTCGGTGTTCGATTTCTCCACTGTTTTCTTTCCTGTCTTTTCTCTCCTTATGTAGGTGTTTGAGGATTTGCAGGGTTGGCTTGGTGACTTGCAGGAGCCATCTGGCAGCCCCGTGGTGTGCCACAGTTCATGCTATACAGCACTAGTCTGTTAGCACTCAGCTGTCAAAAGAACCAGGCCTCTGTCAGTCCCTCAGCTTCCAGTGAGTGCTGGAAAATGCACAGCATGGGGGTAAAATGTACACTGAGAAATTAAAACAGTTGAATCACAAAGTACTTGAACGACCAAACACAGCTGGAGCTTTCAGAAAACTTGAAGGAAGCATAAAGGTTTGACAATAATGTTGAGGCCACCATTACCACACTTTTCTGAATGGACAAAGAAATCCCTTTAGCAGGATTCCTGTAAAATCCCTGTAATGGTGAGCAGTGCAAGGAAAATGGTGCTTGCTTGTGCTGACTGAAACAAGAACTTGAGGCCCATTCCTATAAAAAATGGGGTGGGCATGGGATACAAAGCTTAATACAGAACTTAGGAAACTGAAGGAGAAACTTTAGAGGCTCTTCCAAGATACACTGACAGCAAAAGTAAATTGTCTGTAGGTGTCTCCAGGATGGTTGTTTGCACATCTGCCAGATGATGGTGTACTCAGAAATGGAAACTAGTGGTTTGGGTTGGGGCTGCACTAAAGAAAACTGAGTACTTTCTCTTCAGAAAGGCAACGAGGGCTTGACACAGGGAAAGATCTGACACTGATGTATTGTGAAGTGCAAGGATGAGCTTGGAATTCCCTTCACACAGATGCAGGGTATGCTTGCATTTACCCCAAGCTGTTGGTAACCCAAACAATATGGAATACTGAAGAAATGTCTCATCAAACCTCAGTCAGTCTTTCAGTGCTATGAGGGCTCGCTTGCCAGCTTTTCAACTCAGTACCAGGAAGAAACACAGTCATTTCCCACTAAACACTACAGATTAAATCTGCCACACAGGGGGCATGGCATGAAATTTAACAGTATTCCAGAGTGTGTTAACTCTCCTTAAGTCACAGTCAGTAACAGGGAGGGATGATGCCCTTTTTTTCTCTTCTCCTTCAATACCAAACCCAACAGGAGACTTTCAACATTTTGAAGGAACAAAAGGAAATCAAAAACCAGTAGGAAACCTATATGCAAAGTTCATCCTTTGCAAATGTGTCACAGGGATACAGTCTAAGCCCATTGTTCTCAAAAGCAAGAAACAATTTATTTTAATGGAATCTGTGCTGGTTTAAAGGAATAAGGCATCTTCTACTGTAACTGCTATGCACTCCATGATGATTTTAATGCAGTCTTTTCATAACCAAGTTCTCAAGCACATTTAAACTTAGTATTATTCACAATTGCAAAGTTCAGTTTGCATTTACAGTCACAACACAAGTGTCTGCCAAGAGACAAATCCCGGCCATGCTAACATTCAGAAGAGATACAATGTTCTGTCAACGTGTGAAAAGAGGACAGGGTACAATACAATGAAAGATGACTCTCTATTTTCTCATTTCCTTCTTTGAATGTAGAACTGGAAGCCCCAGTCTCAGTCTTCATTGGTTAATTAGAGATTTTTTAATATGATTCTATTTTATTCTTCCTATATTCTTCTATCAAGGCTACGTACAATGCCTAATACATCTGACAAAATACCTGTAACACTGATAAAAGATCAAACAGATCCAGAATTCATAGAAATATTTATAGAAATATGTTATAAATGGAGGAAGAGTAATGTATTCAATTAAATAAAGCCTTTTAGCAACATTGCTTTGATCTGTTTATATCTGAGCCCACCCAGAGCAACTTTTCTTGAAAATTTAAAGTTAATTTTATATCAAAGAATGAAATGTTATTGAAAATTATATAAAAGTGTAACTTAGGTTAAAAAAAATTGTCCTAAACAGGCACAAATAAAAGATTAATGAAGAGGATTCTGCTGATTTTTTATAAAACTTTATTTTACTTATAGAAATTTGAAAGACAAACTGAAAAGGACAGAAGGTAACATTTTTCATCCTTTTTTAAATGTTTTCGTTTTAAAAATATACTTGGAACAAGATGATTTTTTCAAGCTGTGCAATTGTTACTTTTTTTTTTTGTTTGTTCGGGGGTTTTATTGTGAACTGCATCCTTTTATTGTTGTTTCAGATGAGATCAGAAATTCCTCAGCTCAGTCTGAGAGCTGTTACAGCACTCAGCAATGGGACAGTAGGATGTCAGTGCTGGTCTCAGTCAGAGGTCTACAGGCAACATTGTAGGAATACAAATAGTGTAAAATAGGAATTATGCAATTGGTCTGGCAAGACCATGGACAAGAGTTGTGGGTACAATTGTGATGCAGTAAGTCTCAGGGACATGAAAGAAGCTATGTCTGAAGGAGGCTGTATTCAATAAAAGGACAAACTGACATAGGTTACCATAATAATTACTTGGAGGTTTTGGTGGAGGAAAAACAAGTTTTACTCAGATAAGAGCCCACATCACTTACATACTAGGGGAAACCTCTGCTATCATCTGTGACTGCTGCTTGTGTTAGATATTAGAGAGAAGGGATGGATTAATGGACTAACAATGACCTTCCTGCCTCCATCAGCAATTCAATTTTGGTATCCTGCCTTTCACTGGTTGTATGAAAGAAATTGATATTACACTATGACAGGAATAAGCCAGCAAAGTTCATCCAGACACAATTTGTAGGTGATAAAAACATCATTCATCCTGGGCCCTTTTTCATTCCCTTCAGGCTTGGTACTCTATAAATCTTTCCAAAGAGAAGGTGCATCTCTGTGCCCATAAATGCCAGTAATTCTGCTCTTTTCCATCAGCTTGAATGAAGATCAAATATGCAAGCAGCCAATCTTAAGAAATGAGTCATTATTCCAATATAGGAAGCCACCCTGGGATAGGGTTTTCTCATTCCTAGACTGACTCAGCATCTGTTCTAATTAGATATTCTGCATTTTGGTATATATTGATATTCTGTGTTTTGATTTATACTGGGTTACATACTCATTTCGAGACGAAGAAGCACCTGGCTTTATACACACACATTAAGAATCATCTTTATATGAACATGTAGAGCATGGGAAGAGTGGAGCTTTCATATTAAAGAAATTGTATTAATACTTAATAAACTGAATAAGTAATTGAAAGGAAAGTAACCATAAGGCACTGAAGGCATCATTTACATTGACAATTATAAAGCTGTCTACTGCAATTCCAGCACTGTTACTCCAGTGCCATTCTCTTACTGTGTTGCATTTTAACCACATGGCCAAGTACTGATGACCACTCATCTCACGATTATCTAGGTTCTAAAATGGCAATAAACTAGCAGAGAATTTAACAATCTGGGTATTTTCATCACCCTAGGGAACATGAAAATGACAATGTGAGCAGTAGAAGCCAAGCTCCAGCATGCTGTCAAAGAAGTGGAAACGAGAAACATGTCCTCATTCACTCCTGCAGCCAGAGGAGACCCAGGATGCTTTCCAGCCCTGGGCATCCTGAGCCATTCCTGGGACTGCACGGACATCTTTGACCCCCTTAGTGTTAAGGCAAGCTGCAAATGAGATTAAATCAAAAAGCAATGCTGAAGGCTGAATCTGTGCCTGGAATCAATCTTTATTATGGTGACTGTGATGACATTTCCATTCTTTGAACTATATGGAAACGATACAGAGATAATCTTTAATGAAGGGACATAGTGACTTCATTGAAACATAATTCATGCAGCAGTTAGTGGAGAAAAATCTGATGCTCACTTGGAAGCACTGATTTGAGTCCTGTACTTTCAATCTCTAGGAGGAAAATGATATCAAGGGCTCTCCCAGCAGTTTCACCTCTCTGAACTGGCTGGATGACAAAATGACAATAGCATTTTTTACATTTGGCTACAGTTGATTTAGCCAGAAACAAGATAATCAAATAAGCAAATCAATAAATTTTGGCAACTGGATGAAAAATACCTCTTCAGATCACTATAGATACACTAGCTGTAATTGAAGTTAAACCATACCTGACTGTAAAGTGATGGAAAAAATTTAAAATTATCTTTTAGGCCATTTCTTACGGTTTTCTTCTGCAGCTAATCAATGTACTCACTGCAAACAGGTACATGACTGGGCTTATAACTTTGGTATCAATCTTCTTATTCACACCTATAAATCCTTACAGTGATGGCGAAATTCTACAGACTTTAGCAAGTTGTCCATGGTAAATACACCACGTGGCTGAGTGGTAGATCTCAGAGGGTTGTGATCAGTGGCACAGGGGCTAGTCAGAGGCCTGTCACCAGTGGCATCCCCCAGGGTTCTATATAGGGCCCAGTATTGTTTAACTTATTCATCAACACCTTGGATGAAGGGGCACATGCATCCTCAGCAAGTTCACTGACAATAGGTTGAAGGATGGAAGAGAAGTGTGTCAGTCCAGAGAAAACACTGGGAACAAGCCAGAGAGGTTGTCAGGTTTTGGCCAGAGCAAAGATTTAACTGGCAGGATATGGCAGAATGATATACGACCAATAAATTGCTATAAATGGATACAAATTAATGCAAATGGCCTGTTCTGGAAAAACAGGCAAGACAATAGAGAGGAAATGTTGGATAAATTAAAGAGAGAGTATCCAGGCTGCTTTGGTAGGTGTTGGTTACCAACCAGAACCAGGCAGGGCACAATCCTCCAGAGCACAAACTGTGGTCCCTCCAGAGGATGTTAGGTAATCAAATGCCAGATGCAAAAGGAACACAGTAGGACACAGTCTGTCAGGGTCATGACATGCATCATATGCACACTTTCTGTGAAAGTGAAAACCCAGCCAGGTCTGAATGTACGTGATTCGCAGAAAATTCAGCACTAAAAGAGTTGTGACCACCTGACTGAAAACTGAATATTTTAACTGATTTTATTTTTTTCATAGAAATATCAGATAATTCTTTAGATTTTCATCCTGACATCTAGTATTTTCCATGAAGATCTATAATTTTGTAAAATGAGTATGTGTGAGTGTGAAAAGGCAAAGAGAACAAAAAGTGGAGTTTTGCTTAACAGAACACAAACCTGATAATTATTGCTAATATTCATTTGTGATGCGTATCACACTGAGCTGCCAAAGAAAATTCTTACTGCCCTGCAATGCTGAAATGCTTTCCACCAAGATCTGAGTAATTTTGCTTGTCAAGAAAACAATCAGCATGCTTTATTCCATCGCCTGGTTCCATCACCATCTCTCATTCTTCTTCAAGGGGCAGAACACAGTCTCTGCTTAACTTTCCCATAAATACCTGCTTAACGTTTCTTTTAAATACCACACATTGTCACCGTGTGCAATTAGCGATCTTTGGCTAAGTGAGGAACCTTATGCACATTTCAGACCGGCTGACAGGTGACAGATTTACTTCCCACATCCACACGTTGTTATGAAGCACAACTCCCCCACTGAAGACTGACAGCTGCCTGCATTTACAAAGCCAAAGCCTGGCTCAGACTGATTTGTACCAACACACCAGGCAAGACTGGGAAAATGTTCCTATTGCTTCATACACCCACACTGTAGGTGATAAAGCTGGTTAGGTGATCAGGTTTTTCACACTGCCACAAGCAACTTTCTGATTTAATATCCAGAGTTCCTAAATCAATTCACTGTTAATTCTGTAGGCTGCTTTGGGCTTTTTCCCTGCGAAAGCTTAACAAGGTACCATTCGCTACACGTTTCATGGCTTCTTACTCCTTCCTACCATTCGTGACATGGAATTAAAGGTTTATCTCCATTTACAGCATTGTAAATAGGCTTTTGTAGTTCAATGGCTATTTCAGCAGAGGTCAGTTCATCTCAAAGACTCTCTGATGAACTGTGTACTTGCCCTGGTAAAGAAAGAGTCCCCACATGACGTTCATTCAACATTGCTGGAGGACTCCATGACATAAAGGACTGCAAGAAAAAATACTTTTATCAAGGATTTTCAATTTCTACCTTGGCTCTGATTATGTGACTTCTTGCACCATATAGATAAGACCATTAGGGGCTTCAAAGCACATGAGAGGAGCTTGCCTGGGGGAAAATGAGGATGAAATCATTCATCCTAAATTGATAGTTAAAGAAATCTTTTGGAAGTAAATTAAGGTGATATTTAAAACATTGAATGTATCTTCTTGTCCAGTATATAGTTCTTTTCCTTATTTTTCCTGGCAGCTAATCACATTGAGTTAAATCTCATCTTGCAAGTAGGCCCATGGAAACAAGTGGAAATATCCAGCAAGGTGTTGTTCACTGACAGAAAGAGCACGAGCTTTTTGAGAAGATACTACTGACTTGTGAAAAACTATTCTTTTTTTGTTGTCAACAAGACAATTGGCAGTACCTTTTCCAGGATGAATGGACAGTCAGTCATCCCAAGGGGAGCACAATCTAGCCTCATGTGGGGTTTGATCTGTGCTGAAGGAGAAAGGTAAGAGAGTTAGAGCTGCTTAAACTGCTTCTCCTGGCAGTGGAGGGAGGGGTGTACCTTGAGACCTGCCAAGGGGAGTCCAGTCATTGGACATCAGGGCTTATCTTAATCCACAGATTGTGTAGAGAACTTCAGTGACCCTACATGCAACCCACTCCAGATCTGTTGTGTTTTAACAAGGGAAAACGATAGCTTTGCCCAGTCTTTGTGAAGACTGTAGTGCACTGATTTAGGAAGATCCAAGGAGCACTGGCAATTTAAAAGACCTGTAATGAACAGATTGTGACAACATTACTCAACATATAAAAGAGATTGAACAAAATGTGGAAAGACTGAGACATAGAAGCATATTTCTGTGGATTGTGAGCTGCTTATAAGAAAGTGTATGGGGTAGTTGCTATCTGAATGCAAATCAAATAGCTTTAAATCAAGAAATGAATCAGTGAAGTGGCACACAAACTGCCTGTCTGTGCTCGTATACATGGCAGGAATATTTTTGAGGGAAAATCCCACGAATTACCAGTGGGGTTAGCAATTTTTTGAGAAAACAGGAGAACTGTTTAGGAAACAGGCCTGCTCAGATCAGCTAATCTGTGCCCAGAATCCATTAGGCAGCATCATTTCTTGTTTTGACAGAATTTGATTTCATTTAAATCATTAAATGAATGCAAAGTCCTATGTTCCATTATCACTGAACAAATCCACAGCAAATATTTTTAATTAAATGATACAGAGATTAAAATACCCTAGAGATGATATAATTATGCCTCAGCATTTGGCAAGTGCACATGGGGATTTAAGAAAGTGCTTAAAAAAGCAGGCAGAAAACCTTTTTGCTCTTTAATGAATAAGAATATTTACCTCAAAGTGGATGAAGTTCTCAAAACTATTAGACAACTCAGATTGTGAGAATTAAAATTCATAGGGATTCTGCAACAGAGCTGAAAACAGGCAATCTGAATAAAGTGCTTCCTTTCTAGCAAGTTTCCATTTTTATCATTTAAATTATGTCATTATGTCATGTTCTCCTAATTCTGAGGAAAACTTCCAAAAACACCTAAGCACAAGTTTCTGATCTTCCAATTATTTATGCAAATCTATAGTGATAATATACAGTCCTGTCATATACAATACCTTTGTCAAATGACTCTAACCTTGGTCCTGTTAGTGTGGAAGGTGAGCCCAACGAAAGCTGATCTGGTTGCTAAAGATGGACTTTAGGATACTGCAAGAGCAGCTGCATGAACTGTAGCAAACTTTTGCATGCCCAGACAGCCAGAAACTTGAAACTTGTTTTCTATTGACTCAAAAGTGAAGACCCTAGGCAGTGTCTGTCTTTATCTGAGTTTTATTTAAGAGCCTTTTCTTTGGAAAAAATTTGTTGCTGTTATGTCTAAGCCTGCTGCCCAAAGGAGGCACAGGTCCCTTTGCCTGGCTCCTGGTGTTCCTTCTAGAAGGATCAGCATCAGCCCTGCACTGTGAGGTGCTGGTTACAAGGCTGAAGTCAGTGAGGAGTGTACAGAGGTCATTCACTTATTGGCACTGAGTGTTTGTTGGAGCATATTGTTCATGTTGCTTCCACAAGCAAACAGAAACCCAGGAAACTGATCCATTTTTGCCAGTCCTAAGGCAGAGGTTGTGCTCTTACCAGCCAGTGGGTCTGTCAGTGCTGGGGGCATGAGCCAGAGGGACAACAAAGGCCATCATGACATATTTCAGCTCTGAAGCCTTCATGGGAAGGGCACCCTGAGACAGCACTGGGCTGGTGGGAGCTGGTGGGGAAAAAACAGTGCTGTACAGGCTGTCTGGCACAGGCTGAGAGAGCTACCTCTGGTGTGTCATGCACAGCTGGTAACACACAGGATCTTCCCTCACTCGGCCCCAGTGTCCTCCACTCATCTGCTGGCAGATGGTGGGAGAAAACAATGAATTCTCTTAATACAAGTATTACAGTAGAGTCCTGGGCTGAGCAAATAGCAGGCTGTGGGGGCAAGAGTTACCCTGGACATCTCTCACAGAGAGACAATCAAAGGCTGGCAGCCTGCACTGCCATCTTTGAGGTTTCTTTAATGCTTTTCTAATACAGAATCACCAGCCAGGAATTAATGCCCTGGGACTTACTCTGAAGACCATAAGTTGCAAAGCCAGTGCAATATGTGTGCTGTAAGAGAGAGGGAAAGTGCAGCTCAGAAGTACCAAAAATTATGATTGCGTTTCAGAGTTCATCCTTGTGTATTATCACAGGAAAAACGTGAAAGAAATACACACCAGATTTTAAGATTATAAATGTTCCATTAAACAATGAGAAATTAGTTCAACAGGATAATATCACTGGCTAACATTTAAGACATTCTTACATTACGTTACTAAACCACTATTCATAACCAGCAGGAGGCACTGAGGGTCTCTGCATGCAGCCCACTGGCACGACTGCTTTGGCCTCACTGATACTGTATTTCAAATGTTCATTTCACTGGTGTTTCTTCTGAAGGTAGAGAAAAATATAACACTCATCAAAGGTTCCTTTATCATTGCCAGGGCACAAAGACATCTTCAACTCTATTCTTGCTAAGCTGAAATTTAACATAGAATTATCATCTGCAACGATACTCAGTGATTAATTGCCTTAGTGCATCCCTAGCCAGAACCCCTGTGGTCAAACTTCTTATGAAATGAGTACCAATAGCTATTAGTGCTGCTTTGAAATTATAATCAGTGACTGATGGCTCAAAAGATAACATAAACTCTCCCTGTAGAACTTCAGAATATATTTTAGTAGAAGGGAAAATTACCATTTTCAACTGACATTGAAACATGAAAACTACTAAGAAAATGTGCCACGTTCATTCTCTTCACTCTGGGAACTTATTTCAGTGTCCTCTTTCCATACAAAACAGGACTAAAATATATAACCTTACAATTTGAATCTGTTCATGAAGAGCAACACCAGATGACCATTGCTCTTTCTGGAAAAAAATCAGAACACGTATTCCATCCAAGCAGCAAAGGTACATACATAATTGTTGTTGTGAAAGTTTACTGAAAGTTGTCGTGGGTTGAACCTGAGTTGAGTGACAAAGTTCTAAGCCAATCGCTTCCCGCAATTTTGCATATAAAAAAACAGCACAGGCTCAGAAAATTCCAGGCTCTCTTCCAGTTTTTGACTGGAGAGGTGGAGGATGAGCCGGGCCGAGCCCCGCCGGGCCCCTCTTCGCCCCCTCTCCGGTGCCAAGGCGGTGCAGGAGAAGTCCCTCAGAACCGCAGGCAGCTGGGAGATACATCAAACCGCCACCTGACCAAAAAACCACCCGGAGCAGTTTCTGCTTTAAAGAGCTGGTAAGCTCCCCTCCCCCCTTCCACGCGGCTCGCGATTAGACCTGGCAGAGAGCCGATATCCAGAGAAATCGAACCAGCTAGCAGCATGAAGGAAACGAGGCTTTTCTTCAACATAAAAGCCTGAAAAAAGATCAGCTCTTCAAACATGGAGGCTTCAAGGTCAGAGAGAAAGAGAAACTGCATCACGTGAGGTGAAGCCAAAGATGGTGACTGGAAAAAAGAGGGCAGCGGCATTTTTCTCGCGCATGATTTCTTGCATGCCGTGGTAGAGACTGTAATTTCACAGACTGTTCTATATCTCTCTAAGACACGGGGGGGAAGAAATTTCTATGTGTAGCCTGCAGAAGAAGAGATGTGGCCACCTAGAGTTGTAAAAAACTTTTAAAAAAATCTCATGAAGCCGTTGCTTTTCAGGCTGGAATTTTCTTACCCTTAAAAAGAAAATACCCCATGTGTGGCTCCTGAAAAGACTGCAATGTTCGGGAAAGGGAGAGATGTTATACAGCAGCAGTGTCTTTCTCTGGGCGGGATTTTGTTGCTGGTAGCAGTTTGGAAACCATGGAAAGCAGAAAAAGACCTCTTTTCCCTCAAATATGGAAGAGACTTTTAAGACTGCATCTGACCGAGATCATATGTTGTTATCCTTTGTGCAAATTCGATAAAGTGGGAGGTACTGGAGGGAGAAAAAGGGAGTTTTTGCTTTAATTTCTTATTATTTCTTTTTACTTTTAATCCTGTTAGTAATAAACTTCTTTATATTCTCCAAGGTTTGTGCCTGCTTTCCCTACTTCTAATTCTTATCTCACAAAAGGTTAAAAGATGCGAACAAAAACCACTACACTTAAATTGGTGTTTCTGCCTCATTAAGAACTAAACCTGCTACAAAAGTATCTACTGGAACTGCAAATGAAGGGATGTCAGGAGAGATGCTCGGGGAAACAACCTCAAATAAGCAGTTGTCCACGTGGCCAGGGTTGCTTTTAGTCAACAGAAAACACCAGAGCTGTAACACTAGCTGTAGGACAGTTGAAGGCAAGATGACAAAACAATTCACCACAGAGACAGGTGTGCCCTTTATTAGCATTCATGTCACATTTTTGCCCTCACTAAAAAAAATAAATAAATATGAGAAAAGTTACTGCTCTTTTAAGTTATTTGGTAACTTCAAATGGACTGACCAGCAGGGCACAACCAGAAGAGTTTACACTTTGTACCTGATGCATCCAGCACAGAGCCTTCTGAAAGCAATATAAATTTTCTATCATCTTTGGTGGATTTGATTTCAGACTTCCTCAGGGCTATGCAGTGTGCCAGTTACTGAACAGAGTCAAAAAAAGAGAAAATTAAAGTACATTACCAGAAAGCTTGAATCAAAGCATCCATCCTTTGATTACTGAGCAACAATGGATTTCTTCATAGTAGAAAATACTAGTTCCAGTTGCACAGTATTGCCAGCCACTTGACAATTTTTTTTTAATTTATTAGTATGGGAATATTATGAGGGTCACAATAGTTTACAGTTTCATCAAGAATAATGAACAAAATTTTGAGGTTTCTGGTGTAAGGAGAATAAAAATACAGTTTTTTTGCATTACAAGTAAGGAAATTAAATATCAAAGAATTATTTTTCACTTTGAATTAAACAAAAAGTTACAACGTATATAAAAATAATATATATATACAAACTATTTTAAAGTACTATAAAAATTATGTTCCTAATTTGAAAAAATTATATGTTTTAATTAATTTTAAAATGCTTTACTTTGAATGTGTCCTTTAAAGATTTATCTTAGCATTGACTGAATTATAAAGTCAAAAATACAATTTCAGCAAAGCAAAAAAAACTTTTAATTTTTTCAAACATCTGAGGAGAATAATCTGGTTATTTTGAAAAAACTCACAAGTGTGAAATACATAAAAACTGCTATTTCCTTGTGAAGTGTTATGAATGAAAAGAAATGGCATTTTACATTACATGAAACACTGCTTCAGAAAAGTCAGGACTTTTCAGGGCAGATGGAAATGTGGTGACACAGTGTGAGGAGAGGAAGTCAGGGGGCAAGAAATTCTCAGTTCCCGTAAGTTTTATTCTGAATCTATATTAAATTTTCCATAGGGCTAGTCAACTGAATATACCATACTTTTTGATCCATGTCCATGATAGAACTGGCTCTATATTGCCACACAATCAGATAAGAAGCGGACCCTTTATTTTATTTACCTCTGAATCACAGGTCTGTCTTCACAGGTAGGGCAATAACTGGTGCCCAGGCTTCCTCAGTGCTGAAGTTAAAGGTATCTGCAAGTGGTCAGATGACAATGACAAATGTCCAGGTCGATTTCAAGTACCTCCAGAGCTTGCCCACTCTGAGCTGGAGGCAACCCCATCTTCCCCCAGGGAGGCTGAATGTGAGAAATCAGCCCAGGAATCAGCCCAGCACAGCTGCAGCTCAAGTGATGGCACTGGGCCACCCAAGTGGCTGCAAGGGCAAGTGGCAGCAAGTGCATGAACCCAAAATCCCCTTTGCTCTCACTGAAAGATCAAGTCTCACTTTATTGTAAGTGCATGCAGAGCACAAGCTCCCCTGTCCTTTGCATCCTCCATGGAGCCTCCACTGACCCCAGGGAGGTGAAAGCAGGCTCATCTCCCCCTGTTCTCCCCCTGCCCTCTGCCACACTCTCTGCCATCTCCAGTAAGGAAGAGTCATACAGGAAGAAGCAAGAGTAGCTCCAGGAAGACCTCTGCCCATAAACAGGGTGCCAGAGCCAACACAAAGTGCTGATTAAGGTCATTGACAAAGGTTGCTCTCATGCTTACAACTGGACCAGGGCACTCTCTGGGCTGAGCCCTAACACACAGGCAGGCCCACCCAGGGATCTGTACTCACACATCTCTTGTTGCCCAGTTCAGAAAAAAGCACAAGGTCTTGCCTGTGTGTGGGAATAACCCACACAAGCAGACACAAACTCCAGACTTCCCAGTCATGAAAGCTAAGAAGGAAATTATCAACCGTTTCCAAATGCAGCAAAAAAGCTGGTCCAACAGGAGCAGCACTGGTCTAACATGAAAACCGTGGAAAACATTCCTTCAGCTTTCCTTTCCCTGTTAATTTAATGTTTTGCCTTTTTATTTGAACATCTGCAGAGCCATTATGCCACTGAACAGCACTGAGATCACAGCCACTCCATTGATTGTTTACATTCTACAGTCAAACACAGCTTTTAGTTTCACCCTGTCTGAGAAGAAGCATGATAATCCACGTTAAAGATGGATTTGTGACACTAGCAGAAAGATTTGATAACTGTTTACAATTCCAGCTGGGCAATTAAACAGTGTTAATTTTTGGAATCCCACTTCATTCAATAATACAATAGGCACTTTTCTGATTAATAAGAAATTAGACTATGCATAAATTCTCTGCTGGATGCTGAAAGCTTTGTTGTGACAAAAATCTTTCACTGTGTGACAATTAAGGCATCCATCTAGCGTCCTAGTTTCCAAATTTTTCCGTGCACTGATACGTTCCTTTGTCGTCATAGCATCCATAGAAAACATGTATATCCTGTCACAGACACCTGCTCAATTCAACTCAAAAGAAGGCTACATGAAGAGTGGTGCTCCTCAAACACTGTTTCTGAAATATGAAAGACTTGAAAACCAATTTAACCACAATAAAGGGGAGGATTTATTTTGCTGAGTAAAAGCCATCCATAAGTACAAGACCAAGGTACAGGACAGGATGCTCTACACCAGTGTCTAGGCTTCAGCAGTGACAGACACACCCTCAGTCTATTATTAATTTGTCTTGGTTTTAACTGGTTTTGGTCTTCATGAATTAGATGATTTTACTCCTTACATAACTTTCTCCTGTACGCAGCCAGTGCTGAACACAGACAGAAAAAAACATTAGGCAATGATGATATCCCACCATTTTGCATACCCAGCCATGGCTGAACTGAATTTTGCCCTGAGTTTAGAGGATGGGCTAAAAGGTAGAGCTGATTTTTCATAAAATAGTTACTTAGGGCTCCATGTTAGGAAGGTTCGAATTGCTCTAGTTCTTAATTCGGAAAACAGTCTTTGTTATTCAGCTTAGAGTCCCTTCCTTAGAACAATGAAATCTAAGCAGGTATTCCCCTTTTCTTACATCTCAAGAAGAGTGAGAGAAAAGATATATGGAAAAACTGTAGGTATTTCAAAACTGTTAGGAAATCAACATTCAGAAAAAAATCATACAAGTTCCCCAAGTTAAAATGCTTTTTCTCTTCTAATATCATCTTTTAAAAATGTTGACTCTACTATTTCTTCTCAAGCTCCCAGAAGAATTGAATTTAAAAATCGCTCCAAGAAAGAGGACAGCATAATATTCAATTCTCACCATTACTAGTTTTCAGGTTCCTTCTGGCTTAATTAAAGTTCTTCTAAATTAATCAACAAAAATTTTGCTGCAAGGCCATGGACCCACATCACAAGCAAAGTTTCAAGCACTCCTAATATAAAGAGCTTGAGATGAAATCCAGTTTTTGACAGAAAAATTCTGTGAAACCTTTTTCACATCTTGGATACTTTGTAAACGAAAAAGGTAAAGTATGACCTTTTTATTAGAGTTGTTAGTGCTTTCAATTAAACTTGAAAATTCTAAAAATCCTGGGGTAAGTTTAAAACAAAAAAATACCCAGCATCCACATGATCACAGTAGCCACGAGCTGGGTCAGGTATTGTGTATCAGGTCATCAATCGGTATTGATCCACTTGTTTTATCTTGAGATCCCACCAAGTAACCCAGTATTTTTTATATCTACGCCAGTTTACAACTCCTATCTGTGGTTCTGTCCCTGTTCCTGTTGGTGTCTCCCACCATAAGAACCACTGAGGCAAGAGAGATAATCATATTAATATGATTTAGGTAAATCCCAGAAGAAGAAAAAAGTGAAATAAAATTTGCCAATACCTCATAAAAATAGTATCATTTGACAGACAAATATAGCATTTCAATACACTAAGTCCTAGGTTTTTCACTTTTTTTCATTGGGGAAAAAGCAAACATTATTGGTTGACTGATGTTTTCCTAATTATCCACATTACAGGCATCCAAGTTTTTCATACACCACTGTTGCTGCCAAACTAAAAAGGAATATATACTCTAGTAAAAATATATAATATAAATATATATTATATAATATATAATATATAATATATAATATATTATATATTATATATATTGTATAATACCCTAATATATATATTATATATACTAGATTATATGTATAAAATTCCAATAAAACAGGCAAGTACACACGGAGTAGTTTTATATAACATTTGTGAGTAAATTGGCAATGAGGAAACAGTGACATACTTTAATACAACATTGCAACCTTGGTTCTTATACAGGATCCTCCTTTTTCAGGGAAAAAAGGCTACTGAGTATGTCCCAACTCAAGGACTCATACAGGGCATGGACTTGAAATTCCCTATGATAATTCTGTTGGACAGAGGTGGAAGGTTGGTCTTTAAAAATGTTTGTCTATTTGTTTTGAGACTGCAAAGGACAATATTTCTTTTTCTATAATAGTAAGGTCAAAGAATTGGTCTTCTTCCCAGCTAGAGACAAAAACAATAATGGGAAGCTCTTCAAACTAACGTTCAAAAGAGGAAAAGAGAGCCAACAGATGATTAACTTCTCAGCAGGGAAGATGTCATTACAGTCAAAAGACTTCAAAATCCCTTTCCTTATGTGATTCATTAACAGATTTTCAGACCTCTCTGCCCTCAGAAGAAGAGTGTATATGTTTCTCCAGTGGTGTGTCTTTTGGGGAGTTGAGACTATCAGTGCAAAGCCTGTTGTCCAATGATTTGTCTCAAATATGGCACTTTTGGAAATGTCAGTGCTAGATGGGTATTAAAGTCATTCATCTGTGCATTTCTCTGAGTTTTATTAAACAATAAAAAAAATTATATTACTGCACTCTGGAAAAACAAAAAATAATTTCTAACGTCTTTGCTATTTCCTCACTACCCACCACATTAAGCAAATATCTAATGCAGATTCTACATATTAATGAAACTTCTAACATAATTAATGGCAAATTTGCAAATAGGGGGAAAATCCATCTCCTTTCTACCACAAAAACAAACCTGTCTTGAAAAATATACTGTAGCTCCCATTGTGGAGCATTATTTTGAGGAGAAAGGGGTGGATGCAATTAATTTACAGGTAAAAACACATTTCAAAGACCAAACTTAGATTGTAAACTCTGCATAAGATTATCTGAATGTATTTATCTGGTAATAGTAAGCCTATTGGTGTCACTTAATAAAGATATCTCATTCTTATAATTAATAACTCTATGTTATACTAGCCTTGAATATTCTAAAAAACGTTTACTAGCTAGAGCATTCATGGAATTCATTTAATGAGACCGCAAATACCTTGCCAATATTTACAACATTTACAATATTTACAACAAGCTCAGGCTCACAACTCTGAAGATCCTTACTAAAACTTCATTAAAAGTTACACTGATCCAAAAGAAAAAAAAAAGAAATGTGTGAAATGTGCTATAAATATAATCCAGATATAAATTTCAAATATGAATACATATAAGGCAAAGGAATGAAGACAGTATAATTAATATATTCAAAGAAATCATGATGTGATTGCAAGCACACAGAAATACTGATTACATTCACACAAATTGATACAGACATTTGCTGTATTTGTGATATGCTTAAAAATAGCAGATTGGTTACCTCAAACACAAAGGTGATAAAAATATATCCTCTAGAGCTGACTCACTCTTTAAATCATCAATGGCGTAATTGTTTGCCTGACACTGTGTAAACTGACTAAGACATTTAAAATACGTGGATGTTTTACCAAAAAAAGGGGAATTAAAATAGAAATTAAGTGAATTTTCAGTGAGTATATAGTATAGATAAATCATTCTTCCTGCTATCCAGCGTAGTATACAATGATAGCACATCCTGTAGTGCTCAGATATGTCCCTTGGTTTTGTCTTCTACAAATAGATAATTCCTCCCAGAAACCACGTCTGGTGTACAATTTATGATCCTCAAATTTTTTAAAAAATGAAATTAAATGTATAAATTGAAATCATAGACAAATCTCTCTATTACTTCAAAAGCTATAATTCCACATTAGGAATATAAAAGACTCTGTCTTAAATGTCTTAATTTACCTTTAATAATATTGCAGAACAAGAACTTTGCCAGTCACACGAACTTTTTAAGAATGGTACCACACACAGTATTTTAGTAAAACTATGTGGCAGACCATAATGTGTGTGACCATAATACATCCATTTTTGTTTTGTGATGGTGCACAGAGCTAACCGTTTGTTTTATACCATCTCTGTAAAAAAAAAAAAATCTTTTAGGTTCATGATAGAGAAAAAAATGCAAAGCTTTAGAGAAACATCTTTTCACTAAGAATTTTGAAATTTCTGAGACACAGCTAAATTTAAAGGCTTAAACCTTCTCACAGGAAAATTTTAGGGGCAAAGGTTAACTTCTGATCAATGGAAATACTTTCTTTCAAATCTCTTTATATTTGGCCTCTTAAACTTTGTATGTAATATATTAAAATTCACTCAAGAAATCACTTCAAAGTCAAAAACTTTCCTCATTTACTTCTTGCTTAGAAATTACAATACTCACAGAGCAGCTGCAATGTAAAGGTACATTTGGATCCTCCTCTGTATCAAGGCAGACTGCAAAGCCCCATTCAGTAACCCCTTCAGTCCTGTATTTTTGAATATAGCTAGGCTTATTCTCAGTTCTGGTTATCCCTACTCCTCACCTTACCCTAGCTGTGTGCTTACCCTGCTTGAAGCTAAATCCATCAGCCAGCCCTGTCCCAAAATTTAGGTTAGACCCTGGTCTTGCCTGTTTCACAGCTTGTTCCCTATTTTTGCCATCCTGTGTGAGGTATGTTTCCCACTTGAGATTAAAGTCATGAAAAGAGAACAGTTGTGACATATATTCTCTGAGCCTTGAATTTCAAACCCTGTGTTTCAAAACAGCCATACATCACCAGCATTTTGTTCCCAAACATGGGATGACTACAAAGTCACTGGCATTGGCTGCTGGCTGCATGGGGCCTGTACAGATGGAGGAGTCACAGGCAAGTAAGATGGTTTCATGAGACAGTCTTCTGCTGGTCTGCCCATCCCTTTCCTCTTATCATATGATGCCTCTTATGACTACATAGAAATCCAGAGGCAAAATGGACAATTGTTGCCATTTGTTTTGCATTTCACTTGAAAAAAAAAAAATTAAACCGCCTCAATTTTTAGAAATCTGCAGTATAAAGCATTTTCCTAAAACGGCTAATCAACTATTAAGCAAGTGTTTGAGAAATCGTGAAAAGAGAAGACACTTTTTAAAGAAAAATAAAATTAAAATTCGCCTTAGCAACAGCTTTCTGCAGCCCCCGCAATGCCACGCACTGCGTGCTCCCTTTTGACAAACAGGCTGCAGGGTTTGTCACTGAAGTGGGCATTGATGGGAAAAAAGCAAGTTAGAATTTTAAAACCCTGTAAACTATGCTGGTTAGACCTTTCCATTCTCCATTACTCATCTCTGGCTCTTCTTTGTTGCAGAGAGGCAGGAGGCTCAGGAATGGCACATGGCACGCAGAGCTGCAGAATGAGCAGTGAGTGGGAAGCCTCCCCTCCTGCATTGCACGGAGTTCAGGCACCTCTATACGTGCAATTGCAAGCGTACTGTAATCCAAAATCTATCAAATAATTGATCAAAAACGTCTCACAATTAGTCTCAAACTACAAGTAGCCCTACAGTGTAGAGTAGATTCCCTCAGAGACAGGAGCTGAGAGGGCTCCTGCTGGCATCCGTCTCAGAGGTAAATGTGCTCGCTTTAGGCGACAAGGCTGTGGCCGTGTGGCTGCAGCTCTCCGCCCTGCTGTCGTGGTTTGACACTGGCCCAACGCCAGGCACCCACGAGAGCCGCTCGCTCACCCCCTCCTGCCACAGCTGGGCAGAGGAGGGAAAAGGAAAAAAACTTCACGAAGGCTTCATGAGTGAGATAAGGACCAGGAGAAGCACTTCAAGGGCAAAACAGGCTTAACTTAAAGTCACAAAGTGAATTTATTGCTAACAGAATCAGAGGAGGATAATGAGAAGTAAAATAAGCCCTTAAAACATCTTTTCTCCCGCCAGCCCCTCCCTCCTTCCCACTGACAGCGCAGGGAGGCAGGGTAGGGGAGTTTTGGTCAGTCCATCACCAAGATTTTCTTCTACTGCTCCGGGAGAAGAGTCCTTCACTCTGAGGCCGTGGGGTCCCTCCCACGGGAGACAGTTCTCCGTGAACGTCCCGCCGTGGGTCCACTCTCCCGAGCAGCAGCCGAACCGCACCTGCTGCAGCGT